>CM062806.1:143378081-143978081 GCA_031772625.1 Pinus tabuliformis | reverse complement strand
GCCTGAGGGTCAGCTGCGGGTTGGCCCCTCCACGCTATAGGAGACAAACCGGCTGGTTGCTCTAGGCCCACATCTGCATATACATACAACTGTCATCAGAACATGCATGTATTGACAAAAAAAAATGAAAATACATAAAACATCAAAAAACGAAGAGGTCATACCTAGCTCCTCTTCCCATTCCTCTCCCTCTGGCAGTGGGAGGTCTGGATCCCCCATGAAGTTGGTTCCCGCGTACGGCCAATCCTCTACCATGATCAGCTGACGGCGAAGCCATATGAAGAACTCGGGCCGCCAAGACATCTGCTGGCCTCCTCCTCCTCTGGGCATCAATGCTGCCCAGCGAGCCATCCTAGGCTCTCGTGGCAATGGATCCGCCACTACAGCTCCCTGGATCTGGAAGAGGGGTAATCGTTCCAAGAAGAACGACACCACAATCGAGCCATACCCGAACTGTTTCACTCCCCCGCGCTTACACTTTGTAAGCTGCCTTTTGATATTTGTAGTCACCGCTGTAGCCCAGTCAAATATGGTGGGGCTGAGGCATTCTGTCGCTAGTAACAGATGATTCTTGCTCGCCTCATGGGGCGCCTGTACCCCAGCTGCACGTGTGATGGTGAACAGTATCACCTTAAGAACCAAATCATGGATGGTGGCAATATCCACCTTGGCACTGTTCTTCCCAAATTGTGCCTCTGGACACACTCGGGCCTTCACTTCACCTATCTTCTCTCTAGAAGGTCTGCTTCCGGTCAAAATAGGGCTCGCCCCTCTCCGTGACAGCCCAGTAATGAAGTACACATCAGATACATCCAGCTCTAAGGTTTGATCCCGTAAACGAAATATTTGGTCAAATCACGAAATACTTGATGGCGTGGCACCTTTGGGCAAATCACCCCATTGGCGCGGACCCGTGCCGGATACCCGCACCAATGGGGCGCAACCCTAAATTTTAAAATCCTCCTTGTAGCGGCTCAATCAGGAAACAAAATGCATGAAAAGAGTATGAAAATGGAGCTAAGGGAAGCTCCTCTTACCTGGAACTAGCGGAATCTCAAATGGTTGCACGGATTGGCGGTAATCACTGCTCGAAGTTCGCTCCCCAAATGGACCACTACTACTATGCAAGAGGTAAAAAGTAAAAGTAATTTTCACCATATTTATAGACTTTTTGACTTGTAATTAGGTTTAAAAAGTTGTTTTTTGAATATTTTAAAATATTTTTGGTCGAAAATGGATTTTACGCTTGCCTCTGGTGCCATGACAGGTCTTTTCTGCAACTTCGATGATGAAACGAGTTGTATTTTATACTTTTTTCGGACTCGGTAAATACACGAAAAAGTCACTGTGGAGTCATCTTTCAGCTCTTTCTGACTCGCTAAAAATGAAAAGATCGCCGAGTTATCCCTCTTGACTCGTTAAACGTGAATAAGAGGCGGTCGTCTTTAAACCCTTTTCCGACCGTGTAAAAAAAAAAAGATCGTCGGACCCTTGTCATTTCAGGTTCGTTAATGGTTACGAAACGACGTGATGTTGATCGCTTTTTTACTTTTTCAGGTCGATGTCACTATAAATTAAAAGTGCTCCTCGATCGTAATGGTCGGGCGGTTCTTTCGAGCATTGTTTTATACTTTTTCGCGCTCGGGAGAAACAACTTTACGAAAAAGGACCCCCTTGGAGTTTTCTTTTCTGTTGTCTTTTCAGACTCTCTAAACAGGAAAAGACGCCGAGTTCTTCCTTTGTCAGACTCGTTAAAACTTAATGACATCGGATTCTGTCGAAATGACACCTTACAAGCATATGCTATCCCCGTCAAGCTTGTTAAAAATAACTGGGGTACTTGCCAGAAATGGTGGGGAAAATGGAACCATAGTTATTGTCGTGTCGGCAGTATGTCGCTCTTGAACATGGCACTAGTCTGCATTCGTGTCTGGGTGGGGACATCTCATCTTGTTTTTACACTAGCCTCCGTCGGTTTGGGTTATCCTATTTGACCTCTCATCTGCTCATTGCCTTGTCTCCATGACCTCTACTCTTTTGATGTCAAATACTGCCAATTCCACTGTCGTGTTGTCGATATGTTCAAGAGAAGTTGACCTCTGCAGAATTACAACCTCCCTCTGATACCTCACATAATTCTAATTCACCACGGCATTCTTCCTCTGTCTCGTGTCGATGATGTGGGAAACATTATGGCCCACCTTCAATCAAGATCACTTCCTGTCGACTTCAGCTCATTATCCAGGAAGCTGATCTAGAGACTCCCTTCCGGTGCCTTGGAGCCTGCATGCCTCAATGGTAGGTTCTTCGTGTTCGACGAGAGGTTTTCATCATTGGCCTCCGATCGAATGATTCTATGGGTGTTCGACGCCAGCTCATTGATTCGTACGTCGTAGATTGTACCTATAGTACCTTGAGGACCATTGTCATTATTGGTGGTACCTCTCGCATCTGTTAACAGTTTTCACTATTGACTGGTAATCAGACGATGTTCAAGCATGTTCGACTTCAACCCATGTATTCACATGCTTGGATTTGTACTCTGTTCGGGTCGAGATGGAGCGCAAGACCCTGGATTTTGTCTATTGGAATCCAGGCTGCGATTTGTGGCTTATTATGGTCATTACATGACTCATTCACTGGATGGCTGCGACCATGCCTGAGTCTATTTATCGATCCTCACTGGATGGCTGCATCCATACCTTAGATCTAGATTATTGTGTACTCTGTTATGGATGGCTGCGCCCATACCACATGTATCATGTACTTGAGATGTCAGTTGTACTTCTTTTCGCAGGTTCTCCGGCGGCCATGTTTTCAGTGACTCATGTTCTTGTAAAGCATTTCACCCCTCTCTCTCTCGGGCCTCATGCTTTAGGGGACATCTATTACACAATAATTTGTCACCATTTGTCACCGTCCCTGTTACCCCTCACATACGCACTAGAGGACTCATTCCGGGACCTGTGAGAAGTGACATGACCTGAAACCACTTGCATCATATTCCTCTAAGTATGAGCTTCATATGCCCTGAAGACATCTCCTGCAAAACACCCATGAAAACAACTCTTTTTGCATTAGCGCGGGTCCACAGTGTAATGCCCACGCCAATGAGGGAAATCCTCTAAAGAGGGCACGCCATTGGCGCTCTGTCTCAGAGTCGCACTCGCGCCAACCAACTTGAGTAAAGTTTTTAACCAACAAGCTTCGGAAGGTTCTCTTCAACCCATTCACCAACTGAATCTATGTTGAGCTAGGATGGTTTGGCTTCGAAATCTCCATAGAAGGGAAGTGGTTTTCCACCTTTCATGGAAGTTTCCAAGTGATAAATCCAATCCCATGAATAATGTGGTTGATCTTATCTCTTTCCTCTCTATCTATAAAAGCTTGCCTCTATGCCTTGAGCAAGCTAGTCAGTATTTTCTAGGAGTTCAAGAGTTTGAAGCTGCAAGAGCCTTCTTTACACCCATAAGGCCAAATCTAAGGAGATTCTTGTCACCCAAAGAGAGAGAGGCTTGTTCCCATCCCAACAAGCTTTGCAAGACTTGTGTAGCTGATGACCCAGCCAAAGGAGGATTTGACGTTAAAACAATGGTTGTATTCTTCTTTGTTATTTATCAATAATAGATGACTATCATTATGGTTCCACTCTCATTGTCCTATGTTTGATGTTGAGTTATATCTTTTCTGACCGATATATAATTGCATCTACTAGATTTTATGCTTGTATTCGTGTTGTTCTTTGCATGTGCAGGTGTCCAATCACGGAGATCGTGGGGATCGTGACCGGCCAAGGCAAAGGAACGAGAGCAACGTCTCTTCTACGAACATTAGCGTTGGAATCCAAGTAGGTTCTCACCATCCAATTTTTATTTGCAATTAGGAACTTGTGTGATAGCATTGTGTGATTGTTGCTTGACCCGGGTTGGGCTAGTAGGGATCGTCTCTGTTCGAAGAGAGGATTTACCTCCACAACACTAGCAGTGGAGCAACACTAGAGATGAAAACTTTTACTCTGGAAATTTTAAACTCATGAGCCAAACTACCCTTCCCGATTTTGAAACATTGTGATCAAGCTTAAACTTGTTTTTGTGTTTGACTGAGTTAGCAAAAGGTGAATCACGTCTCTCTATGGGGCAAGTGTGGAAGCTGAAGTAACTCACATAGCGATTCAATACTCCCTGACAGACCAAGGCCCTATCCTGTCAATGGACCAAAACAAAGAAGTTGGTATTCAACGAGTGTGTCGCCAAGTGTTATAGCGGCTGCAACACCCCCCAAAATTTTGGCATGCATCCAATTTCAGAGCCTTCCTTGGTTTTCCCTTGATATCTGCAAAAACTTGGGCTCATCCCATGATTTCATGTCGATTCTTTGCACCCTCCTCACTTGACCGTTCACTGGACATCTTTTAGTATGTTGGTCACAATGCCATGCTTGTAGTCATGTTCTGGCTATGTTCACGGTTCGTCTTCGTGTGTACAATTCAATAAGTGAGCTTTTTCCGCACTCACACACGAATTTGTATGCAATTTTGTGCAAGTGTCGCCGCGGTCGTTCAACGATCTATCTCAAGTGTCGTGATTGTTGCTCGCACCTGTTGGTCAGTCACACTAAGTGTATGTTGTCTTATTGGTTCAAGGTGTCTTGTCGTTGAGTGGTGTTGAGTGTGTGTTCTCAAGGCCATGCATGCACAAGTTCACTCACTCACACACTTATTCATTTTGTTGAAAATCTCTCGATCGGACCACCCTCCAATATTCAGACCTCCGCTGAGCTGCATTGCACAATCTCAGACCTCAATGATCAAGTACTGTTGTCTAGAATTGTGCAAAGATTGAGGTTTCCTTCCAAGAACTCCTCACTACGTAATCCTAAAATCAGCACGACTGAATTTCACCCAAAACAACACAGAAGTTACTCAACAAGCCATCTCAATTTGCATTGCCCGCAAGCAAATCTATCAAGATTTCTACTGGTCAATCTGAGAGTTTGACCAAGTAGCGACCCCGAGCTTCACTCCTCCAAAAAATTTCATAGAAGCTACTAGCATACCCCCCTTCGCTAACTAAAGAAATTGCGCAGACATGAAGGACAAGCACCCAGTGCCTGTCACTGCACTGTCCCCAAAATTTGCGCAGTTTTGTCAGCCAATTCCCCTCTCAGCCAACTTGCTCCTCCTCCTGAAAATTGTGCAGTTTTCTTGGGTTTTCCTCTAGCTGCCCAACACCCCTCTCACCCCAAAAACTATGAAGAAATTTCCTGCAGGCTAGCCTCCCAGTTCTTCGCAGTTTTGGCTAGCAAGCTCCTACAGCCCAATGCCAGCCTCCCTGGAGAATTTGTGTAGTTTTCACTGCCAATGTCCTCCTTGCTACTTGCACTGCCTCCTTGGAAAATTTGTGCAGTTCTGCCCTCCAGCCGAGCGAGATCCCGAAGATGGTGACTGTTGTTCTGGAATTCTCATCTCAGCCTCCCAATGACCTCTGTGCAATTTTCCTTAACATTGCCTCAAAGCTCGCATCCCGTCCTGAAATGTGTTCTGCGCAGTTTCAGACCCTTGTCCTCTCTCCCGAACACCTACACCCGGAAATGAAATATGATGCATCATGGTAAACTATGAGTTTTCTAGATTTGATGTTGTCTCATCATGAGTGATTACAGATACAGGTACATGGATGAGACATGTCGTGATGACGAATGAGATGAACAAGGAGCGCATGCTAGAATACTTGTTCGCAAACAGATGAACACATGAAGCATGACAAGTACTAGCGAAGGAGATACATGCACATGCAACATCAAGAAAACACCAAGACCATCAAAGACTTCGCACACCTTGCCATGCTGAGGTGAAGCTATGATACACCAAGAGCACACTCATCCCTCAGCAGCACTACAGCTCAACATGGACACCATCATCAACATGAACATACCAACACTGTCATGTCTAGTCATGTCATGAGTCATCTCGGCCACATCACTACCATGGTCCATACTATTGTAATCAAATTAATGTAACATGGAATTCCAAGAGACCCACATGTAAAGTTGAAGAGTCATGTAAGTCAAACAGTCATGAGGGAAGTCGAACAGTCACAAGGGTCAGTTCCACACTTGGCTATATATACCCCTCATTTGAACATGCAAATTGCTTTTAACCTTGGTTCATCCCACATAGCCTTGAGCATCTGTAGTCTTTTCTTTCAATAGTGAGCAGTGGCTCCAACGCCCCGCTATCAAGGAATGTATGGTGTACCAATGTGTCTTGGAACTTTCGCTTAATTCAGAAGCCTGATAACAGGCCAGCAGATTTTCACACATGTATTGTATTCATTTGTAATACTATTCTTTGGACGCTTGTAATACATGTTGCTTTAACCTGTATTAAGACAGTTGAACTATTTCGGTTGTTTTAGTACATATTCTATTGGAAATGTGTTATATCAGTTGTTAACGTTGTCTCACCTGTGTGGACTATTCCACCAGACACCGGACAGATTCATTCTCATAAACTTGTTATAATGACCATCGCACTCATGTGGACTATTTCATTGGGTGTTGTACATGCTATCTGTTCACTGTGTGTTTATGACTGCCACATCCGTGTGGACTACTCTGCTGGAAGTTTTGCATGTCCTGATGTGTTGTGTGTCTCTAACAAAGTTGGGAATATTCTCTTTCGACTTGAGACTCACTCTCACCCTATCCCTCTGTAGTGAAATAACCTTGACATAAGTGAAACTAAGCACTCACTATGCATGTGAACCTCGTTGTTCAAAGACAAAGTAAACCACTCTCATGCACTGACAAGCAAGAGCTAAGGAAAATATTTAAACAACCGGGTCATCATACCGGATGGAAATCCTACACCAAACGGTGTGAGGTCTAGTTAGGACTTCATATCGATGAGATTCCCTGAATGTTGGCGGGTCCAGAACCGTCAACAGAAAGTCATAGTAATCATTGAGCTACCTGAATTAGCTTGTTTATTCCCAAATCTAGATTTCTGGAAGTCCCTTGGGGCAAATAGTAGTAAATTTATGTTATTTTTTAGAGCATGGTAATGAGCTTCAATCAAGTTTATTCCACTTTAATTTGACCACAAAAACATTATAGTTAATAACAAAAACTACCCCATCACATTTTCACTTGATTAGGTTAGGCATTTGATAGATTTACTAGTTCACTAGTTCTCGAATTTCTATATTTTAGATTAGTATTTTTTTTATTTTTTGTTTTTGTTTTGCATGGGTTTGTTATCACAAAATCAAGCACTGAAGGGCTGCTGATCAGGTAGACTCTGTATAACTGTTTCAGACCAATCTTTTGACTAAGGATTAGCCTCCCTAGCCTGAGAGGGCTCTCTCAAAAGGTTATTGATTTTGACTATTGATAAGATGGCTAACTCTTGTAAGGTGAATTTAACAAACATGCTGGCTGGACAGACATTACAAAGACTTCCATTGGGCTTATGGATTTAATCATACTTCAGTAAACTATAACACTGCTCATGCATAGAAGTCAGGGCATGTGATGTTTAAATACTCAAAACAACATCTCATAGAAAACCTTAGTTTACAAATACACACAGGAAATCAGAGCAGCATAAGTGAATTATGAGTGATTGTGTATTTATACAACTGTAAAAACATTTAGGATAAAGCAAAACCACATATCTTGAGCATTGAAACACTGTATGAATCCTGAGAAGAAAAGCAACAAATTGTATTACTGAAACTGAGTTTTTACACAAGCCAAAATAATACTCTGTTTTCTCAAATATCCAACCCTCATTACATAGATGATTCAGCTATATATAGAAACACAATTCTAACTACTTCGAGCTTCCTCCTCCAGCATGAGGGGAGCTCGATGACTGTCACTAATGACACCTATCTGCTTTACAACAAACTATTAAATACAATTAATGCTAAGTGGAGTTCTAAAGAGTTCTACTTTGATTATAACTCTAACACTATCTTCTTCGTAGGAAGATTCCTTCTTGTTCTTTGACACTTGGACTCTTTGCAGTTTTGCTGAGATGGCTGAGATGAGCGCTTAAAGCTCCATATTGGCCTCGGATGCTGAATACTTTAATCTGCTCAGTGATGTCAAGTGATATCCCTTGTTTTTTCGGTTCCAGTCCTCCACCCCTTACTCGAATATGCAGCAGCATGTCTATAGTTCTTTAATATCCCAAAATATAGAGCACCACCATGTTCCTGATGTGTTGGAGGCTTCATTGATGGACAGGTGTGCAAGCCAAAATTCCATGTATGCAATTCATTCAACACCTTATGACCGGCAATAAAGTGGCTTTATAACCGAAAAATTTACACTTAGGTTAAAACATTTCACCTTTTTGAAGGCACACCTGTCTTGATCAGAATGGCTGGGTGTCTTCATTTGATCTTTTACATAACCTTTAGGTGTTCCCTTTTGAAAATTCCCGCACATATTACCAAACTATTTATTTGCTTTGAAAACGCCACCTACAGCAGTTTCGTAGCGCGCTACGAAACTGCTAAAATGTTTAAACAGCTTGTCTTTTTCCTGAGGTATTTACTGCCTAGATATTTGGTTGCCAAAACTCCTTTTGATCTTTGATACATATAACAGGGATATACATGTCCTCAAAACAACAAAATTAAGCAAAATTTGCCAAAATTTGGAAAAAACCTTTCTTTGAACAGCAACTTTATTTATCAGCTAATTGGTCTAGCTGGGCCTTTAAGTCTTCAACCTTCTTCCACTGACCTAGCTGTGATTCCAAGTCTTCAATCCTCCTCTTCATAGCTTTGTTTTCTGCTCTTAAACGCATATTTATCTTTCTGATGAATTTAGCCTCCTTAATTGCGGGAACTGTCCATGTATAAACATCAGCTACTGAATCCACCTGGTTTACTAGGTTTTCACTTCCTTTCAATACAGCTTTACGATAGTTTGCATACCTGACTGCAGACTCCCTAGTGGTATTCTTCAGCTTATCAATCTCATGTTTAGCGGTTTTTAACAAGTTCCTTACAGCTATAGTATTACCTCCTTGAGATATGATAACTGTTGTATTTGTGTCTTTTTGCTTAACTTTCTCTGCCTCCTCTGTTCTGGACAATTCCTCAGCTACCTCTGTTCTAGGCAGTTTCTCAGCTTCCCTTACTTGCTTTCTTGTAATAGGTCTTCTTGGTTTGAAGATGAATTCATCACCTGGTTCATCAAACCTCAGTCTTTTTGAAGCTCTAGATTTCTTGGTGCTTTCCGGTGATGACTGTGTCAAATCAATGTGCACTGGTTCAATGTGCACCGGTTCAATTTGCTCAAACTCAATGGCCTCCAACAAATCACTCAGGCTGGCCTTAGATATCGGGCTTTCCTCAACAGCCAATGCTTTGCCTTTTTCTTTGCTTATTTGGCTCCTTGTCCTAACTCTTGATATTGTTTCAGATCCACTTGGTCCAGGTACAGTCTTCTTATGATGAGCTTCTTCTTTTGCTGATGGCTGAGGTTGTTCTTTAATGATCAGTGGCTTGACTGATTTTCTTAACTGTGACTTGACCTTCTTTTTATCTTTTGCCTCCTTTTGAAGCTCAGCTATCGTGGGTTCTTCAACTGATTGTTCTTTTTCTCTAACTGGCTGTGGAGTAAGACCTGTTTTACTTTGAAAACCCGCCATGAAAATGAACGAGTTCCAGTCTCTACCTATTTTCTGAAGACCATCCAAAACTAACAATTTAACCAAACCATGGTGAAATAAAGATGTTTCACAGTCGTCCTTCCTTAATTGCACTTTGTCACACATTTTGCTCAGACTGCGAAACAAGTAAAAGGGAATGTCTATGGATGCTTTACCAGTAAAATGTAACAGCAACTTGAAGTGATAAGAGTAGACCTTATTGTATCTTCCCTCACAGGTTAAGTACTTCTGAATACAGGTGAGAAGAAGGGCATAATGCTCCTTAACATAGTTTCTAGGCACTGCTTTTGTTAGGTCTTCATTCACATATGCCTCTTTTAAGAACTCTTTGCATGGATTCATATCGAACTTAAAGTTCTTAAACCATTCTTGCCCCCCTCTTGGGATCTCAGTTACAGCAGCTATTGCCTCCGGAGACACTTGAACTTCTAACATAGCTATTTTAGAATTCAAACCGGTGAAGTTTAAAGCAAAATCCTTTGTTACCTGAGCATGGCCACCTTGCAGCTTCTTACAGAAATTCCAACAGCCGGCATCCTTGAAGGCTTTCTTCACGCCTTCATCTCTTAATGCTAGGTCTAAACCTTCAGGCTCTGTTCTCTGACATTTTCCAGACCTGTGTTCTTTCCTCTCCATTTTGCCTTTGAAATCTTCGCACAGACAATGACCAACAGCTTCAACTAAAATGGTGATTCAATTCTCTTTAACTCGGCCTCGCTTGTAATCAGGCTCTCTTGGAAACAGGCTCGCTTGAAAACTCAAATATATCATCACACAGGCTGGTCACTTATGCATCATTTACGATCATCATAAAGATCCATGCACGGTAAAACTCATTTGAATAATATTTATGTGCATGTCTACAAATCTATTGGTGGAGTGATGGTTAATGAGCGTTTGGGAGGTACGCAAACTGACATGAGAGGACGGAAGTGGTGACTCATCAACAGACTTGACCCTTTGAGAAATATTCGCTGCAAAACGCACGAATCTGCGATTTCGCAGCGCGGTTAGTTTTGAATTGTCATAATGCGCTGCGAAACGGCTTGATGGTGACGCGCTGCGGAATGGCTAAACAATGATTACGCTGCGAAACTGACCAATAAGAGACTGCGCTGCGAAATTACGGAAAGGATCGGTGACATGGATAAGACAAGACATGGCTTATGAAACCATGATGGTGGAGGATGACCAATAGGATTAGAGTACAATTTACATCAAACACCTTTAAAGCTCCAACCCTAAGTAAGAAACATAGAACAAAAACAATTTGACACCAACTTTTGACATTGAACTTGGACAAAGGATTATATACAAATGTTTATAGTTCTAAGTGATAACAGGGTTAACAAAAGTATTTTTGAGTGATACCACTTGGAATGGAGACTAAGATATCCTAGTCGATAATAAAATTTGTCCCATCCAATTTGGATTTGATTTGCGTGGCCATTCGGTGAATTATGGTTTCCTATAGTAAATCTATTGTTTCATGTAGTACCCTTCCAGTGTGTATATACTTGCCCATATTTGCTCAAAAAGATTGGTTTTGGTCCCTTAGGGTTGAATCATGACCCCGAGGCTCTACATCAATGATTATGGAAGACTAAAGGCCACTTAATACTTGCTTCTTTAACCATGCAAAACATTTCAGCGATTTGGGCTAATCGACAGATTTATGAAATAGATAATACAATGATGATTGGCACATCCAATGAACTTTGTTAATGGATCTAAACTCTTTGAAATGTAATGGTTGACATTTAGTTCATAATATTTATTTTATGCAATTAGAATAGGTTGTTTTCCTTGTATTTTCTTTCTTGCAATAGGTTAAAATTTCCATTTCGATCATTTCATTTTTTGCAATTAGTTTAGGATTTGATTTCATTACATGCACTCCATTACATCATGAAAGTGAAGGAAGGGCACATTGTATGTTGCACATATAGTGCCAATACCTCTTAATTTTGTGTGAACCCTTGGTTGATAATTAAAGTTGGTAATCTTGGGAGTTGCAACATTCTTGTTGCAATATTGAGACTCATCACTAGTTATAGTATATTATCGAGATATTGCATTTGATATGTTGGGAATGGCTAGAAACTCTGATGAAGTTCCCAAGACTTCAATTCTTAGTTTGCTAGAATGGGCATGTTGTTTGGCTAAAAGAGCATTATTAGTTGTTAAAGGAAGAACCATAATTCTATGAAGGCGTTGATTTAGTGGAGCGTTGGACGGTAAATTTCCCATCATCTGCTATAGAATATTCATGTCACGTCATGATGGGGATTCCAAGAGTAATTTGTGACAAGGGAGCACGATTGATAGAGGGTGTGAGATAGGAAAATGTCTGTCACCTGCCACATATATAATAATAATAATAATGTGGGAATAATTTGAAAATACATTTTTAAAAATGAATAAGATATATAAATATTTTTCTTAAGAATTCCTATTTTCTTGTGTATCCTTGAGATTACTTGCTTTCTTTTAGCTTAGTATTTTATTTTTTGTGTTTATGGTAATTAGTGATGTGAAAGCTTTTTATGTCATCAAAATAGTTTAGATTTAAGAATTGTGTTTTATAGTACCCATTAAATTTGTTGGTGGTTCATATGAATGGTGTTTGACTAGAAAAATTTTGAAAAGAAAATTAGAAGAAAGATAAAAAAATCTATAAAGATAGATATTGATATTTCTAATAGTCATAATTTTACTCTTTGGAAAATAAATATGGAAGATACAGTTACTAAAAAAAATTGGGACTCATGTGGTCACTAGATTAATCAATATAAATGATGAAGAGTAAAATAAAGTGAAAAAAGAACATTATTTTCATTTCATTTTGGATTTGTATACTTTTTATTCTCAATGGTTTTGAAGTCCTAGTAGATACCTAGAGATTGGAGACACTAAATGTTTTTTAAGTTTCCAATGTCACTGGTCATTAAAATGTTGTTGAGAAGAATGTTTTCAACACTAAAAATTAGATAAGACACAATATGAATTATTAATTTAAATGGATTTCATGTGTTTATGAGACATTTAACTTCCATGGTAAGTCACTTCAATAGAAGGATAAATCTATGGCTTATTACGACAGGTTCATGGAAGAATTTGGCAATAATTATTATGAATTTTAATGGGATGATTTCAGCATTTGGATCACTATGGGATAATTACTAAATGAGAAAACAAAGGCAACCATAAATAGGAGTGCCTTTACATTTATAGGTATTATTTGCGTGGGGTTTTCTATAGAAGGGAAAAAGAAAATATTTCATGGTATATTCAAGTTCAACCATAGATCATATAATAGGAAGAGGAAACATACTTGGATGGAGATGGATGGAAGAGGAAACATACTTGGATGAAGTTCAAGGTTGTAGTTTGACATACCTGGATGGAGATGGACCTTCTCTCTCGAAGTGTCGTCAGTACAAATTTATTGCAGAAATTTATGGGAAACTAGTTATAAGGCACTTTACAACAAAATAACTGAAGGTTTTGTTAGCACCTAAATCTTCCCTAGGCTGAAGGAAGGCAAAATTCAGGGTAACCACAAACCACGCTCAGTCTGGTAGCTAGCCCTACCAGAACATGAGAGGTCTCTCTCCGAGTCACGCTCAGTGAATAGATAAGAAAAAATTGTCTGAGATGACTTACAGTGGAATATTAATCTTAGGCTAGTAAGTGAATATGGATACAAGAAACATTTTTTGTGAATGACTGAGCTTCTGGGATGTTATGGGACCAATGGACAACAATGAACAGAGAATTTAATACAAAGGCACAGATTACTCCGTGAGGCAAGACAGGCGGAAAGTGTAGTAATTTAGTTTGGAATAACGCGGAACGAAGAGATTGCTGAGGAGTGTGAAAAGGGCATAGGAACATGAATCCTTTTCAATAGAAGAAGAACACTGAACATGAAATTTTCCCACAGGCAAAGCAATAAAATTGAATTCTACCTAATCTCACTCAGAAAATTTTACTGGAAATAAGCTTGAATTGAATTATTAAACATAACAAAATACATATGAAAACATAAAAGACACATTTGCTACACTCACAACCACAAGAATCTCATGAAACAGAGCCGCTGCCTTTCATTATTTCTCTGTCAAAAATATACAGTGAAGAAACAAAGTTTCTTTCCCACAGTCTCCCAGAAGTTACAAGCCAACCAACCCTTTGCAAATGGTTTACATACAATATATAGAATGTGCCATGAAGAGATAGAACGCCCAAGGGTTGGGGAGTTACTCGAATCATTACAAAATGGAGATGAAGAGCCAACCATCAGCTACAGGTGCAGCGTTACAAACATGACAAATGGCTTGGGTGACCGTTTGCCTTCCTTCACCACTTGGATAGAAGCCAATCTGGGGAAAAAAAAAATTAAATGCCGCCTTAGGTGCCAAAAAACCGAAGTGTAGATGAGCGGGCCCACTTGGAGAAGTCGCGAAACGGAAGCAAATTTGGCAATTTTTCCTCTGTGCGCCGCGCTACTTTGGGGCATGTTTTGGGGAACTTGCAGGTGTCCAAAATGTGCCCAAGTGGGCTTGTTGGAAAGCCTATCCTGTCTAATTTCTAACCCAACTGGAATTTCTGAATTTGGTGCTCATTTGCCCCTCCAAATCTTCATTCTCCCAAGACTACTTCCTGTGTGTCAAAAAAGGGGCAGAGAGGCCATTTTTTGGGTGTTTTTGACCTCCTGGAGACTCAGATCTTGCCCAAATTTCTTGTCCAAGCACAAGTAGTCGTGATTTTCCATGCTAAATCCAAAAATTCAAACCATTCTTCATTTGGAGCTCCCGATTTTTAGCGCAACACCAGTGGCGCGGCGCACATGGAGAAAAAACCTGTGTTTTGCCCAAAAATTTGTCATGTGACCAAAATTTCACCCAATCCCTTGAAATTTGGGCTGGAGGTCCTCTATGAGGTGCTATGCTGTGCCAAAGAAGCCTCAGCCAATATTCTAAGCTGATCTTGCTCTTTTGCCTCTTTTGCCTCCTTTGCCTCTTTGGTTGCTTTGCTCAATTTTTCCTTTAAGCTCCTTATCCGGGCCCTTGCACTCATATTTCATGTCCTGTAATGATAAGCCATGTGTCTCAGCAAGGCAAGGTCCTGATCGGCCTTGTCCAGCAGCCTCTCCAAGTGCATGTTGACTCTCTCGAGATTGGTCTCCCGATCCTCATTGATCTCTTGCTCCAATGATGTGAGCTCAACTCTTCTCCTTTGAGCAGCTTGGCGACGCTCACAAATGTTTTGCAGCTCCATAATCGCCTACCGATCCTCTAGCTGTTTGTTTCTCTGCTCCATGTACTTAATGTTCCACTTAGCCCTCTCCAAGTCAAGGGATAAGGCCTCAATCACTAATTGCTGCTCCTGGATGATCTTTCCAAGCTCTACATTTGTAGGTTCTGTATCTGTCTCATCATCATGAAGGAGAACGAATTTTGTCTCTCATTCACCTGATGGCTCACCTGAAGGCCCCTCATCATGCATGGGCTCCTTACCTTTGTCCTGTTCCTGTGTCGTCGATGTAGGAAGCGAGGACCCTTCCACCCCGGGTGGAGATAACACTCGCTTTGCCGCTGCAAACAAATGTCTACTGCCTCTCTGATAGGTGATGAATACTGGCATAGTAGCAGTCTCATGGTGCTCATACTGATGTGAAGGACCACCTATCTCATGCTCTGCCTCTAATACTACCTGTGGAGTGCTGAAGAAGTCACGGGAGATGAAGTCCTCCAAAGAAATGCCCTGCAATCCCAACTGATGATCCACCAAAATCTGGATAAGAGCAAAGTGATAAACACTGTTGAGCTGCTGCTGAGGGGTCTTATGCTGCATGAAATTTTTCATCCTCTCTATGTTCCCACAAATGAAAAATGGGAGGTTCATCATCCGCACTCTGGTAAAGTGCATGAGCAACCTGATGTGATAGGCATATAGGCGAGAAAACCTCCCCTCGCAACTGAAATACTTCATGATCAATTTCATGAGCGGAGCATACTCATCTTTCAAAAATCTGAATGGGAAGACTCTTGTGAGATGCCTCAAACAACTGGCCTTAATGTAAGGCTCATAATGATGCCTATCCACCTTCTTCTTCTTATGCCACTATTCTCCAACATTTGGTATGCCTGTTGCCACTGAGATAGTTTCGGGTGTCAATGTGAAGGTGACCCCGGCCAAGGTAGACTGACCTCCATGTAGGTGAAGCACAAATAAACGGGCCAACTCATGATGAACTCTAACATTTGCCACCCTCTGACAAAATTCAAAACATGCTAGGTGTTGGAAACATGACATAGCAAGAGGGCATGCCTGCAACTCAGTGAGGGTGTTTGGCTCATCCCTAACATGTTTTCCACTCCTATGATGTCTCCTGGGAGCCTGTTCTCCTGAAGCTGTATCACTATGAGTTTCCACCTCATACTCTGATGAACCCTCAGATGCCATGACTGCTGTTTATAAACTGTATTTTAGGCTGCCCCTTTGATGATGGTGAAGCTGGGTGTTGTTTATGATATCTGCCACCAAGGGGAACAATGAAACAAGGGAGTATTAGGAGGGGAGTAATGTAATGGGAATAGGGGTTATAGGGAGAATTTTGTTTAGGGATTTGTAAGTATTTTGGGTATTTTGATAGGTTAGGGTTTGGGGTTTTTATTGAGCAATAGGAGGAGGGGAAAGGGAATATGAGTTTGGTAGTGTTAGGGTAGTGATAATAGGAAAAATGGCATAAGGGAATAAGGAACATGGGTAGGGTAGGGAAAATAAAACCTTGGCAACAACAACACAATGGCACAACCCTAGCAAGATGGTTTCTTGGTGCCTTTTTGTGGTTGCTTTAAGAGTTTTGTTTCATTTCAATCATGGGCATAAAAACCACCATATCTTTATCCAATTTGATGAACAAGTGAGTTTGAGAGCCTACCTTGCAATTAGAGGGGCTTCACCAAAGATTTGAGGGAGTTTTGGCACATTCTGGGCGCTTTGTCTCTGTGTGCCGCGCGCAAAGCCCAGTGCGCCGCACGCTGTGTGTGCGCCTCGCTGGTTAGAAATTAACACTGCGGGTGGGCTTTGTGTGCGCCGCACACCCTAAAACTTCCCCCAACTGCTCCAAATCGTGCGATTTCACACTCCATGACCTTGCAATGCTTCTCTAAGATCTTTGATTCCACAATGACTTGGATTTATGATGGAAACTTATGTATATAGGCTTGGAGGTCATGTTTTAAATTTGCTTTTTCAAAAAACCCACCTTTCTAATGTCCTGTTTGACACTTTTTCACTGACTTTAATACAACCCTGATTTTCACTTTTTCTCTGAATTTTGGCTCAAATGATGAAATTTTCGACACTTTTTGTGGGGATTGCATGATAGAGCATTTGGCCACGGAAACCATGACTGCACCTGTAGAAATCAACTGAAGACTCTTTTTGAAAATTTTGTCATTAATAGCACTATTTGACTTTTCTTCAAAATGGAGTTTGAAAAACGGTCGAAGTTTATCAATATGAAGATGAAACTCTATGGATCATTACTTTGCAAGGTCATCACTCTAGCCTGGATGGCTTTACTGGACATATTAAAGACCAAATTGTTTAATTCCTAGACCAAATGACCAAAAATGACCTTTGTCCGTTGAAGGGCCAGACCTTGACTATCATGGACTTTGGTGATTATTGACACAATACCTAAGCCAACAAGAGCCAGACATGAGGGGAGATGACTAACATGACCTTCTCTGTCAGATCATGGCATGCCCCTAGCAGAATGCAGCTGAATGAATGGAACGGGACACCTAAAAATGAAATGCATAAAGAGTTTTTATCTTTTACGGAGGACTAACTAGACCGACTCTAACAGGTTTTATCTCACCCTTATTTTACATTATCTTTGAAAGTGGATGCTACATGCATCAGAAAAACTGTAGCCTATAAAATTTCACATCAACTCCCTAGATTTGTCACTCACAAAGTGATCCTACAGGAATTGACATATCAAGTGACAACGAAACTTGGAGGCATGTTAGTCCGATCAAAGAAAGCACCATGGCCTACTTTCCCAATCTATGTGGGCACATACTATATAAAATGTTATAAAAAGTAGAAGTTGAAGCCACTAATTTGGAATGCCTTGGATTTGGTGGGCTTAGATTCCAAAATTATGATCCCAAGGGTATTGCAATGACTCAAAGTAATCAATTAAAGTTTAAATGGCCATAAACACCAAGCATTGATGAAGAAGAAAAAAATATCAAAGACTTATACAATGTTGCACTAGCTATAGAGGCACAGAAGGACTCTAAACCTACAAATGGTGCCAAACTTTAGAACAAAGAGTCATCCAAAGGTAAAGATTCCAGAGACAAGAAGGTTTCCCAAAACAAGGAAAGAAAGAAAGAAGCAACCAAGAAATAAATGCAAAAGAAACTAAAAGCATAACAAAAGGCCAAAAGGGAGGAAGAGTAAAAGAAAAAATAGGAAAGGGAAAAGAGGAAACAAGAATAGGAAAAGAAGCAACAAGAGAAAGAAAGAAGAAGATGCAAAGAAGCATAAAGAGGAAAGACATGAAAAAGAGATAGTAAATAAATAGGCACAGGAGAATGCAAGGCAAAAAGAGAAAAGGGAGAAGAGAACTCAAGAAATCTCACCACCTATGGATGTTAATCCTTCAACACCAACCCTGGTATTGCTTACAAGAGGATATTTACCAATCAGGGAGATGTGTATCACCATTGGCAAGGAAAATCAAATCTTAGACCCATCAATCTTCAAATTTGACCGAGGTTCTAGCAAAATGTTATAAGAGAGACGAAGGTACTTAGCCTAATAACTTGTAAAACTAATCTTAGTATCCACGGAACATAATATAGTGTCTAATACCATGAGTAATCCACTAGTGATTGCTTCAGCTGGAACGGACTTTCAACTACCACTGAAAGAAACACTGAGCAGTTGTTAGATAAGATCAAGGGATTAGAAAGGAACCTAAGTAATGCACAAAAGGAGAATCTAAGGTTTCATAAAGAGAACCAAGCCTTGTTAGCCTCAAGCTCCCATGATAAAGACTAACAAGCAGTTGTTGGAAGTAATGCTTCCATGTCATGTGTAGTTTTCATTAGGAGTTACAAGGAGTCAGTGTAGAAGTTCTTGTTTCCAATGTGTGAGTTGTAATGATGATCTGGTTGTGTCGAAGTCAGTAATTTGTGTCTTATATATTTGTACATGTGATTATCAATAAAAGTATCAAGTGAGATTTGTGTTGTGTGTAATCGCTCTCTTCTCTCTCTTCTATTTTTCTAATAGCAGCAAAGTTGAAGGAAAAAAAAACATTGGAAAATATCATGAATCAGTGTTGAAGGGAATTTTCCACTCTTTAGAAGGTATCTTCTACACTTATGGCCATTCAAAATGCAATCAAGACAAAAGGTATGTTGTTGAAAGAAGCCTCAATAGCTATAGACATAATGTATGGATGGAACACAAAACATCCGACTACACTAGAAAACTTACCAAGAAGATATGAGATAGGAAAAGAGAGGAATACAATGGAAATTAGATTAACATTTAAGTCCAAGAGAATCTTGGAAATGATGTAATCAAAACTCTAAATATTTATTAGAAACTTCATAGCATGTTAGAAATTTTGATCAAATCCTACAAGATAATTCCCATTGGAGCACGCGGAGAAATAAGCCTAGAACATAAGTTACAAAAGGAAATAGAAGAAATGATAGAAGCACACAAATTGGCCATCATTCATTGGGACATGAATCTTACTCAAGTGACACTGGAACAACACTTGGTAGAACCAACAACAGTACATGCGATGTTCTTTGCTCTGTTCCACTTAGTATAGTCAAATATAAAGAGGATATTGCCCCGTACTTTTGAATGTGAAATCAACAATGAGAGACTGGTGTTAGGGAAAGTCCTGTCTCTAGTTGTTGATTACAAGGCATGGCATTCTTACCTAACATAGGAATTACAAGTTCAAACCCTTTCCTTGACTATTTTGGAATTAGTGCCATAAAAGATGTTTAATTTTATTATTTTGAATTTCATGTAATTATGTAAAAGAAAATAGAATTAGAAAATAAAGTAAAATTGAAATTAAACACGAGGATAAATGAAGAGTGGAAGGTGAAGAGTCACAAAATATGAAGAGTCATCTCATTTTGTATAAATATACCCTCATTGCTAGTTAGAAGGGACTTTTAGTTTTGGACTCCTTGTAGCACTTTGAAATTTGAAAGGGGAAAACTTATAGATTTATTTGAAGATCGAGTGGTAGATTTACATTCCCATTATTGTGTGTCGTGGATATATTGTGTGATTGTACATGGGATATTTCAACGTCGATGTTGAAAAACTCTTTTTGGCTAAGATAAGCATTCCTTTCACACGTCAAGTCTCATGTCCAATGCTTGATGTTTTTTGTTGTCAACAACATTTGATTCTCAAATGCACGAACTTTATCAAGCATATACACAACTTCTGCTCAAATAAGAGCATGAAAGTAAACTTTTCTTTTATAATCATGATAGTCTTTAGCATAAAACCGCAAAAAAGGATTTCAATTAATATTGTGTCATATTATTTTTATCTCAAAGCTTCAACTTCTTTTTAAATGGATATAATGCTAATTATATTCAATTTAATTTTTATTTTTAATATAAAAATAAAAATCCAAGGACACTTTTAAATTATCAAAATAATGGAGAAATGATCCCATGGAATGTATATTGCAATTACAAAAAATCTATGTACCATTAGGTGAAAGAATCAATGCATTAAATACAATAGGAAAATATTCCTAAATTCAATAGATTAGGGGCTTGGAGAGTCTCCAAGAGCAAATGAATCCCATGCAAAATGTTCCACATTGTCTCCCCGTCCTTTTTCTAATCCAATTTCTGTAATCTGTCCACACCATAGTCAAGTAAATACCAAACACATTAGTGTCGAACAAAACCAAACAAAGGCATTGGCATTTATATTTCTCCCCTATAAGATTTGAATATTCTTTCGAATATATTCATTCAACTTGAAGTACACACTGCGATAGCAAGGTATCAATCAAGTAGACATCTAGAAAAATGTGGAAAGAGGTATTCACACTTATATAAGGAAGTGCATGTAAGTAATCCAAAACCCTTAAAATATCATTGCTTTTCTTTATGTAATATCATGAATAGAAAAATAACATATTTGTCATGAAGCAAGTCATGAAAATTGCTTGTATTAAAACTCTATATATGGTGTATTATTGGGAAACTTTTTAAGATGTTCCTTTACCTCTCCTGGGTTGAGCATAGTTTGGGAAAAGTCTATATTTTCTTATTAAGCATCCGCTTTTGAAAGTTAAAATGGTACATATTATACTCGTCCAATTCTCAATATACTACAAATGAAATATTGAAAAGAGCCCAAAACCAAGGGAAATTCATTTTCTAACGAAATCAAAACAAATAATATACTAACATAATTTCACATCTCGTAAGTTACTATTCTATAAGCTTAAGCTACAGGGATGATTCTTTGAATTTTATCCCACCTTGAAGAACTCGTATTTAACAAGATATTCATATATTTACTATGATGCTAAATTGCCCATTGTCGGCAAAAATTCAAGTACAAATTAAAATTTAAAAAAAAAAAATCAGCAATGTAACGTAGGAGGGGAACCATCTTAGCAATTACCTTTCTTCTGTTTAATTTGATTTAGCCCGAGTTTGGAGCAATTAAATATATAGTTTTTTATAAATAACAAACAAAAGTCTAAACAAAAGATGAGGCAACCTCTTTACTTTTTAATTAATTCGTATTCTATATCTCTAGAACAGTTAGACCAACCTTTTTGGCTCCTTTTTTTGGATGCATTTGGTATAGAATACAATAGTATTAAAATATCAACCACAATGATACAATGTATAAACCATGAAAGCAAATGACCTGGCCTCTATAGTTGTGCGCTCAAAGGAAATCCAGCAAGGATGTATGCTTTCTCTATCATGGAATAGTCTTGAGGAAAAATGCCAATTGGGACATTGAACTCCACTACCAATGGAAGATGGTCGTGTTCGGTTAGGAAAGGATGCATTGAAGTGCTCAAGTTCTAGCTCCAATATGTAGTTATCTTTCACACTACAAAATACAAAACCATGTGATTTTATTATCCAAGCAAAAATAGGAGTGAGTTTGTATTTGTGTACTTATGACAATATGTAGAAAATATATAAGATAGTGACATATAGTTGGAATTGTGATTTATAACCTTCATATACATGCACCTAAAGTGGAAATTAGTGCAGTTGCAAGTATCTAGTGACATGGTTTATTATTTTCTTCTTTTATATTTAGTAGTGCAGAAAAGAAATCAAGGAAATTAAGAAAAAAAAAAAAGATACATAAATAGAGAGCAGAGTATATCTTCAATCTTCAAGAAATAATTTTAAAATCCATAGAAATAATCTAGTTATGAGATGCAATAAATGATTTACAACATCCACCTTTACATAATTTTCATTTAAAGTAGTACCTTCATCCATAATGTGTTCCTAGAATTCCAAATATTTAGCTATAGAAAATTGTTCAATAACAAGTTCATCAACAATGACACAAACATAATCCCACACATCTAGCCTCGGTCCTACTGCAAAAACAACCCATGGTGGAAGAACAATGGCCTCCTATAGCATATGTCATATTGACATGAGCAACAAATAACTACAAATACATTTTGTGACAAGTACAATTAATTGATATTGAAATCTACTGTTCAAGGAATGTAATAATATTGTATGTATTTTAAGAAATGGAAAAACCCATGGTGGAAGAACAATGGCTTCCTATAACATATGTCATATTGACATGAGCAACAAATAACTACAAATTCATTTAGTGACAAGTACAACTATATTGATATTGAAATCTACTGTTCAAAGACTATAATAATGTTGTATGTCTTTTAAACAATGGACAAAGTTGGAAAAAGTTTGACTATACCTCTAGGGACCTTAACACATCTCCTAATAACCCATCTTTAGAAGAGGCTGGAAAATCTTCTTCCCTTCCCTAAGTATCTACTACACTAAACAAAAATGCCATCATTTAACCTTTCATAAGATCCCTTATGGAGAGGGAAGGGAAGACATACCTGGCCCCACTAGCATATGTACTAGTCCTTTCTCAAATAACTTGAAAAATCAAGAAACTTAACAAATAAATTTAGTTTTCCAATACATTTTCAACATTTTGAAATTTACAACACTAAACGACGTGATAAGTAAACATTGTTCTTTTTACTTTTTCTATTATCTTGGGTAGAGAGTAGATGTTACGTGTATGGAAATGTTTGTCCACAATTTGAAATTAAGGAGGAAAAAACTGAAAGATAGTCATGGTAAGCCTATTGTAAATAACCAATATAAAAAAGATGTTATTCTTTTAATTTTGCAACAGCCCTTAGAACAATCACTCCTAATAGGTTTTCAAAATGCACATTTAAATGTCTACATAGCCTCCATTATGACATTCCTCAAAGTCTACGTAAGTTCCTACTACAAATCGATATATCCATAATTATCTAATATAAAAGTAAAATGCATATTTAACTGATGGTTGCAATTCATTAAGTTCCTGCTGCAAATCCATACATCCATAATTATCTAATATGAAAGTAAAATAAATATTTAATTGATGGCTGCATTTATTATTTTCCAGCTAAATTCCAAATTTACCACCAAAAGCTGAGAGATACATTCGTCTCTGAAATTCTCAAAATATGTCTACATAGTGTGCCTTTGAGTGCTGCAAAAAATCATGTGTTTTGAGGCAAAACCAGAGCATCCATTTCCCAAAATATGTCTACATAGTGCTGTGTCGAGTGTCAGAATAAAAACAGACCAAATATTGCCCAAAATGTCTACATAATGCTATTAGCCTAAAGAGTCATATTTTTTTGTCTTCATTTTACCTTAGAAATCATTTGCCTCATTGACCTAAAGACTACATCTCATTCTTATTTCTATGTAACATAGATATCACTCTCGTTCCAAGTGATATCCCTGGCATTGACCATAGTAATTATTAAATTAAATGGTAAAAAGAAAAGTAACTTGTCTCACAGATCTGATACTTATTTTTGTGTAACATAGATATCACTCTCGTTCCAAGTGATATCCCTAGCATTAACATGGTAATTATTAAATTAAATGGTAAAAAGAAAAGTACCTACATATAAACAAATTAACCTAATTACTTCTCGAATATTGTTGCGATAAAGCCCTTTAAATGGGTGGTAGATAACCATGGTTATCTACTCCACATATATTGTGGTGGATAACCATGTTACCACCCACATCTTGCAAATATTGCCAATTTAGAGATGAACTCTGTGAGTTATAACGGTTGATCAAGAACTTATGGTCATCCAGGGAAGAAAAATCTGACACTTAATTTAACGATAAACTGTTAAAAGGAATATTTGGATAAGGTTGGATGAAGTTCAGATTAATCCACAAAACTCATCTAAATAGAAATTTTGGAATCATTAGTGCATCTCCTACTAGGAAAATCTTAAAAATGCAATTTTCTGACCCAATATCATGCTTCTCCCTTGGAAAATTCCGTACAGAGTTGTCCATCCCATCAATCTGGACAAAACAAAGAACTTGCAAACCCACGAAATACAGAAATACCCGTAGTTACACAGGTACCGCTTCTAGGAATTGCAGAGCACGTACCGGAAGCTCCCCCTGAGAGCTTGGGAGCTGATCAGAAACACTCCAAAATTGTTGGGAGCTTCAACGGGTACTTTGTAGCTTTTCAGGAGCTTCACTGCAACATGTTTTGGGAGCTTCACTACAATGAATAAGTGCAAACTTAGGTGTATTTGACATTTCAAGTTTAGGTGCTGGTTAAACTGATGGAACTGTGCGAAGGGAAGAGTATGCCGTTGGGATTAGATTTGGATATGGGTGTGGAACTAAGAGAAACAACTTGTTTATAGAAAGCCCTTCTATCCAAATGAAGATGAGGCACCTGGCCAATCATGATCTTTGTCATTGGAAAGCTATTCATTCTCCTCATATAAGCGGATGGCGGATGGATATAAGAGAATTTAGGAAGATTGTTGGCCACGGGCAAAACCATCATTATCGGCGGACCTGAATGGACAAAAGATGGAATACTAAAGAAATTTTTTTTTTTGAAATTATGAAACATAAATATTATTAAAAAAAAAAAATCATATTTATTTAAGTTATTTAAGTATAAAATATATATTAACTTGGAAATTTATAATTTTATTATACAAACTCTTTTTAAAATAATGTTGGATTTAAACTCTATTGTTTTAATTTTTTTAATTACTATTAATATATATTTTATGTTTTCTTATCTCTATTATAAATAGATGTAATATATATAATATTGATGAGGTTACATCAAGGGTGAAGAATTGAACCAGTGACTTAACATATAGTGTTGCAAGAAATCACCTAATAATCAAGTAATAACAACCTTTTTTCTGGTTTGGAAGTTCTGCTTATTTCTTTACTTGGAAAGAATTTGATTGAGAAATTGTTGATGAATTAATATTTTGATTCTTTTTGTTATACATTTTTTGGCAAGATGGAATTTGATTGGCAAATTTTAGATAAAAATAAATTAATTATTGTATTCTTATTTTTAATATATTATACTGGTGCCGCTCCCAATTTGGCTTTTCCTATAAATTTGAGCAATACTTCTAACCGTACCAGATACTCATTCCAGCTCCCGCGTATCAAAAATACCCATGTACCAAAAACTTGTGCAACATAAAAAAAAATACCCAATACACCTTCCACCCCTGAGCAACCTTTTTGGGGCTCCAACTCTTAATACACGGGCTACAGTGTACAAAGTTAAATTAATGCAGGAAAATGCAGACACTTAACAATTGTAAATATCTCATAGACATTTTGATAACATAATCCACAAGGGAAGTAAAAGGGCAATTACCCGGAAAGCAGAGAAAGTATTTCATTCTGGTACTCAGAGAGCATGTCTTAAACACGCTCTGGAGAGCTCAGAGCACGGGTCAGCGTTGCAGCCACCATTCAATACCACAAAAGTGTTATTTGCTCTTAGTTACTAGCCTTATCAGACTTTCGATAAATCCTCTGATAACAGAATTCAATTCTAGGCACATCGGAATAATAATATAGATGTAAAGCAGAGAGCTTCTAGAGAGTTTGAGAGTTTGACAAATGATAACACAATTCAAGTCTATGCACACTAGTATAACATAGATATTTAGAGAATTGAAAAATTAACAGTGACATAGAATCCTTCTATGGAAACAAAAGCCCCGCATTGCAGGTAACAAAAACAGGTCAAGGAATAAGCGTGGAAGAACAGGATACGGGCAGGGGCGTTTATACCGACCGAGTAGATGAACCATACATTGTAGCCTGTAGGTAAATTAACTTAGAATATAAGAAAGCACAAACAAAAACCAGAAGCTAGATCAGGGAAGGAAATCTTGATATTATCAAAAGCGGGTTACCATCTATGTTACCAGAAACGAGAAACGGGAAACGGAACGGGAAACGAGAACGGTACGAGAAACGAAGTTTGGAGGTTTCGGATATAAGAAACGAGGAGAGAGAAAAACACCATATTAAAGGTGAACAATATAAACAAAGCATTAATCATAAACCTGCAATGTTTTTTGCTCATGAAATTGTAAATTGCAAAATGCCAACTACAAAAAGGTTGAAACTGAGGCTGAATTGATACATTCCAAAAATCTGATGAATGATTTGAAAGGGAAAATATGTCATATGCATGATGAAATGTGCAGAGTCTCGCATCACCTGTTTCAGGCCTATGTTACCAGAAACGAGAAACGGGAAACGGAACGGGAAACGAGAACGGTACGAGAAACGAAGTTTGGAGGTTTCGCATATAAGAAACGAGGAGAGAGAAAAACACCATATTAAAGGTGAACAATATAAACAAAGCATTAATCATAAACCTGCAATGTTTTTTGCTCATGAAATTGTAAATTGCAAAATGCCAACTACAAAAAGGTTGAAACTGAGGCTGAATTGATACATTCCAAAAATCTGATGAATGATTTGAAAGGGAAAATATGTCATATGCATGATGAAATGTGCAGAGTCTCGCATCACCTGTTTCAGGCTTCCATATACTTTTATCCAGGAACATATTAAAACCATTTCCACTGACCAGCAAGTACTGGTTATATCAGTATAAGCCATGAAGCCCCAATGTCAGAGGCAAAACAATATATAGAATTTTCACACATATAGATTGCCATTCAATTTAGGTGAAAAAACAAAGGAACCAGATATTTTCATAGAGATCAAGGAAGCAGTAGCAGAATTACAATACTGCCTCATGAATCATGTCTATTTACATCAATGGATTGTCATAGCAAAGCAAAGGGAAGTGGCATATCAACAAGAACACGCCTTCATTTGAATAGGCAGCAGTGAAAAACATTTATATACTGCTGCATCAAAAATCTTCCCTGATTGCTACCAAGCCTTTGGAATGCATATGAAAGTACACCGTGAATTTTGGCACAATTAGTTAAATTTCTGTCTGCATAGATAGATGGAACACAGACTGCATCTTATTGGTCACGGGAAAAAAGAATGATTCTTGGACTATATTGCGAAGAATTCCAAGTTACACTGCTAGTTCTTTCTTCAACTGCTAGTTCTCAGCTAGTTCTTTCTTCAACTGCTCGCTCACAAATACTCTGGACTCTGGAGTTCTTATGTTTAATTTCCAGAAACTAACAGTCCAGCTCAGAAACTAACAGTCCAGCGCAGCAGACTAACAGTGAACTGCCAATTAAACTCTCTGTATGTGTAATCAATTGCTAATTAAACTTGATTTAACCCACGTTTGAAAAAATTAAATTTAATCTGAGTCTGAAAAAATAAATTTAACTGCACGTATATCCGGAAACGGCCAGAAGAAACTGCAAGTCTATCCGGAAATGGCCAGAAGAAACTGTTTCGTTTCGCGAGAAACCATTTCTTGCCAGTGAAAACGAAAACGGCCGTTGCAGACGGCGTTTCTAGTATGGTCCAGTTTCTCTCGAAGGTTTCTGCCAGAAACGGGGGACATTGTCCCATTTATGGTAACTAGGTTTCAGGCTTCCATATACTTTTATCTAGGAACATATTAAAACCATTTCCACTGATCAGCAAGTACTGGTTATATCAGTATAAGCCATGAAGCCCCAATGTCAGAGGCAAAACAATATATAGAGTTTTCACACATATAGATTGCCATTCAATTTAGGTGAAAAAACAAAGGAACCAGATATTTTCATAGAGATCAAGGAAGCAGTAGCAGAATTACAATACTGCCTCATGAATCATGTCTATTTACATCAATGGATTGTGATAGCAAAGCAAAGGGAAGTGGCATATCAACAAGAACACGCCTTCATTTGAATAGGCAGCAGTGAAAAACATTTATATACTGCTGCATCAAAAATCTTCCCTGATTGCTACCAAGCCTTTGGAATGCATATGAAAGTACACCGTGAATTTTGGCACAATTAGTTAAATTTCTGTCTGCATAGATGGAACACAGACTGCATCTTATTGGTCACGGGAAAAAAGAATGATTCTTGGACTATATTGCGAAGAATTCCAAGTTACACTGCTAGTTCTTTCTTCAACTGCTAGTTCTCAGCTAGTTCTTTCTTCAACTGCTCGCTCACAAATACTCTGGACTCTGGAGTTCTTATGTTTAATTTCCAGAAACTAACAGTCCAGCTCAGAAACTAACAGTCCAGCGCAGCAGACTAACAGTGAACTGCCAATTAAACTCTCTGTATGTGTAATCAATTGCTAATTAAACTTGATTTAACCCACGTTTGAAAAAATTAAATTTAATCTGAGTCTGAAAAAATAAATTTAACTGCACGTATATCCGGAAACGGCCAGAAGAAACTGCAAGTCTATCCGGAAATGGCCAGAAGAAACTGTTTCGTTTCGCGAGAAACCATTTCTTGCCAGTGAAAACGAAAACGGCCGTTGCAGACGGCGTTTCTAGTATGGTCCAGTTTCTCTCGAAGGTTTCTGCCAGAAACGGGGGACATTGTCCCATTTCTGGTAACTAGGTTTCAGGCTTCCATATACTTTTATCTAGGAACATATTAAAACCATTTCCACTGATCAGCAAGTATTGGTTATATCAGTATAAGCCATGAAGCCCCAATGTCAGAGGCAAAACAATATATAGAGTTTTCACACATATAGATTGCCATTCAATTTAGGTGAAAAAACAAAGGAACCAGATATTTTCATAGAGATCAAGGAAGCAGTAGCAGAATTACAATACTGCCTCATGAATCATGTCTATTTACATCAATGGATTGTGATAGCAAAGCAAAGGGAAGTGGCATATCAACAAGAACACGCCTTCATTTGAATAGGCAGCAGTGAAAAACATTTATATACTGCTGCATCAAAAATCTTCCCTGATTGCTACCAAGCCTTTGGAATGCATATGAAAGTACACCGTGAATTTTGGCACAATTAGTTAAATTTCTGTCTGCATAGATGGAACACAGACTGCATCTTATTGGTCACGGGAAAAAAGAATGATTCTTGGACTATATTGCGAAGAATTCCAAGTTACACTGCTAGTTCTTTCTTCAACTGCTAGTTCTCAGCTAGTTCTTTCTTCAACTGCTCGCTCACAAATACTCTGGACTCTGGAGTTCTTATGTTTAATTTCCAGAAACTAACAGTCCAGCTCAGAAACTAACAGTCCAGCGCAGCAGACTAACAGTGAACTGCCAATTAAACTCTCTGTATGTGTAATCAATTGCTAATTAAACTTGATTTAACCCACGTTTGAAAAAATTAAATTTAATCTGAGTCTGAAAAAATAAATTTAACTGCACGTCTATCCGGAAACGGCCAGAAGAAACTGCAAGTCTATCCGGAAACGGCCAGAAGAAACTGTTTCGTTTCGCGAGAAACCGTTTCTTGCCAGTGAAAACGAAAACGGCCGTTGCAGACGGCGTTTCTAGTATGGTCCGGTTTCTCTCGAAGGTTTCTGCCAGAAACGGGGGACATCTTCCTGTTTCTGGTAACTAGGGTTACCATACAAAAGGTGTTGTTCCTCTCAATTCCTCGATTAGCTCTCCCCTCAGTTGAGGGTAGAAGTTCCTTATATGTGGCTGGATTTTCAGAAAGAAATTTTGCAACATTGTATTGTTTTTTTTTTTTTTTAAATCTAGGATAATCGGTAACTGGTGAGAGTTATCATGAACAGGCCCAGGATCAAATCCAACTGGCTGCCACTATAAACCTAGGCTAGGTGCAACAGCCTGCAAGCCGCACACAATAGCAATTAACTTATGCCTCAACAAGAGCCGAGACGTCCACTCTGGGGTCGCCTACTCTTCTAGCCAAGACACAACAGGCCATGTACTGTTTTTTTTACTAATCAGAACAGTTACATATATAGGACAACAATTACATATATAGGACATAAATCACTGACTTTCACACTTCTATATCATAATTACAACTCATATATAGTAAACAACAATTTCTAAATTAACTCTGAGAACTCACAACAACATAGGGAAATATTACTTGCCAACAGCATATGGAAATATTACTTCCAACGAATTTGTGAAATAATTCATTGTCAGATTAGAAGGGGGTAAAATGCTCTGCTCAATCTAGTAATATTTCATTGTTTCTGTTAAGCTTTCAAAAAAGGGGCCATTTTTCGCCGGCGTAAGCTGAAGTCCAGATGGATCATCACATTGAAATGTTGGACTCAAAAGATCGTTGAAGGAAAGTGAGCTTTTTGGAGCAACAAAACACAACATCGCTAACCGCTGCGGGAATTTGAGGTTTCTCAAACCTCTAAAAAAAATACCGCCATTCTTTGCTCGGGAAACAATTCAAGTGCAACACAACTTGTTGGAGAAAACCTTGTTGTATTATGATTGGAATCCTGATTAGTTGCTTACATATATCCTGTAACATATATCCTGTAACCATTGTTCTGTTGTCCAAATCAAACAAAAATCCAAGATAAATGAAAGCGGGAAGAATTAATGGTAAGCCACGTATATTTTGTTATATTTGGTTGTGTACTAGTCAGATCCATGAGGCACAACAACAAAGACTAGGATGCATGTAATGGAAGGGATGTGGAAAGAAACTAATTTACAAATAACATTAGCTTGATAATATAACATGTAATTTGTAGCCTATTTTATAGCACTGGTGCTGAGATTCCCTCTAATCTGAGTAGATAACTCAGCTGGAGAGTTGGAAGAGTACTTACAAGAGAATGAGTTGAAATTGCTAAAACAATAGATGCAGGGGAGGGCCGTCAAGTCGTTTTCTTCCAATGCAGCGGTGAGCGCTTTGCGTCGTCTGTTTGTTCGAAAAGGGATGCAGAGGATTGGGGGCAGACTCCAGCGCGGAATGCCATCATTTATGGCCTTATTAATGTTCGTCCACGGCCCCTGCGCCTACACGCCAGTTAGGCGGAGATTGGAAAAGGACTTGAGAACCATGTAGAGCAATTTGCATTGATCGTTGGCATAGAACCATGTATATTCAGAGGCCACATATTTATAATGAAAAACATAAACATAAGAGTTCCCAAAAATGACGCAAGCAAAGAACCTACTACCTGATCACAAAATTTGATAAATGGGTTCTAGATTTGCAACCCAGCAAGGGTGAGAATCCCCTTCTTTCCAACATATGCTATAGCATTTGCTGCTGAGGCTCTAGAAATTACGAGCAATGTAATCACCTGCAACAGCATAATGAACCAACCAGTATAACGTAGATGAGGATGGATTTACAATAAAATCAATGCAGAATATAGAAATACAAATAGTGCGTAAATATAAGGAGAGCGATTCCATAAAATCAAAGAAGAAAAGCACCTGGCCAAAATCAAAGATAAGAGACCTTATAAAGCAGCAACTCCATTTGCCACGACCTGGTCGACTTGCAATTGCAGAACGTATCAGCGGAAGCAGCGAGAATGACGAACATACAAAACTTTCTCTGCATCACTGAGACGCCTGGAAGGACATGGAGGACAGGTGGTTAGCTACAGCGACGGTTGACAAACTTACAAGGGAGGGCCATGTTGCAGATTGCGTTTGGATTTGGAGAGACGATGAAAGAGCCAGAGAGAACTTCCCTTAAAAAAACGCCTTCGGCATAAAATCAACGCCACGACCATGTACTCAATCAACTGTAAATATACCCAATTGAGGATAGTCTTATGACCGCCTCTTCTGTTTTTCTTTTCAATCGTCAGCGTCGCTAGTCCACTACTCCCAGCCTGAGACTCCCAGCCTGAGACACTGTAATTTGGGACATCTATACATTTCAACATTCACCTCCTTCATACAACGTGCAATAGATTCCACCTCCTCTAACTCGAAGCACCCACAGACACGTAGCGTGCGAAGCTGTGCACATTGCAATAAGCCCCGTATTCTCTTGACCTTCCAACATCCGCTTACCCACAATTCGTTCAAAGACACGAATGTCTCCATACTTGGCAGCTCATGTAACTCATAGCACTCAGGAACATTTAACACCCGAAGCTTTGTCGCATTCTCTAAACCCCGTATGCTCTTCAATTTCTTGCATTTTCCTGCCCGCAACACCTCCAAAGATACCAATGCGTCCATTCTGGGCAGTTCTTCCAACTCAAAGCACCAATTAACATCTAACAGTTGAAGGTTTGTCGCCTGCTCCAACCCCCGTATGTTCTTCAGCGTCATACATCTCTCTGCCAGCAACTCCTTCAAAGATACCAAATTTTCCATAATCCGCAACTCCTTTAACTTAAAGCAACCACGAACATCTAACCGGCGAAGCTTTGTTGCCTCCTCCAAACCCCTTAGGCTCTTTAATTTTCCACATCCATTTGCCGACAATACCTCTAGAGATACCATTTTTTGCATACTTGGTAGTTCTTCTAGCTCAAAGCACCCACTAACATTCAACTCTCGAAGCTTTGTAGCTTGTAACAACCCCTGTATACTCTTCAGCTGCACACAATCCCTTGCCTGCAACGCCTCCAAACATACCATTGTTTCCATATTTGGAAGTTCTTCTAACTCAGAGCAGCCACTAACATCTAACTGTCGAAGGCTTGTCGGCTTCTCGGACCCCCCTAACATCTTCAACTTCCTACATCCATTTGCGCGCAACTCCTCCAAAGATGCCATTGTTTCCATATTTGGAAGCTCTTCTAACTTATAGCAGCCACTAACGTCTAACTCTCGAAGGCTTGTCGGCTTGTCGGACCCCCTTAAGCTCTTCAACTTACTACATCCATTTGCGCGCAACGCCTCCAAATATGCCATTGTTTCCATATTTGGAAGTTCTTCTAACTCAGAGCAGCCACTAACGTCTAACTGTCGAAGGCTTGTCGGCTTGTCGGACCCCCTTAAGATCTTCAACTTACTACATCCTTCTGCGCGCAACTCCTCCAAAGATGCCATTGTTTCCATATTTGGAAGTTCTTCTAACTTATGGCAGCGACTAACGTGTAACCATCGAATGCTTGTCGGCTTCTTGGACCCCCTTAAGCTCTTCAACTTACTACATCCATTTGCGCGCAACGCCTCCAAATATGTCATTGTTTCCATATTTGGAAGCTCTTCTAACGCATAGCAGCCACTAACGTCTAACTGTCGAAGGCTTGTCGGCTTGTCGGACCCCCCTAAGATCTTCAACTTCATACATCCCTCTGCGTGCAACTCCTCCAAAGATGCCATTGTTTCCATATTTGGAAGTTCTTCTAACTTATAGCAGCGACTAACGTCTAACTGTCGAAGCCTTGTCGGCTTCTTGGACCCCCTTAAGCTCTTCAACTTGATACATCCGAATGCGTACAACTCTTCCAAAGATGACATTGTTTCCATATTTGGAAGCACTTCAAGCTTAAAGCAACCACTAACGTCTAACTTTCGAAGCCTTGTCAGCTTCTCTGACCCCGGTAAGATCTTCAACTCCGTACATCCCTCTGCGCGCAACTCCTCCAAAAATGCCAATGTTTGCAGACCCGACAGCTGTTCTAATATATCGCACCCACTAACATCTAATCGATGAAGCTTTCTTAGCTGGGCCAACCCGGGTATGCTCTTCAACTGCTTACATCCATCCACTAGCAACTCCTCCAAATATACAGGCAACTGCAAAAGAGCATGCTAAATTTTTACGTGTTTCAATTAAAAGAAAGATATTTATATATTAATCTATCATGATTCTCATCTACAAAACTTTTCTGGTGATAATCGCCACTAAACACAAGTTTACACAACAAATCTCAATGTACCTGTGATTCGTCTTGCCACAATGTTTCTAATTTGTACCCAGACACATTAAGAACCCTTAAGTTCTTCATTGGAACCCAGGTAGGGAGGCAAGAGTATGGACAATCTTTCCAGCGGAGCCATGTGAGATTTGGTGACTTTACGCTCTTCAAAATGCGTTCCAATAGAGAACCTTCAGTGTCAACCAGTTGTAACCTCCTCATCTGAATACCCTCAAATTCTTCATTGTGAAGATAATCCCTTTCAAACATTCTAATTCCCCGCACGATTATTTCCTGTCCATTATCAAAAAATTGATATTTATTAAATGAATGTTTATTCTTGCAAAATAATGAAGAACTACAATATTAAACCAGGACCTTTACTGAAAGACTAAATGAGATTGACTACCCACAGATGATTGCTGCAACAAATTATCAATGGCGCTCTGGTTCCAACGCCAAAGACGACGCGGCAAAGAAGACGAGGCAATATGTCTTCCCAAATCTCTCAGGTGGTCATGCATATGTACCTTCAGAGCTCGGCCAGCGAACCCGAAATAGCTCGTTTGCTTTACTTCCACTACTTCGACCAGAGATTTGTTTTGTAGATTTCGCAACCCCAACCAGCCATCCCAATCTGATACGTTCCATATTGTGATGGCCGTATCCCTATTTTCTCCATTGAAAAAGCAAGCGACGTCTAAGAAGATTTGTTTTTCCACTTCATCCAAGGCATCGTAACTAATGCGAAGCCTTTCTTCTATATTTTTTGGAAGTATATTTTCAAGTTTCTTCAATTGCATTTCCCAATAAGACCTCTCGTTCTTTCCAGCCAGAAGCGCCCCGAATACTTTTAGAGATAACGGCAACCCATCACAGGCATTTACGAACTTGACCGCCAAATCTTCAAACTGTGGGTGTGGATAGGGCTGGCCCAAGGCATGACAGCAGAAGAGCTCTAGAGAGTGTTGTTTATTAAACCCCTTTTGCTTATAAATTGATGATTCTTCTATTCCTGATCTTGTGAGAACGTCCGTATCTCGAGTTGTAATCAATATTAAGCTATTTGGGTGGATACAAGTTCGATTTGGCACAAGTGCATCAACCTGATCCACGGTATCTACATCATCTAAAACTAATAAAATCTGGTGAGAGGGGAAATGCTTTTTAAGCATTTCTATGCCTTCATCCTTATTACTTACTTGCAGACCTGAACCAATCAAGCTACTAAGAAGTTTGCTCTGCAACATGGTTAAAGAACCTTTCCCTACATTTTCTCTTACATCATCTAAAAAGCAAGATCTGGTGTAATGTGAACTCTTCCCATTGAAGAGTTCTTTGGCCAGGGTTGTCTTTCCAACACCACCCAACCCAACAATCCCTACTACCTGAGGTTTTCTTTCACCATGTTGATGCAGAGATAACACTTTATTTTCAAAATCTGTCACCTTTACATCCAAACCCGTTGGATACTTGGCTACATTCAATGGTGTTCTCTTAACCTTTCTCATCACGCGCTCAACCACCTTTTCGAGCAAGGCCCCCTCGTCACTGGTTATTCACAAGAAAATAGAAATAACTAATGAGAAACACATGTGCAGATTGTTAGATCGGAGCATATATCACACACAGCAGATTTTTACTCAGAGATTTAGATGGCAATAGCAAATAGCAGAGAACAGAGACAAACAAATGGAAAAACAACAAGATTACAAATGGAAAAACAATAAGATTACTCAGGTAGAAACAGTGGAATAGATAAAACAATCACTGGAGAACAGAAATCACTTAGCATTACATAACAGGCTTGGGCCTTGGCTTGTTTGCTTGCTTTGGCCAAAGAAATTACAAATTTACAGAGGCAGAAGAAGGATTTAATATCCTGTATGTGATTCAGATGGAGATCTCGAATGATCTAGAAACTAATGGCGGTGTTAAGATCCAGAAAGATCTAAAAACTAATGGCGGTGTGCAGATCTAGAAAGATCTGATATAGAAAGATCTAAAATCCTGGGTGAATTTGGCTTCACACTTAACACAGATCTATGTACAACTTAAGCTAATACCAATTTACCGAGAGAGATATCTAGATGCTTACCTGTTAGACTCTAGCTCAAAACCGTTTATTTGAGAAACAGTAGAAAGAGCTTTTCTCCACTGTTCAATAGTGGCTGAGTCGTGTCTCGGCTTCTTTTCACTAGATTGAGGATCATCAGTCGTCTTCTCTTCAAGTTTCTGCAGGTCTCTGTTGGGTATTTTTCAATGGGGAAAAATACCAAAACCAACAAAATAACCACCACAGAGACAATGCTCTGTTTCCTCTGTTCCAGGACCTTTTGCACATGGAAGCCTTTTAATAAAAATTGACTGAACACAGTATTACACAGCCATAAAAAACATTTCTATTGATTAAAATATAAAGCCTCAAACAACATTCATCCTCTTTGCTGAGAGGGATTTACCAAAACTTACATTCACCCATCAAAACTCTGTTTTCACCTGAGAAATTACTGTGCTGGGTTTACTGCAGTAAAACCCATTTTTACATTTGCTGGTGTAAAACTATTTTACACATACTGCTGTAAATTTATTTTACACATACAGTAAACTTTTCATTACATTCACAATCTCAAAAAATACCTGAACACTCTTTTCTCCTGCATTTCAATGCATACCCAATACATTAAAAAAGATCCATGCATTGCTGTGCAATATCTTCCCCTGCTTCACATGCTGGTCTTCATTCTGAGCACTCCCTGCTCTTTCGCTGCTGCGCGTTACACCACTCTCATATGCAACAATAACATTGCATAACATATATGCTCCACTTCTGCTCTTTTTCATGCACTGCTATGCACACTATTCTTTTCGCTCCCCCAAGCTCTCATAAAAAAAATGCACAGTGCATATTACAACCCACGAGCATATATCTTTTTTTTGGCTCGTTCATCTCTTTTTTTTAACTTGAGTCTATATTCTTTTTACATACCATTGCCCCCAAAAAAAATGGTCAACACGTAAAACTAAAACTTATTACATACTATTTATGTTTTTAATACATACCGTATAAAAAAAACATATATAAAAGGACATGTAATAAAATGTGCCCATACCCATATTAAAAGGGTCTCACCAAAACTTCGTAAATGCATTAAAGGCCACTGTGTTTCCTCCACGGCGGTCAAACTGAAACCTTACACTCCACGTAACTTGATTTGATGCGGGCTGACTGCATCTTCGGAGATCGACGGCGAAGAATGAAGAACCCCATCGGACGGCTGTCTACAATATCGGAAGACATCATGTGACTGAACAATACCTCCCGAGAAACTTACGTTGCGTTACGTCAGTGGTAAACCACGTGTCAGCTCCATATGTTCTCGGGTTCGATCGCCGGTTTATTCCTTTCGCCTGAAATCAACCCGAGAGAATCCGGTGCCGTTTTCTGGTCAATCCACGCCGGAAAACTCACGATCACTGCGCTGCCATTGCTGTCACGGTCCGCCTGTAACCTGTAACCTGCTGCAGTTGGAATTAACATTCCAACACTCCCCTTTAATTTCAACTGCTGGGCATTCAATCTTACCCAAACACTTCCTCACATCGAGGGATTCTCCAACTGCTTCTGATGCAGTTCATAAACAAACAATGTTGTCTTCCTCTTAATAGAGGGATTAACCTGAAACTGTGCTTAAGAGCACCTTCCTCGTAACAGAGGGATTCACCATAACAATGTGCTGAAGAGCACCTTCCTCTTGACAGAGGGATTCACCTGTGACTATGCTGAAAAGCATCATCCTCTTGATAGAGGGATTCACCATGTGTATGCTAAAAAGCATCTTCCTCTTAACAGAGGGATTCACTAATGACAATGTGCTGAAAAGCACCTTCCTCTTTAACAGAGGGTTTCACCAAATGACTGCTTCAAGTGCAGTTCCAAAACAAACAATCATTGCACTGCTGTGTGTGCAAACTCATTACATTGTTCTCTTATGCTGATGCATATTCTCTGCTGCACAGTTGTGCCATCTTCTTTACTGTGTCTATCCCACACTGCTGTGTCTACGCTTGCACTACTTCTGCACATTTCAAAGACAAAATACTCTGTCTTTTCTGGAACAATTACACTGTCCCAATTTACAAATTTACACTGCTGTGTGTAAACATTTACTGCTGTTGCATATATTGCATTTCAACTCAATGAACAACAAATTCATTACATTTACCTTTACTGCTGTAAGGAAAATTTCTTTTGCATGTGCTGCTGTCCATTACATCTCATTTCTTCAACATAACTTTAATGCTACTGCATCTTTCTTGTTTGCATTGCTGTGTGCTTCTCCTTCTTCTCGATGGGAAAACTTTTCTTCAAGCTGCTGCTGTCCATACACTTGCTCTTCATTCTCCACGAAAAAATAACACGGGCTGTTACTTTTTACACCCTTGCTTCACACAATCTTCAGTTTCATTTTTTTTACACGATGCACTACTGTGCAATTCCTTTGGGTTTCTGCTACCACACACATTCTTATACATCCAATGTGCATTAAAAATCTGCTGTCCCTGTTTTTCCTTATGCATTTTTTTTGCATGTTGCATTGCATACAAAAATTAAACTGCTGTTCATTCTAATCCATGTGCCAAAAAAAATTTCCAAACTGCTGTCTTATGCTCTATTTTCCCACTGCTGTGAGGGTCTCCATACTTCGCATTTTTCTCTTATCTCGCTGCTGCTCTTTACATTTCAGCGCTACCATCTTTTCTTCTTTATGCATTTCTGTGCATATTGCATAAAAACAAAACAAAAAAAACATTGCTGATTTCATCACTGCTGCATATTACCTTTCAGAGGGATTAACAAAGATTTCATTTGCAACTGCTGTGCTGCAATACACCCTTCATCAACAAATGACTGTTAATACAGTTCAGCAAACAAAAATTACAAGCTCCCCTTTAATGTGTGCTTGTCTTCTTTTGGCAGACTCTTCTCAAAATAAATTTAGATCAGCTGCGTTGCTTAAGGGGCTTTCACACTGTATTTCTTTTCTTCTCCATACTTGTGTAACATTCTTCTTTTGCATGGGTCTAGCTTGTGTGAGAGCCCATGTCAAGTTACAGTCACGTGCCATATGCCCAATGTTATGACACCTAAAACATTCTACATCTTTCATGAATGACATTTCATGATTTCTTCTAAAATTGTTTCTTAGAGGTTGTCGAAGACCACAACATCTATCTCCATGAAATGCTCTACAGTCTTTTGCCATATGACCAAAGTTTGAGCAAGCATAACAATAACCATAAAATGAACTTTGGTACATGGGAGATGGAGGTTTCCTTGATGTACTTCTGAAGCCTTGCTGCCTTGAGATCCTTTGATGATAACCATTGCATCTTGCCTCTTTGCCATCAGCTACATTTCTTCTTGGAGCTGGTTTTCTACTTGGTGGAGGATTTCTTCCATTGCTGCCTTCATTTTTCTCCTTGCCTTTGCTGGAACTAGGAGCATCACCATCTCTTTCTGGCTTCTTCACATCTCCTTTGCTTAAAGCATCCTCATCCTTGTTTGAGGGTTCAGCTACATACCCAAGTCCTGATTTATCAAATGGAGATCTGTGATAGCTGAGCATGTCATCCAAAGCTTGAGAGCTCTTCATGATCTTGTTCATCCCTTCAACCTTCTTCCTGAGGAGGACAATCTCTTCTTCCAACTTTTCACACTCATTATTTTTCTTTGCTAGTTGTCCCTCAGTTTCTTCCTTGCTGCGAGTAGCTTCAGCTGCTACTATTTTGAAGGAGATAATATCAGTCTTCATTTTGGAGATTTCTTCATCTTTTGCTTGACTGCTCTTCATTTTCTTTTCAGCTCCTTGTGCCTGCTTCCTGGCTTCTTGTAGTTCGGACTTAAGGGAGGAGACCTCTACCTTGTATTGTCCAATCTCTTCTACAAGCTTATTCACTCTCATGTGCCTTTGTTCAAGTTGACTTGTCAAGGCATCTGCCTGCTTCTTTGCTTCATTCAGCTGATTTGTCATGGATATGACTTCTTCATGATGTTTCCTCTTGCATTGATCAAGCTCCTTCTTGAGCTTGGCTAGCTCTTCATCTCTTTCTTTTACTTGAAGTTTGATGAGGTCAAGCTTTTCACTTTCAGCTTCTATGATGGGTTCTTCTTGACTCATTGTCATGGTCAGTGCTCCCTTTGCATGAAGGTCATGCAGTCTGTCCCATATATCTTTTGCCGATGTATATTTTCCTAGATTCCTCTTCACAGAATCAGGCAGTCCATCCAAGATAGTCTTTGCTGCTTGTGCATCATACTCCATGGATTCTTTATCCATCTTGCTGTCATCAATCACTGACTCCCAGACTTCAATCCCCTCAGACATTAGGAAAGCCCTCATCATTATTTCCCATACATCAAAGTTTCCATCAAACTTTGGGGTTTCAAATAAAATGTATTCTAATGGATTGCCTTCTAGTTTAGTAGAAGGGGGAGACACATTTTTAACAGGCTTGGAGGCTTTCTTCTTTGACCTTGCCATTCTTATCTAGGCTTTAAATACTTGACTGTGTTTTCTTTTAAATCACTGACTGTTCCTTTAACAGTAACAGAAAGGAAAGCTTTGAAAAATACCTTAACTCTTTTGGCTGTGGCTTCACACTGCTGGAGAGCCTTCACTGCTGCAACAAGAGTCCTTCCTTCAGCATCTTTGAGCCTTCAAAGAGCCTGGACTAGCTCTGATACCACTGTTGGGTATTTTTCAATGGGGAAAAATACCAAAACCAACAAAATAACCACCACAGAGACAATGCTCTGTTTCCTCTGTTCCAGGACCTTTTGCACATGGAAGCCTTTTAATAAAAATTGACTGAACACAGTATTACACAGCCATAAAAAACATTTCTATTGATTAAAATATAAAGCCTCAAACAACATTCATCCTCTTTGCTGAGAGGGATTTACCAAAACTTACATTCACCCATCAAAACTCTGTTTTCACCTGAGAAATTACTGTGCTGGGTTTACTGCAGTAAAACCCATTTTTACATTTGCTGGTGTAAAACTATTTTACACATACTGCTGTAAATTTATTTTACACATACAGTAAACTTTTCATTACATTCACAATCTCAAAAAATACCTGAACACTCTTTTCTCCTGCATTTCAATGCATACCCAATACATTAAAAAAGATCCATGCATTGCTGTGCAATATCTTCCCCTGCTTCACATGCTGGTCTTCATTCTGAGCACTCCCTGCTCTTTCGCTGCTGCACGTTACACCACTCTCATATGCAACAATAACATTGCATAACATATATGCTCCACTTCTGCTCTTTTTCATGCACTGCTGTGCACACTATTCTTTTCGCTCCCCCAAGCTCTCATAAAAAAAATGCACAGTGCATATTACAACCCACGAGCATATATCTTTTTTTTGGCTCGTTCGTCTCTTTTTTTTAACTTGAGTCTATATTCTTTTTACATACCATTGCCCAAAAAAATGGTCAACACGTAAAACTAAAACTTATTACATACGATTTATGTTTTTAATACATACCGTATAAAAAACATATATAAAAGGACATGTAATAAAATGTGCCCATACCCATATTAAAAGGGCCTCACCAAAACTTCGTAAATGCATTAAAGGTCACAGCGTTTCCTCCACGGCGGTCAAACTGAAACCTTACACTCCACGTAACTTGATTTCATGCGAGCTGACTGCATCTTCGGAGATCGACGGCGAAGAATGAAGAACCCCATCGGACGGCTATCTACAATATCGGAAGACATCATGTGACTGAACAATACCTCCCGAGAAACTTACGTTGCGTTACGTCAGTGGTAAACCACGTGTCAGCTCCATATGTTCTCGGGTTCGATCGCCGGTTTATTCCTTTCGCCTGAAATCAACCCGAGAGAATCCGGTGCCGTTTTCTGGTCAATCCACGCCGGAAAACTCACGATCACTGCGCTGCCATTGTTGTCACGGTCCGCCTGTAACCTGTAACCTGCTGCAGTTGGAATTAACATTCCAACAGTCTCGAGCATACACTCCATCTTTGCCCTTGGTCCAACGAAGTTCACTAGGCTTCACGTGGTAGAACACTGGAATTATTGTACCCTGTGACTCCAACATCGTTAAGAGTTCATTTAGACACCACGTTGATTCAGCATATCTGGCAGAAAATATGGCCACGTGCACAGAGGCTGTTCGAATAGCCACTTCTATTTGAGAGTTAAAATACTCTCCTTGCTGCAATTCCTCTCGATCCAGAAAGACCTTTAATCCGAATGAAGTAAGCCGATGGTACATATGACTGGCGAAGGTGTTTTTGACATCGGGACCCCTGTGATTTATAAAGACATCAAAGGGGGAATTGCTGGTGCTGTTAGGATTAACGGAGGTGGATGCAGCGGTGGAGGAGGATGCAGCCATTTCCAATTTGGAAAATAGACACAGAAATGGGAGAGATGTGAAGGATGGCGATGAGTAAGACTCAGTCTGAGACTGAAAGGAAGCCGATGAGCTTGGAATGTCTTAGGGCACGGAGAAATGGTGAAGAATTGCAATAGGAAACACGCTTTATCACTCCTGGCTTTTGCTAGTCTGAACGCGCGTTTTCCCGTTCCTAAGCATGTTGGGTCAAAAAGAAATAGACCGACTAACAGCTTTCGATGCACAAGCGTCCAGGGGATCAGTAACCACGTGAACAGCGGGCCCGCTAAAAATAAAAAATTTGACGGACACCATGTAAGGAGAGCACTAAAACATTGAGAGGACAGCACTCAAAATAGTCACGAATCACGAGTCACCACGTTAAAAGTTAAGCCGTGCTGGAAACGAATAAATCAACGAAGAAATCAAGAAATAGTATATAACGCGACTTTTTGAAGGTCTTTCCGGCGGATTTTTCCGGTCGAAATCCGGCAAGAATTTATGGAATCGTAAGTTTGATAGCTAGTTTCTGCACAATGAAAGCGTCACAGGGGTTTTTCAGGGTGCTGAATCCAAATATGCAGTTAAAAAACCATTTTAACTGCAAGAAATCAAGATTTGACCTCAATTTCTTCCACCGGATTCCATCACCGGAATCTTCAAAAAGTCGCATTATAGACAACTCCATCATAAATCAATGGATACCAGCCACCCTACCGAAGTTCTTCTTTCTTTCTATCTCGTGATTTAAAATCGGACTATAAAGTTAGATAATTCGTTTGCTTTAAAAGGTGTATTTTTAGTCAATATGCACAGATCATTTGAATTTAAAAATAAGTAATCCTCTATTTAGGTTTTTTTAATAATATATAAGAAAAGTATTAGAGGTGTGGGTATTTTGTTTTTTTCAGGCAGCTTAGGAACATCACATTGATTGAGCAGCATGAAGAACTCAGGTTTGATACATCAACCGTACTTACTAGGTTAAAATGTATATGAAGGGATTTAGTGTGTATAGTGGTTTGTGTAGGAAGGGATTTAGTGTGTAGTGGTTTGTATAGGAAGGGATTTAGTGTATGGTGTTTTTGGTAAAAATGTGTATTAAGAGATTTAGTGTGTATAGTGTTTTTTCTACATCATATAGTAAAGGATTTAGTGTGTGGTGTTTTCTTCATAATACTAGAAAGGTTTTAAGGCATGGTTTACCTAATTCATTTATAGCATCAATAAACTATTAAATATAGTGTGTTTTAAGCTTTGTAAAGATATTGATTTAGAGATTTAGTGTTTACAGTGCTTTATGTATCATATAATAAAGGATTTAGTGTGTATCGTGCCTTTTTGTATTATAAAGGTTCTAAAGCATTGTCAACCTAATTCATTCTTATATCAAAAACTATTAAATATATTGTTCTTTGTAAAGATATCGTTATTAGGTAGGAGATAGGGATTAAAGGTTTTTTTGGCTAGATAGAAAGTTTTACAAGGAAGATTGCTTATTAGGTTTCTAAGAGAAATTATAGATAAGAGTGTTTTAGTTAGGGGAGGAAGTATAGAATTTAAGCACTTTTTAACACATTTAAGGTAGTTTATAGAATACTTGTAGTTGTGATACAATATGTTAATGTTTTGGTTAGAGGAGGAAGTGTTATAAGAAATATTATTTATTAAGCTTATAAGGGAAATTAAGGATAAAGATGGTTTGGTTAGAGAAAGAAAGTAACAACTTGAACATTTCCTAACACATTTAAGGTTATTTATAAAATATTCATGATTGTGGTTTAATATTCTTTAAGACATAAATTCATCATCAATCATTACAAGTTTATATTTTAATATTTTGTCTCTATACACATTTCCATGTACAATCAATTGTAAATGATTCACAACTTAACATTTATTCTACTAACTTAATATTTTGTCTATACACAAATTTCCATGTACAGTCAATTACAAATGATTCACAACTTAACATTTATTCTACTAAAGAAATATAAATATATATGCCAAACTCTATCCCTTCCATGTTTTGGAGGTTTTTCTCAGGCATTTGTCGGAATCACAAGTTTGAGTTGTGAACTCTCCACAATTTGAGTGCCCCAAGGGTTTTCAAGCTATTGAATCTATATATGTAATCAAAACTTGATTTTAAACAAAAAGGATCTAGATTTACAAAGGAAAAACCCATTTACAAAGGAAAAACCCCGCAAACATACCTTTTGCCTTTGTACGGCCTCTGCACACTTTCCGAGATTAACTTTATCAAAATCGGGGTATCACTTCTCCGTGACACACAGCATACTCCTTCTGCTTCCCCAATATGCGATTATATCATTTTCCGGAATACACCAGAAAACAAAGGAAAACCCGCTTCAAACCCTTGATCCGGACTTCAAAAGTTATAAGCCCACGTTCACAAATATCATTGGATCCACTCCTTCCAAGCCTTCTGTTGCGCTACTCCGATCGCCGATACCTTTTACCTCTGATTGTCGACACCTCCGATCTCCGCTTATCGACTATCGACACATCTCTTCATCGCAATATCGCAAGTCGGAGGTTTTCAAGGCCCGATGCTAAAACACTTAAAAGCTTCGATGTGATCAGGCTCTTGGACCTGATAGGATTATAAATCCGCCTTTATAGAATTTCAAATCCGGTTATGTCGCAATATTGGAGTTTGGCAGTTCAATAGGCCGATTCCTCTCCACTGAAACGATGCGATCCGATAGTCTTTCACCAATGCGACTTAATCCTGGTCGTTGATCTTAAAGATCCAACGGCTATTGTGCAACCATACTTCACTTCTCCGTTCGACTTGTTTACTTAGATTTTACGCTATTTTCAGTGATTGCGATGGTTCCCGGGTTTCTTAAAAAGGTTTTAGACCTTCGCTATTCCGCTACGCACTATCTATTCTGAACTAAACTTTGCACTCTCCTTTGATCTCTGTTTCTGCAGAGCTCTACCTTGGCTTCTAATGGATTCAATGATCCATCGTGCTCCTCTGTATCATTTTCTCCCTCTGTGTGTTCTGCAAAACTCTGCCTGCAACCCCCTGTTACAGAACCTACGAATTCACATATAAATCAACACTCGAAACATGCATTCCAACTCAGAATTGAGTTGATTCTATTAATAAATATAAACAATGATTACAGAATGAGATCTTTGTGTCTCGCACAGGCCTAATCTTCAACTATCAGTGGCCTCTCCCTCTACTCTACCCGTAGGCTTACATTTATACCAGAAAGCTCTATTTAACTAATTCTGGTTCCATTCCTAAATCTATTGAACTGACTCCTAAATCCTCTCTGTCCTCTATGTCCACTTCTAATCTCCATTTAATTCCTAAGAGCTCTCCTTAGTTCCTCGAATCATGGAACTGTTTTAAGAGTCCTAATTGACTTTTAACTCTTTTGTCATTAATAACCACTCATGTTCTCATTTATTCAAGAGCATTTACAAACAACTCACATTTTCTAATTAAATCACTTAAAAGCCTAAATATTACATTAAATTGAGACTTAGGAAACTAACTTCCTAAAAATACATGTCCCCTTATGTCTACTTAATTATGATGATTTTCTCTTGGGTTGAATGCTCCTGCATGAGAGTTGATAAGATATTGGCATATTTGGGTATCCCTCTTAAGAAAGGATCTCCTTCACCCTCAACTCAAATTGTGATTGGACTCACCCCTATGGTCTCTAAAGAATTCAAAGAGGGAATTGAACAAACAACATAACCCTCAAGAAAGGAAATCAAGGTCAAGGGAGCAAGCACAACAATGAATATAAATGGGTAGAAGCCAATAGAAACTGCCCCAAGGGACATGCTTTAATAATTTCTCAATGTTATTTATTTATGTTTTGTTGATTTTTAGTTATTTTACAATAATTTGTTGGTAAATATACTTAGCATATACAAAATAGAAGTTTTAGAATAGGCTAGGCTAAAGTATTTACAATGAAACAATATTACTTTTGGGAGAAGTCTATAATGGGGAATGTGGTGAGATTTAATTAATGAAGGATTATGGAGGTTTAGAAAATATTTATTGGAGAACCGAGGAGGGAGCTAGGGTTTAGAACAGGGAGCAACAGGAGGAGCGAGCTGGTATCAATGGAGGGGCCAAGAGGAGGGAGTTCCACTCCCTCCTACAGTAACGTTGTATCAAATAGAAGCAGGGAAACGAGTTTGAATGGATTCAGGAAACCCTTGGAGGCTGGAAAAAAGAAGACAGACTCAAAAGAACCGGAAAGCAGCAAATCTGATGAACAGGAAGAAACTCACGGGGCAGTCAGAAGGGAGGAGAGATGTTATGAAACCAGCTCACAAAAAGATAGAAAAGAGAGATCCACAACTTAGAATTCAGCCTCTTCGAGGGGGCAACCTCCTTTACATTACATAAATGAACAATTCTTTGATGATACAAATGACAAAACCTCCTTTCTATATATAGGAGTCTAAGGAGTCACCATGTAATCCAGCCGACCTAACAATAATAATATAAAGCCACAAAAATAACAATAGAGGGATTCTATGGGGCACAGAAATAACAATATGGGGGTAATAGGGGCACAACAATATAAATAAGGGGTATAACTACAATAGTAATGGGGTAATCACTAGTATTATAGGGACCCAACATGCCCCTCTCCTTCAAAAAAGTGTTGTCCTCAACGCTTGAGTAGTTCTGGATACTTCTGCATAAAATTCTCATCCTCCCATGTGGAATCTTCAGCGGATAAGTTCTTCCACTTGATAAGATACTCTGAAATTGATCAATTTCGTAGCTGTCGAGTTCTTGTTTCTGTGACTGCTTCTGGTTCCAATATAATTTTTCCTTCCTCATCAAGTTCTGGCAATATTGTTTGAATTGGAAGCTTGTCACCTATAACCTTCTTTAAACATGAAACATGGAAGACTAGGTGCAATCGAGAAGCTGCAGGAAGCTCCAATTTGTATGCCATAGTACCAATCTTTTGCAACACCTTGTATGGACCATAATACTTTGGTGACAATTTATTATCCTTCTTAGCTTGCTTTAGGGACATTTTCTTATATGGTTGTAGCCGTAGGAATACCCAATCACCTACTTCAAAACTTCTTTCACTGCGATGTTGATCTGCCTGTTGTTTCATTCTATTTTGTGCCAACACGAGGTTATCCTTTAAGAGTTGGAGGACTTGTTGTTGATGTTCGATGTGATGTTCCACTGCCTGAACCTTAGAATTTTCTCTTAAATATGATGTGATGGATGGTGGTTGATACCCATAAAGTGCCATAAATGGGGTCATTTTTGTTGCTGTATGGAAGGAAGTGTTATACCACCATTCAGCCAGAGGCAACCATTTGACCCATTGTGTCTGTTTATCAGATACAAAGCAACGAAGATATCCTTCCAAACATTTGTTTACTATCTCAGTTTGCCCATCAGATTGAGGATGATAAGATGAGCTATGAGCTAACTGAGTACCAAGACAAGAAAATAATTCTGTCCAAAAATTTCCAGTGAAAATGGGATCTCTGTCACTTACAATAATCTTTGGGTTTCCATGTAGCTTTTGAACTGTTTCCATAAATGTAGTAGAAACTGTACTGGCTTTAAATGGATGTGATAATGCACAAAAGTGTGCATACTTGGTAAGTCTGTCAACTACCACCATGATGACACTCTTTCCCTCAGACTTGGGTAAACCTGTGATAAAATCCATTGAAACCTCCTCCCAACGTTGGCTTGGAATGGATAAAGGTTGTAATAGACCCGATGTCTTAATTGTTTCAACTTTATTTTGCTGGCAAACCAAACATTCTGCCACAAACTTTTGAATATCTGATTTAAGGCCATCCCAAAAAAATTCCTTCTTAACCCTGTGGTAAGTTTTTAAAAATCCTGAGTGCCCTCCTAAGGGAGAAGTGTGCAATTCCATAAGAATCTTTTGTTTTAGCTGGGAATTCTTACAGAGGTATAAGTGATCTTTGTACCATAACGAATCATTTTTCCAGCTAAATGTATCAGAAGTACTAGAATCTTGTTGTATCTTTCGAATAAGTGCCCATACTTCTTCGTCATTCTTCCATTCCTCCCTTGCTTCGTTTATCCAATCTGGTTGGATAATAGAAATGGCACACAACAATGCTTCCACATCCTCATCCCTTCTTGAGAGTGCATCTGCCACCACATTTTGCTTCCCTTTTTTGTAGATGATTTCAAAGTCATAACCCAACATCTTTGTGACCCACTTTTGTTGCTCTTCAGAGGATAATCTTTGTTCTAAAAAGTATTTAAGGCTATCATGATCCGTTTTTACCTTGAAGTGTCTTCCCATTAGGTAGGGTCGCCATTTCTTAAGTGCATGGAGTATTGCCAACATTTCCTTCTCATAAATAGCTTTGCTTAAAAACTTTCCCTTGATTGGACGACTTTCAAAAGCAATGGGTCTTTCATCTTGCATTAGAACAGCACCAATTCCATTTCCTGAAGCATCACATTCCACAATAAAGGTTTTTGTGAAGTCCGGTGTAGCTAAGACCGGTGCTTGGCACATTGCCTCTTTAAGATTTTCAAAGGCCTTTGTTGCTTCTGGAGTCCATGAAAATGAATCTTTCTTCAATAATGTTGTTAGAGGTGCTGCTATTCTCCCATAATTCTTAACAAACTTGCGATAATACCCTGTCAACCCAAGAAATCCTCGCAGATGCTTTATGGATGTGGGGATTTTCCATTCCTTAATGGCTTTAATTTTGCTAGGGTCTACCTTAACTCCTTCATGAGATACAATATGACCCAAATATTCCACCTCCTGGACTCCAAAGAAACATTTGGATCTTTTTGCATATAATTGTTTCTCCTCCAATAGTTGTAGCTTTGGATTCTAGGGTTTCGCTGCTCCAAATAGGTCATCGTGGCATTTTCGCTATAACTTTTTTTCTGTAACGTTTCAGAAGTCGCAAAAGAAACCCATTTGAGAAGAATTGGCGCTGAACGTTGGGTCCGAATTTCAGAGCTTTTAGCACGATATTTTCGAAGATATGATCTGAGGAATTTGGCCTTTTTGCAGACTCCTGAATTACATTCAAAATAGGTGACCTGGGGAAAATCGTCATAACTCTCTCTCTGAGGATCGGATTGAAATTTCGTAAAAAGGTACAGAAAGAGGACGGACTGTAGTTTCTTGTGGGTGAGTTTCAGATTCAAAGGTTAAAACAGCGACTCGTGGCACTTCGTACAATCTCGCTCTGATACCAAATGTTATGAAACCAGCTCACAAAAAGATAGAAAAGAGAGATCCACGACTTAGAATTCAGCCTCTTCGAGGGGGCAACCTCCTTTACATTACATAAATGAACAATTCTTTGATGATACAAATGACAAAACCTCCTTTCTATATATAGGAGTCTAAGGAGTCACCATGTAATCCAGCCGACCTAACAATAATAATATAAAGCCACAAAAATAACAATAGAGGGATTCTATGGGGCACAGAAATAACAATATGGGGGTAATAGGGGCACAACAATATAAATAAGGGGTATAACTACAATAGTAATGGGGTAATCACTAGTATTATAGGGACCCAACAAGAGACCAAAGGACAACAGTCAGAAAATATGTACAAATCTGCAATAGGACCCTGTAAACCCAATTCAACCATCAAACCCTGGGTGGTTCTGAATGATCTTGCACTGCAGGTGCACAGAGATCACATGGTGACATATGCTATTATATGCAAGTTTATGGGTATATGGCCTATAGAGAAGAATCTATACACATGGATAAGAAACAACTGGAAACCAAAGAGAGATATAACTCTGCATCTAGGGTCCAAGGGTTTCTTCACAGTGGTTTTCACTAGCCTAGAGGACAAAGACAAAGTGTTTGAAGGAGGACCCTATTTCTATGCTGTTGTAGGACTATATATGCGACCCTGGGTAATGAACTTTGTCCCGGAGCGAGAAACGTTCACATCAGTCCCGGTATGGATAAGACTATACTCCCTACCTCTAGATTATTGGCTTCCTGAATCCTTAAAAGCTATAGGAAATAAATTAGGACATTTTCTAAAAATATCAGAGGCAACTCTGCGAGGTAAATATACCTCCTTTGCACAAATATGTGTGGAAATGGATCTATCAGGAGCACTCTCAGATGAAGTTTTCCTAGAAGTTTATGATGAGGAATGGGTATAGGCAGTGGACTATGAACATGTCCCTTTTATATGTTGGAAATGTCGTGAACATGGGCACCTATTTAGAGATTGCCCACAAAACAAAAGGGAGGATAATCCGAGAACGAACACAAGCAAAGATCCTAAAGGATTCACCAAGATGGGAGGTAGAGGGAAAGGAGGGGAAAGAAAGTACCAGAAGAAACAAAGTGAAAACAAGCTTTCAAGTCGCAATAGTTTTGAATTTTAGAAGAAGAAGGGGGGAACATTACAAAAGTTGTTACACTAGACAACCATCCTATAGAGAAGGAAAAGGAGGAGAGCATGGAAATAATACAGGAAAACAACGAACAAAAGGAAACCATACCAAGTAACATGGAACTAAGCAGGGACCAGGAGATGACCCCAAGTGAAGTTGGGATAGAGGACCATGAACTACAAGAGATTCTTGAGAGGGAGAATATTGATCTAGAAAAATTCTTAAACCAGGGAACCACCAAAGGGATAGACTCCCTACCACAAGAGGAGTTTGACAGAGTACAAAAGCTCTTCCTTTGGACATCTCAAACAAAAACCTCAGGAATCAAAAGAAGTCATGATAGCCAGAACCATAGAGGGGTCAAATCAATGGAGGAAATACTAGGATACTCGACCAAAAACCCAGCCAAGAAAAGAGGAAGAAAGAGACAAAATGTGTTGCTAATAGAGTGTGGAAAGCTCATTATCAACTCAGGTAAGATGAATGATCTCACAAGTTACTCATTTAAAAACCCATCATTATGAAGCTCATAACCTGGAATATCAGAGGTCTAGGAAGTAAAAGGAAACAGAGGAATCTCAACAACAAATTAAAAGAAGAAAACCTAGATATGGTGTTCATACAGGAAACAAAATGTTCCATAGATAAAATCCAGGAGATACATAGCAAATGGCTCAGTAAATATGAGCACCTAGAAGTCAAAGCCAATAACACAGTGGGTGGGATTCTTACTCTTTGGAATCCTTAGAAATTTGACATTCTGGATGTTGAAGCATCCAGGAACTACCTTTCAATGGTTATCCAACCTTTGGGTGACAAGGAAATCTATATGGTCATAAATGTTTATGGTCCTCAAAAACTTGAAGACAAACTCAAGCTTCTCACTTCACTAGAGGAGCTAAGGGAGAGACACCCAGTAATGCCCTGGATTCTGGGTGGAGATTTCAACATGATCAAATCTCTCACAAAAAAAAAGGAGGAACTAGAGCAATAGGAAGAGACTCTATTGCTTTCCAGAACTTCCTAAACAACTTGAGGCTAGTGGACTTGGAAACAACAAATGGAACCTTCACATGGAACAATAAGAGGGGAGGAGCTTCCCAAGTTGCCTCAAAACTAGATAGATTCATCATCTCAGAGAACCTCTTCCTCTCTGGACCTAACTTGAATGCTTTTATCCTTCCTTTTGGAGGATCGGACCACTGGCCTATTCAGCTAGAAGCTTCTTTTATTGGCACTCCAAGGAACAAACCTTTCAGGTTCGAAAATGTTTGGCTTACTCACCCTGACTTCATCTCCAATATTGATAAATGGTGGAAGGAAGATTTACCCATTCAAGGCACAAAAATGTTCCTTCTGCAACAGAGACTCAAAAACATTAAGGTCAAACTTAAAGATTGGAACAAAAGTGAGTTTGGCAACATTTTTAAAGCCAAAAGAGAAGTGGAACAAAAGTTACAGAAAATTAACCAAATTCTTATCAAGGAAGGCTTTACTGAGGATAGGAAACTGTTAGGTCCCTATAATACTATTGATTACCCCATTACTATTATAGTTGTATCCCTTATTAATATTGTTGTGCCCCTATTGTCCCCATATTTTTATTAATGTGCCCCATAGAATCCCTCTATTGTTATTTTTGTGCCTTTATATTATTATTGTTAGGTCGGTTGGGTTATACTGTGACTCCTTAGACTCCTATATATAGAAAGGAGGTTTTGTCATTTGGATCATCCAATAATTGTTCATTTGTGTAATGTAAAGGAGGTTGCCCCCTCGAAGAGGCTGAATTCTAAGGCGTTGATCTATATTTTCTATCTTTTTGTGAGTTGGTTTCATAACATTTGGTATCAGAGCTTTGGATTCTAGGGTTTCACTGCTCCAAATAGGTCATCATGGCATTTTCGCTATAATTTTTTTTTCTGCGACGTTTCAGAAGCGAAAAAAAAAACCCATTTCAGAAAAAATCGCAATGAAACTCGGGTCTGAATTTCAGAGCTTTTCGCGCTATATTTGTAGAGATATCATCTGAGTAATTTGGTCTTTTTGCAGACTCCTGAATTACATTCCAAATAGGTGACCTGAGGAAAATCGTCATAAATTTCTCTCTGAGCATCGACTTGAAATTTCGTAAGAAGGTGCAGAAAGAGGACGGAATATAGTTTCTTTTATATATTTTTCAGAGCCAAAGGTTGAAACAGGGACACATGGCACATCGTACAAGTTCACTCTACTAAACTAGTCTATAATCAGGTCACTGTGGGAGATTTGGCATAACTCTTCCTTGGAGAATCCAATTGGGATCAAACTAGTGGCATTAGAAAGAGGACACAGAGGGCTACTGCAGGTCGCAATTTCAGAAATGGATGATCCGAAATTACAGAGATACATTAGAGGCAATATCGAGCTCCTACAAAGTGAAAAAAGGTGTGTATATTTTTAAATTTTTTCTTAAGCTTGGTTTGAAAAATTATTTTGAAGGAATTCAAAGGGCATAGTAGAGCATTATTATCAGAAATTGATGCCCCGAGGAAAGAAAATGTAAACACCTAGTAAGCAACCTGAAAGCTCTAGCATGACTCATGAAGAAGAGGAAGAAATGCTACATGATATATCAAAATTACAAGACCAAGTGCAACAAATTTCACTCTCACAAAAGCTAACAGAAGCTAAGATAAATGGCGTGGAATCTAAGATAAAGGGCGTGGAAGCTAAGATTGACGATTTGAAGATAGATTTGAAGGTAGATTTGACAAATTTTCTACAAGAAATACTTACTAATGGTGAAAGGGTAGTAAAGGAAACTCATGATGTGAACAAAAGAAATGTTAATCATGATTTCCTAGACTCTAATGTTGGATCGAAGACCCACCATATTCCAAAAATCGATATGAGGAAGTTTGATGGCAATGATCCCGCAACATGGATATTACAGATGAAGCAATTTTTCGATCTCAATAATGTGCAAAACACACAAAAGGTACATATTGCAACACCAAATCAGTTTGTATGGTATCAATGGCTTTGCTCTCATAAACAAATTATCACTTGGGCAATTTTTACGGAAGAATTGACAGCACATTATGAGGATACAAAAAGCAACACCTTTTTTAGCCAATTGATAAGTCTCAAACAAAAGGGTTCAATAATGGAGCACATTGAGGAGTTCCAAAAATTGAACATAAGGGTAAAAAATATTCCAAAGGAGCATAGGATTTATGTGTTCATAGGGACTTTAAAGGATAATATCCAACATGATGTTCACCTTTGGGAACCTGATTCATTAGAGAAGGCATTCAGGTTAGCAAGAAAAGTGGAAAGGAAAATTATGGCAACCAGGAAGCATACCACTCACAACTATAAAGATGGAAGTGTTGTTGCCCCTAGTCTTCCACAACCTATAAGGTTGACACCACAACAATTGGAAGAAAAAAGAGAAAAAGGGATTTGTTACAGTTGTGATAGAAAATACACTAAAGGTCATAAGTGTGCTGAGAAGAAATTATTCTACATAGATTGTGAAGAGGAAGAAGAAAAGGAGCAAGAAAGGTCAAAAGAAGAGGATATACTCCAGGAACAAAGCCTAGATAAAGAAGAAATGAATCTGACCATATCTTGTAATGCATTGGCTATAATTACCACTCCTCAAACCATCAAGATAGAAGGACAAATCAAGAAGAAAAAGGTAATAGTGTTGATTGATTCAGAAAGTACCCACAATTTTATTCATTGTAAGGTAGCAAAAGAATTGAATTGCTTCCTATATCCAGCACCAAAGTGTCAAGTGATGGTTGCAAATGGACGAACAATAAATTGCTCTAGAAAGTGCCATAATATCAAGCTATCCATGGGAGAATATGTATTGACTTGCCCAATACTTTCCATTCCAATGGGAGGTGCTGATGTTGTACTAGGAGTCCAATGGCTACAATCCTTGGGTACAATAGCTTTTAATTTTCAAGAACTTTTCATTAAATTTTTTGCGGAAGGAAAGGAAGTTGAATTAAGGGGTATTGTAGGGAAACTGGGAAATATAATCAGCTCTAACGGTATGAAAAAGCTTCTAAAAAAGGAACAAAGAGGTGTAATTGCACAATTATGTTCGCTAGATATTTCCACATCGAAATCATCTATTTCTCCAGATCTCCAAAAAGTCTTGGACAATCATTCCAAGGTATTTGAGACTCCCAAAGGTCTCCCACCTATTTGTGATCATGATCATGCTATTCATCTGATTCCAGGAAGTGTTCCTCCAAACATCAAGCCGTACAGATATCCCTATGCCCAAAAGAGTGAAATTGAACGTATGGTTGCAGAAATGCTAGAGGCTGGTATTATTCAACCTAGTCAAAGTTCTTTCTCTGCTCCAGCAGTATTTGTGCACAAGAAGGATGGATCATGGCACATGTGTCTAGATTATATGGAGCTCAACAAGCTCACTATTAAAGATAAGTTTCCCATTCCTGTCATTGATGAATTACTGGATGAATTGCATGGATCAATTTACTTCACCAAGTTGGATCCTCATTCAGGATATCATCAAATCAGAATGAAGACTGAAGACATTTCGAAAACAGCATTTAGAACTCATGAGGGTCATTATGAATTTTTGGTCATGCCTTTTGGCCTTACCAATGCACCTTCTACATTTCAAGGTTTGATGAATTCCATTTTCAAACCCTTCCTTAGAAAATGTTAGTAATTTTTGATGATATACTAATCTACAGCAAGTCTTGGAAGGATCATGTTGAACATGTTGACAGGGTGCTACAACTATTGGAGGAGAAATAATTATATGCAAAAAGATCCAAATGTTTCTTTGTAGTACAAGAGGTGGAATATCTTGGTCATATTGTATCTCATGAATGAGTTAAGGTAGACCCTAGCAAAAATAAAGCCATTAAGGAATGGAAAATCCCCACATCCATAAAGCATCTGCGAGGATTTCTCGGGTTGATAGGGGATTATCGCAAGTTTGTTAAGAATTATGGGAGAATAGCAACACCTCTAACAACATTATTGAAGAAAGATGCATTTTGATGGACTCCAGAAGCAACAAAGGCCTTCGAACATCTTAAAGAGGCAATGTGCCAAGCACCGGTCTTAGCTACACCGGACTTCACAAAAACCTTGATTGTGGAATGTGATGCTTCAGGAAATGGAATTGGTGATGTTTTAATGCAAGATGAAAGACCCATTGCTTTTGAAAGTCGTCCAATCAAGGGAAAGTTTTTACATAAAGCTATTTATGAGAAGGAAATGTTGGCAATAATACATGCACTTAAGAAATGGCGACCCTACCTAATGGGAAGACACTTCAAGATAAAAACGGATCATGATAGCCTTAAATACTTTTTAGAACAAAGATTATCCTCTAAAGAGCAACAAAAGTGGATCACAAAGATGTTGGGTTACGACTTTGAAATTATCTACAAAAAAGGGAAGCAAAATGTGGTGGCAGATGCACTCTCAAGAAAGGATGAGGATGTGGAAGCATTGTTGTGCGCCATTTCTATTATCCAACCAGATTGGATAAATGAAGCAAGGGAGGAATGGAAGAATGATGAAGAAGTGTGGGAACTTATTCGAAAGTTACAACAAGATTCCAATACAACGGGTACATTTAGCTGGCAAAATGATTCATAATGGTATAAAGATCGCTTATACCTCTGTAAGAATTCCCAACTCAAACAAAATATTCTTATGGAATTGCACACTTCTCCCTTAGGAGGGTACTCAGGATTTTTAAAAACTTACCACAGGGTTAAGAAAGATTTTTTTGGGATGGCCTTAAATCAGATATTCAAAAGTTTGTGGTGGAATGTTTGGTTTGCCAACAAAATAAAGTTGAAAAAATTAAGACCCCGGGTCTATTGCAACCTTTATCCATTCCAAGCCAACACTGGGAGGAGGTTTCAATGGATTTTATCACAGGTATACCCAAGTTTGAGGGAAAGAGTGTCATCATGGTGTTAGTTGATAGGCTTACCAAGTATGCACACTTTTGTGCATTATCACATCCATTTAATGCCAGTACAGTTTCTACTGCATTTATGGAAACAATTCAAAAGCTACATGGAAACCCAAAGATTATTGTAAGTGATAGAGATCCCATTTTCAATGGAAATTTTTGGACAAAATTATTTTCTTGTCTTGTTATTCAGTTAGCTCATAGCTCATCTTATCATCCTCAATCTGATAGGCAAACTGAGATAGTAAACAAATGTTTGGAAGGATATCTTTGTTGCTTTGTATCTAATAAACAGACATAATGGGTCAAATGGTTGCCTTTGGCTGAATGGTGGTATAACACTTCCTTCCATACAGCAACAAAAATGACCCCATTCATGGCACTTTATGCATATCAGCCACCATCCATCACATCATATTTAAGAGAAAATTCTAAGGTTCAAGCAGTGGAACATCACATCGAGCATCAACAACAAGTCCTCCAACTCTTAAAGGATAACCTCGTGTTGGCGCAAAATAGATTGAAACAACAGGCATATCAACATTGCAGTGAAAGAAGTTTTGATGTTGGTGATTGGGTATTCCTACGGCTACAACCATTTAAACAAATGTCCCTCAAGCAAGCTAAGAAGGATAATAAATTATCACCAAAGTATTATGGTCCGTACAAGGTGTTGCAAAAGATTGGTACTATGGCATACAAATTGGAGCTTCTTACAGCTTCTCGAGTGCACCCAGTTTTCCATGTTTAAAGAAGGTTATAGGTGACAAGCTCCCAGTTCAAACAATATTGCCAGAACTTGACGAGGAAGGAAAAATTATATTGGAACCGGAAGCAGTCACAGAAACAAGAACTCGATAGCTAGGAAATTGATCAATTTCGGAGTATCTCATCAAGTGGAAGAACTTATCCACTGAAGATTCCACATGGGAGGATGAGAATTTTATACAGAAGCATCTAGAACTACTCAACCATTGAGGACAACACTTTTTTGAAGGAGAGGGGCATGTTAGGTCCCTATAATACTAGTGATTACTCCATTACTATTGTATTTGTATCCCTTATTAATATTGTTGTGCCCCTATTGTCCCCATATTGTTATTACTGTGCCCCATAGAATCCCTCTATTGTTATTTTTGTGCCTTTATATTATTATTGTTAGGTCAGTTGGGTTATATTGTGACTCCTATATATAGAAAGGAGGTTTTGTCATTTGGATCATCCAAGAATTGTTCATTTGTGTAATGTAAAGGAGATTGCCCCCTCGAAGAGGCTGAATTCTAAGGCATTGATCTATCTTTTCTATCTTTTTGTGAGTTGGTTCATAACAAAAATTGGAAGCTGACTCTCTCCAACAGGAATGAGGCATCATATGTCAGCAGGAAGAAATCTTCTAGAAGCAGAAATCAAGAGTGTAATGGCTTAAAGAAGGAGAAATAAATACAAGGTTTTTCCACAAATCAACCATGGAACATTGGGCTCATAATCGAATCACAAAGCTCATAGATCCTCAAGGGAAAGAGCTAAGCACACACAAAGATATGGAATCCATTTTGGTACAACATTTTCAAACTATAGTAGAGGATCCTATCTTAGACAGATCGCTAGCTATTAAAATATTGACGCAACACATTCCAAAACTGGTGACCAGGGAAGATAATTATAATCTCAACAGACCAGTGACCTAAGAGGAGGTAAAAGAAGTAATAAAAGAGATGCACAATGGGAAAGCTCCTGGACCGGATGGTTTCAACGTTGACTTATTCAAGGCAGGCTGGGAAATAGTCAAACAGGACATACTGGAGGTGGTGGAGGATTCAATAATTTCAAAAACAATCCTAAAAGTGCTAAATGCCTCCTTGATCCGAATTGGATCCAAGAAAGATTATCAGAATTCTATGACTGTATCAAATCGTGATAGACTTTAGAAACTTGTGAACAAAGAGCTATCAGGAAGGAACTCTAGACGGTGGCAGGTTGTAGCCAGCGAGGAACAATGAGGACCTCAGTCAAAGCACATTGACTGAGGCCCATGGAGACGGCACAGGAGGCAAACTAGCAGTTAGGCAGTTCGGATCGGAAAATGGAGGTTGTTTCTGATGCTAAGCGCTAATCGTGCATCGCTGGGAAAAACCCTCGAGAAGGAAAAGCCTCAAGTGCTCGGTCACATGGGAAGCTGGGAAACCGTAGGAAAAAGTGCTAAAGAAAAAGGTGGGTCCCGCGCTCCAAAACCGACAGAATATCGAAGGCATGTTGGGCGGTAAACGGATTTGGCAGGAGAACGAGCGATTCCATACATTATATGACTCAAGTTTGGCAGATGAGAGAGATAACCGCCTCTCATCACAGGCTAACGGTCGAGCAAGTCAACCGTGCGATAAAAGCGAACATCGTAGGATTTGGGGGCTCCAGATCTAACGACAGAGATTGCACCCGATGTATGACCAGATCTGGGGGGAGAATTAAGCGACGACACATAAAAGTCTGAAGTCCGATTTGACCGCTGAGTTGGCAGATTAATCATTACACAACGTAACTAAAATATTGAACCATTTGAGGAAGAGCTAGCGCAGTTCGTGAGAGGACAAGTGGCGACTTCCCTGTGAGACGTTACATAGTGGCGATGATGCAGAGACAGGGAATTCCAAGCAACAACAACAGGCGATTCGAAGGGGCGAAAGAGGAAGCAAATAGTCAGAGGATGGATTGGCTTTAAGCCATGAACGAACAGATAAAGAAGATAGGGCACCGTAAGAAAGAAAGAGACAGTGAGACCGAGAGACAGAAGCAAGAAGCAGAGAACATAGAGCCGAGTTGACCTAAGGCAGCATCAAGCAGATAGAGCTAGGATTGATAGGTTCAAGCAATCCCTGAGAGGATATCTATTGGGAACTAAGTACCAAATTGGACTCGTCCCATTAAGACCAGTGAGGTCGAGACGTGGTAAGGAAGACTCTGTGCACTCTAGTGGCTCTGGGAATCCAAGAACCGCCCTACTGAGCAACATCTATTTCAGGAGACTCAAATTGATCCCCTCATTGTAAAAACTATGTTTTAAAGACATAATAAAAGAAGGCCACCACTGAAAGCTAGACTAGAGACGTAGCCCTGGAGGATAGGGTGAACTCCTTATTAATTTGTTGTGTTCTTTCATTTGCTTACTGTGTTTCTCTTACTGTTTTACATTTTCCAGTGTCTGTGTATTTTGAAATCTGATCAATCTGTTGCCTAAGATAACATAGACACACACCAGCACATGAGTCTGTAGTACATTCATTCATTAATTAATTAACTGAGGTCACTCATGAGTGATTTTCAGATCAAGTGGTATTAGAGCTCTAGGCTGTTAAGGTTAGACAAGCTTGTGTTGGATTTAGCTGTTGAATGCTAACTAGATCAAAGCTCAAATTAGGAGAAGGAGAGTTGGTCGAAACTAATCCTGAAATTGGGAGAGTCTATCCTCAGAAGACAATGTCAGAAGAAGGTTCTGTGGGGCTAGACCCTCAATTCATAGATAGTTTCCTAGCCATAAGGTCGATGGTAGAGAAAATGTATAAGGACTTTAGAAAACACAATGATGAAGATGCATTAGGCTCCAAACAAGACAAAGGAGAAGATAAGTCTTTCCTCCATGACCACTCAAAAGGCAAAGGGAAAGAAGAATGCTTTCTCACACCTCCTAATAGCCCTGAACATAAAAAGAAGGCATATTTGATTAAACTAGATGTTAAATTTGATTTACCTATATATGATGGAGAGTTGAATGCAGAAAAGCTGGAAAATTGGATTAGACAAATTGATGTTTATTGCAGATTGCAGAGTATTGACTTAGACAAGAGCAAGATTCAGCTGGCAAGCCTACGCCTTGGAGGCATTGTCTTAGTTTGGTGGGAAGGCAGGACCCAAGCTGATATGAAGAAACATGGTAAGACTATTTCTGTCTAGAGTGAATTTGTTTTTGCAATCAAGCCATGATGAGCTGGCAGACTCTTCGACAATTGAAAGGGAAAAGTGTACAAGGATACACCCAAGAATTCCGAAAGAGAGCATTGATGTTAGGAATCTCACTAAACTCACCTAAGACTCTGTTGAAGTACGTTGGTGGTCTACACAGCTACATGAGGCACGCTATCCTCATGTTTAATCCCACTAGTATAGATGAGGTATCTGTTCAAGCTACTCATCTAGAGGCTAGAGGAAAGAATGGGAGTCTAGAAGTTGGGGGATCATCCCAACCCACTGCAAGCAAGAATAAGGAGAAAAGAAAACAGAAATGGAAAGCAAGGAAGGCTAACACTGCACAGAAAATCAAGGCTTCATGCACTCACTGTAAAAAGGATGGGCATGATGATGAGCATTGTTGGATTCTGCATCTGGATCTAAGACATAAGAAGTTCGAGGGCAAGAAGAAGAAGACTGCTGCAGCTATTCAGAAAGATTTGGGGTCAGACTCAGGAGATGAAACAACTATTGCAACCACAAGTATAAGAGGTAAGAATTCTAAAGCATCTACTAGTAATTCTGCACAATCTACTATTGATGAAGAAAATGAGAGAAAAAGACATGAGCTTTTCCATATTCGAGTTATTTCCAAACATCAAAAGATTGATACTTTGTTTGATAGTGGCTCACAAGTAAATTTAATTTCTGAAGCAATTGTAAAGAAATTGGGATTAGTGACTACACCTCACAAGAAACCATACCCATTAGGATGGTTAAATGATAAAGCACAACTACAAGTGACTAGACAATGCAAACTCAAGTTTTCTTTTGGGTCAGCATTTGTAGATGAGGTTGAGTTAGACATAATTCCTTTGGATATATGTGGAATTGTTTTAGGAAGTCCTTACTTGTATGACAGAAAAGCTATCTTCTATAGAGCTGAGAACAAGTATCTACTTGTTAAAGATGGAATCGAATACTTTGTAAGAGCTCATAAGCTCAAGAATAATTATACTCTCATAAACTCAAGGCAAATGAAACGAATGATAAATTCATGCAAACAATTCTTACTAATGGTTGTAAAGGAAAAGAAACTGGATGAAACCAATGTATTTGAGGGCTATGATGCTAAACAACAAGCTGATTTAGAAAAAGTTGTTTCAGAGTATGATATCTTGTTTCAAGAACCTAAAGGTCTGCCACCCAAAAAGGAAATAGTGCATGATATTATTTTGCAGCAAGATGCTCCATTTCCTAACATTGGAATGTACAGGTTGTCTGCTTTAGAGAATGCTGAAATCAAGAAGCAGGTGCAGGAGTTGCTCAAGAGAGGGTTCATCAGACCTAGCACATCACCATGTGGGTCACCAATCGTTTTGGCGAGAAAGAAAGATGGCTCATGGAGAATGTGCATTGATTACCGAGCACTGAATAAGATAACGCTAAAAAATCATTATCCCCTTCCTCGCATAAATGATCTTTTGGATCAATTAAAAGAAGCTGTTTATTTTTCCAAGTTAGACTTGCATAGTGGATACCATCAGGTCAGAGTTGCAGAACAAGATGCATGGAAGACTGCTTTCAAGACAAAGCAAGGATTTTATGAGTGGTTCATTATGCCTTTTGGCTTAACTAATGCTCCTGCTACTTTCATGAGATTAATGAATGATGTACTCAGACCTTTTCTTGATGATTTTGTTATTGTGTATCTGGATGACATTCTGATATTTAGCAAAACATGGGAAGAACACTTAAAGCATGTTAAAAAGACACTAGATGTTTTGAAAAGAGAAAAACTTTATGTTAAACTCTCAAAATGTGAATTTGGCAAAACATCTTTGAATTATTTTGGACATATAGTAGGGGGTGGTAAATTGAAGATAGATCCCTCTAAGGTGACAGTCATTGTAAACTGGTCTAAACCCAAATCTGCTACAGAAGTTAGAAGCTTCTTAGGAGCAGCACAATATTGGAGAAAGTTCATTTCTAACTTTTCCTTAATTGCAGCTCCCTTACATGCTTTAACAGGATTGAACAAGGTGTTTCAGTGGGGAGGCAAACAACAGAAAGCCTTCGACACCTTGAAAGAAAAGATTACTACAACACCAATACTAGCACTGCCTGATCTTCAAAGACCATTTGAGATCCAAACAGATGCCAGTGACTATGCCATGTGAGCAGTGTTGACATAGCACGCTAAACCCATATGTTATCATTCTGAGACATTTAATTTTGCAATAGTTAACTATCCTACATATTATAAAGAATTGTATGCATTAGTACAGAGTGTGAAAAAGTGGAAACATTAATTAATGGGCAAAGAAACAGTAATACATACTGATCACCAACCACTTCAATATCTACACTCCCAAACTAAGTTGCAGCAAACAAGACACTATAGGTGGATGGGTTTTCTACAATAGTTTCATTTAGTTATCAAATATAAAAAGGGCATACACAATAAAGTTGCAGATATGTTATCTAGACCCATTATAAATGCATCTACTATACTTAAGCATAATTCTATGTTACATGAGAGTTACATTGAACAATATGCTCAAGATATAGACTTTAAGGATGTATATGCAACTTTAAGTCAAGGCAAACGAGTAGAAGAATTGGATTATCATGTAAAGGACTGAATCCTATATCCTTGTGGGAAGTTATGCATTCCACAAACTGAAAGAGTAAAGATAATTTGAGAAGCACACACTTCTCTAATATCAGGTCACTTTGGGGTAAGTAAAACAGTTGCACAACTGCAAATATTTTGTTATTGGCCGAAAATGAATGAGACAGTTTCTAGATATGTAAGAGGGTGTACTATGTGTGCAAAAAGCAAGCCCAGCAACAGAAAACTAGGCTTGTACACTCCATTACCAGTTCCTTCTCACCCTTGGGAAAGTGTTTCCATGGATTTTGTTGGAGGACTGCCTAAATCTATGAAAGGTCATGACTATTTGTATGTTGTTGTGGATAGGTTCAGCAAAATGTGTATTTTGATACCTTGTAATAAACAGATTACAGCTGAACAAACTGTAAAATTGTTCTTTCAACATGCGGGTTTATTTTGGATTACCCACTTCCATTGTATCTGATCGAGACACCTGATTTGTGGGGAAGTTTTGGTCGAGTCTATGGGATCCGATGGACACCAGACTGAAGAAAAGCACAAATTTTCATCCACAAACTGATGGCCAGACCGAAGTAGTCAACAGGACAGTGATCCAGTTGCTCAGGGGATATTGCAACAAACATCCTAATGCAAGGGGAAGGTAAAAAGCTAAAACCTATCAGGTATGGACCTTTCAAGATACTTGAGAAAATTGGTGATAATTCTTTTCGCCTTGATCTACCAGCTTACATGCACATCTACTCAGTCGTAAATTCAGATTGCTTAAGATTATTTGAACCTTCACTAATTGAAGATCCCGAAGAGCAGAGTCAAGTGCCTTCTATTGATGACTTGCTACCTGAATATCTTAATAAATTATAGGAAGACACAGTGCTGGATAGGAAGGTGAGGAAAACGCGTAGGGGAGATGTTGAGTACCTCAGAGTTGGGCTCAAGGTTTCAAAGCCGAGCAGTGCAAAGTGGATAGAGATTAGACAAGTGAGACAATTGTATCCTCACTTAGTCGATGCTTAAAAACCAACTTTTGGTGGTCCAAAAGCTTTTTTCAGTGGGAAGGCCGTGATCCGAATTGGATCTAAGAAAGATTATCAGAATTCTATGACTGTATCAAATCATGACAGACTTTAGAAACTTGTGAAAAAAGAGCCATAAGGAAGGACCTCTAAACGGGTGCAGTTTGTAGCCAGCAAGGAATGACGAGGACCTCGGTCAAAGCGCGCTGACCGAGGCCCATGGAGACCATGCAGGAGGCAAACTAGTAGTTAGGAAGTCCGGATTGGAAAACGGAAGTTGTTTCTGATGCTAAGCACTAATCACGCATTGCTGGGAAAAACCCCTCGAGAAGGAAAAACCCCGAGCGCTCGGTCACATGGGAAGCCGAGAAACTGTAGGAAAAAGCGCTAAAGCAAAAGGCGGGTCTCGCGCTCCAAAACTGGCAGAATATCATAGGCATGTTGGGTGGTAAGCAGATTTGGCAGGAGAATGAGCGATTCCATACATTATATGATGCGTGTCCAGTGGATGAGAGAGAAAACCGCTTCTCATCGTGAGCTAACAGTCGAGCAAGTTAACCGCGCAATAAAAGCGAACATCATAGTATCTGGGGGCTCCAGATCTAACAACAGAGATTGCACCTGATGTATGACCAGATCTGGGGAGAGAATTAAGCGATGGCACATAAAATTCTGAAGTCCGATTTGACCGTTGAGTTGGCGGATGAATCATTACACAGCGTAACCGAAATACCAAACCGTTTGAGGAAGAGCTAGCGCAGTTCATGAGAGGACAAGTGGCCACTTCCCTGTGAGGCGTTACACAGTGGCGATGACGCAGAGACACGGAATTCCAAGCAAATAGCAGCAGGTGATCCGAAGGGGTGAAAGAGGAAGCGTACAGTCAAAGGATGGATTGGCTTTAAGCCATCAACGAACAGACAAAGAAGAAAGGGCACTGTAAGAAAGAAAGAGATAGTGAGATCGAGAGACAAAAGTAAGAAGTAGAGAACAAAGAGCTGAGCTGACCTAAGGCAACATCGAGAAGACAGAGCTAGGCTTGAGAGGTTCAAACAATCCCTGAGAGGATATATGTCGAGAACTGAGTACCAAATTGGACTTGTCTCATTAAGACCAGTGAGGTTGAGACGTGGTAAGGAAGAGTCTGTGCACTCTAGTGGCTTGGGGAATCCAAGAACCACCCTACTGAGCAACATTTGTTTCAAGAGATTCAAATTGAGCTTTGCATTTCAAAAACTCTGTTTTAAAGACACAATAAAAGAAGGCAACCACTGAAAGCTGGACCGGAGACGTAACCCTAGAGGATAGGGTGAACTCCTTATTAATTTATTGTGTTCTTTCATTTGCTTGCTGTGTTTCTCTTACTGTTTTAAATTTTCCAATGTCTGCGTATTTTGCAATCTGATCGATCCGTTGCCTAAGATAACATAGACACACACTAGCATATGAGTCTGTAATACCTTCATTCATTAATTAATTAACTGAGGTCACTCACGAGTGATTTTCATATCACTCCTTCATAGCCCTAATTCCTAAACAGGATAAAGCAATGACTCCAGATCAATTCAGACCCATAGCCCTCTGTAATGTAATATACAAAATCATCTCTAAAGTTATTGCAAACAGACTCAAGCTCCTTCTTCCAAATCTCATGTCAGAGGAGCAAACTAGATGTGTGGAAGGAAGGAAAATTCTCAATAACATCATTCAAGCTCACGAAATAGTGCACTCTCTCAAGAATAATAAGCAAGCAGGTATGATTATACAACTGGACCTAGCGAAATCTTATGACAAGCTAAGCTGGTTATACATCAAAGAAGTTCTAAAAGCATATGGCTTTGACCAGAATTGGATAAGATGGGTAATGGCTTTGGTAACATCTGCTAGCTTTTCTATCCTTCTCAATGGTTCTCCATCCAGATCCTTTCGGCCCTCAAGGGGTCTCAGGCAAGGAGATCTGCTCTCTCCCTTTCTCTTCATCCTTATGATGGAAGGATTAGGAAAAGCGATCATTTCTGCCAAAAGGGAAGAAAAATCCAGGGTCTCAAGCTTACCCAAGATGGAGACTCTCTGACTCATCAACAATTTGTAGATGACACCATGCTACAGGGCATACCAACGGTCAAAGAAGCCAAAGCTTTCAAACAAATTCTGCAAGATTTTGCTTTGGCAGCTGGTATAGAGGTAAGTCTCACAAAATCAAAAGTATTTTTTTTCAATACTAATATTGCCATTCAGAGAAACCTCTCCAGAATTCTCGGCTTTCAGAGAGACCATCTTCCCTCCAAATATTTGGGAATACCTCTCACTGAAAAACCTCTGAGCAAGGAAGTTTGGGAGCCATTGACTAATAAACTGAAGGACAAAATCAACAAATGGACAAGTAGATCTTTAAATCTAGTAGGCAGGCTCATTCTCACAAAGGCGGTCCTGCAATCTATTCCAATCTACATGTTTTCGGCTCTTCCTGTCCCTAGAGGAGTAGCACAACAAATCAGGAACATTCAAAGAGATTTTCTTTGGGGAAAGGGGAGGAAAAAAAGAAATGGGCTCTAGTAGCTTGGGACAAACTTTGCAAACCCAAACCTCATGGGGGTCTAGGTCTCCATGACCTGGAAACTCTCAAAAAAGCTTTTGGGGCCAAACTTTGGTAAAGATGGATGAAGGAATCAACCAACCCATGGGCCAAGCTCTTGAAACAGAAATATGCAAAGGACTGGCAAGAATGGGACATGATCAGAATGTTTGGACATATCCGGGGCTCCCATATTTGGAACAATGCTTGGGAGAACAGAGCATTAGTTCAGAAACATAGCTTCTGGGAGATCGAAAATGGGAACCTAGCCTAGTTTTGGGAGGATAATTGGCAGCAGGAACCCAACTTAAGTAGAGAAGGACTGGATATTCTCAAAGAGGACACTGTCAACAAAGGACTAAAAAAGGTCAGTGACTTTTGGGATCAGACAAGGAATAATGATAAATGGAGAACATGGAAAGTACCAGTTTACAGTGAAGAAACTCCTCTGAAGACCCAGGCTGAAGCTCTTGCAACAATCCTGGAAAAGAGGAAAATTTTGATCTCTACTTTCACTGATCAACTTAGATGGGGAAGAAGCAGTGAGGGAAACTTCAACCTCAAAGAAGCCAAAGAAATTGTCACTGGTTACAATTTTTCAAACCCAGATAAAATTTGGAAGGACCTATGGAAGCACCCTCACTAGATGAAAATAAAGTTGTTTATGTGGATGGTACAACACAAAAATATTCTGACTTGGGAAAATCTTTGAAAGAAAGGTTTTGCGGGACCATCTAGATGCTTGTTATGTGGTATTCAGGAAGAAACGAGGGATCACCTTCTCAACCTCTGCACCTTCACCTCAACCTTATGGAACTGGGTTGCCTCTATCTTCAGGCAAACTAACAGGGATGAAAACGACATCTCCAAAACCTTAAAGAATTGGAGGAAAAAACTTTATGAGAATGAGACAGTTAACATAGCCTGGACATTGATACCAGGCTTTTTAATTTGGAATGTCTGGAAAGAACGTAATAATAGAATCATGAATGATAAATCGGGCTCAACCCAAAATATAATAGCTCAGCTTCTAAGGCAACTCAGAGAAACTATAAATACCATTCAAAAGCAACCTCCTGAGAATCCTCCATCTCACCAGGAGGCTCGCATTCTTCTGCTTTTGGGCCTACAGAAGCTTGTCCCCGAGGGTAGAATTCGGATTGCAACACACTCTACAATGAGGTAGGATTACTGGCAACCGCCCCCCCTAGCTACTTGAAATTCAACATAGACGGAGCCTCGAAAGGAAACCCAGGGGTTGCGGGTTATGGAGGAGCCATAAGAGATTACAAGGGGAATATAATAGTTATCTTCCACAGTCATTTAGGGAATGCTACCAACAATATGGTGGAACTAATGGCCATAGAGCAATGCTTAGATATTCTAAGAGTTCTCAACATGCCGAACACTATAATAGAGGCTGACTCTAAATTAACAATTAATTCATTAAAAAAAATAGCAAATGGATCAGCACTAGAGAAAGTATCGAACCACTAGTGACTTCTGTAGGTCTATCATCGTATTCAATCGCATCTAAGAATCCTAAGAACCCTAAGTTTTGTACATGTATGCAGAAATTCCAATAGATTAGCGGACCGGATGGAAAATGAAGGGGTGCTTTGTAAAAAGGATCACAGTATGTACAGGTGGGAGCTAACACCTGTAGGGAATTTGCGAGAGGATTGCCACAATCTAGCGTGCACAGAAAATGAGCATTATCACAGTATGAATGAGAAGCAACAATTGAGCAATTAAGCATATGGAGGACAAGGGTTCATCAAGCAGAAGACCTCTGCATCAGCGCGACGGGAGCTTTCAGATGGACAAAAGGATGTGGAGAAAGAGTGGTTTTCTTTGTCAAAGAAAACAGAGGTCAAGCGGTTTAGTGGTTTATTGGGCGTCCCTAAGATCCCAAGTGGTTTTTCATGGTTTGCCTCCGATGCCATTCATCAATCACCATGTGGCAGAGGGTGGAGAGAGAAAACAGCCTATATCAGGTGGGTTTTCCTTGAGCTTCTTCTCTGCCCATTATTCTCCTCAACCATCGGATTCGGCGGGTGAAGATCTACGGCCACAGTTCATCGAGCTTGTTGGTTGCGTTATCCTCTGAGCTTATCGTGATCATCGTGGTGGCTCTTGGGTTTCACATGTCAAAGTAGCTCAGGATTTATCTCCCTGGACAAACCCGATTGAACCCTTGAATTGGGTTTATTTTCCCTTCAGGTCTGGAGTGTTTGTTAATTTGTAGGCATAGTGAGTTTCCGTTTTCACCCCCCAACTGTGTGTTCTTTAGATTCAGATCATATGGCCATAGGCATTCATAGAGTTTTGTGGGACTAGGGCCTGATTTTTGAGGCATGGTGGTCATTGGCTGCTCCACTTGGCTTTTGTGTCGGGACTTGTAACATAGTTTTGTAAATTTTTAGTCAATGAATGAGAAGAAAACACTCTTGCTTTAGCAAAAAAAAAGAGAAGTCTATAATGGAAATTTTGACAATTTTGTGTCGCAAAGATGTATAATATGACCACAACAAAATTTATAATGCATTGGAAATGAAAATAAAAGTACAAAAAATTAATAGAAAATCACTCAACTTAATTTTTCATGTTAATTTTGTTGACCATCATGTGAAGGCATAAAAGTGGGTGCACACAACCAAGGGTATTGAAGTTGTGCATGCATTGTTTGACATAGAATGTTGTAGTGGGTGCATGGGTTACTTAGGTGAGCACATGAACTATGAGACTTGGCATGCATAGTTTTATATGTACCAAATGTTTTAGAGGATTTTGGGTGTAATCCAAAATCGTGTGAGAGAGCTTCACTTGACCCTAGTCATCATTGGTGATAGCAGGATGCTAGGGGCACTATCCCTTAAACCTATGAGAGGAATTATGAACCAAGGGTAGCTTGGTTAGAGGAGTCAAATATAGGGAATATGTATTTGTTGGCACATGTGAGATGATGCACACAATAACCATAATTTTACATATCAAACTAATTTTGATAGATAATAATTCATGTTAAATTTTAGAAAATTGTATTATTGTATAGAATAAATTATCTCATTATTACTTATATTAAGTCACCTAATAATACTTCAATAGTATGAATAAAATTCAACCTATAGACATAAAATCTCATTATTTCATCCACATTATATTATGTTGTCAAAGTTCCACACTTAATACATTTTTCTTTTGTAAAAAATGCTTTATATTTCTAGTGAGGGAAAGTTTATATATATATAAAACATCAAGGAACATTTTAAGGATGTAGTTAATCTTAAAATTTAGAAACATTGACGAATCTTACTAGTCCCTAATATGCAAATTGTGCAATGTTTGGTGATATTTTTGTAAAAACATTTACATTTGTAACGATTTTATATTAGTTTATAAAGAATTTTGGCTATTTTGAGGTAAAATAATTTTGTACTATTAAATTTGGGCAAGTCATTTTTAGAAAAAAAAAAGTAAATTTGCAATTATCTGTTTTAGAAAATAGCATGGAAAATTAGCCCATCTGCGAATATTAGCCCCTAAATTTTCCCTATAAAACATGTATTGGTGCACATAATCAAGGGTGTTTTGAGTGTGTCTGTGTGTGCATAACATCTATTGGTGTACACAATCAAGGGTGTTGTAGATGTGTGAATTGACAAGCAAGGAGTAAAATATACTTAATATTGAAATGTGTATGCAAATTAAGGGACTTGGCACGTGCATATGCATTTCCTACCAAGTCTTGTAGAGGTTTCAAGGCATTGTCTTGAACTTCATATGGGAAATACCCCATGATCACCATCATCCATGATAAAAAAGACCCACAAATGACATTATGCCTTGGATCTTGTAAGAGGTGTTAATTGTTGACCACATAAGAGGAATTAGAGATTATGGTTGATTCAGTTGAAGGAAAATGTAGATAATGACAACTTCCTAGTGCACTTGAAGAATACATCAATTATGAATAATTGTGGCTTCAACACATTTTCTCTTATCTCTTAGACCATAGGGATTGACCATAAACCATGCCAAGCTTATATCCTAATATTATCCATTCTTGTAGAGATCATACACATCATAATGTACTCTCTATGCAATCTAACCATTATTCTATTAAAAAAAAACAAAATGCACATAACAAAGAGCCTTCACTCTTACCTTTTGCAAGAATACAATAACGATACATTGTATATGAATTCCATGTGTTAAATTTTATATATATATATATATATTCCCCCCCCCCCTTTTAGTGTCCTTTCCAACATGTTTCCACTACAATTTCACTATGCTAAAAATACAATTTGTTTCAATTTTTGTCTCAATTGAAAATATGACTTAAAGTGTTTCCAAAGTCTCTAAATCAATCCAAAATATCAAAATACAAACACACACACACACACACTCGCACACACACACACAGATATATATATATATATATATATATATATATATATATATATATATATATATATATATAGATAGATAGATAGATAGATAGATATAGATATATATGCTAGTGAAAGTACAGTATTATAATTGACACTTATACATGATTTTGATTGGATCATTATATTTATTTCCATTCGTATTGATGCTTTCAAATTGGAAAAAGTGGAGGAATCAACTCATGCGACAATTTTTACTGGTGAGACACAATTTGGCATATATATATATATATATATATATATATATATATATATATATATATATATATAGATATATATTCCAGTGAAAGTAAAGCATTTATTATAATTGACACTTATACATGATTTCGATTGGATCATTATATTTTTTTCCATTCGTATTGATGCTTTCAGATTGGAAAAAGTGGAGGAATCAAATCACGCGACAATTTTTACTAGTGAGACACAATTTGGCATATATATATATGTGTGTGTATATATATATATATAGATAGATATCTATCTATCTATCTATCTATCTATATATATATATATATATATATATATATATATATATATATATAGATAGATAGATAGATAGATAGATATCTATATATATATATATATATATATATATATATATATATTCTAGTGAAAGTAAAGTATTATAAATGACACTTATACATGATCTCCTTTGGATCATTATATTGTTTTCCATCTGTATTGATGCTTTCAGATTGGAAAAAGTGGAGGAATTAGTTCACGCAACAATTTTCACTAGTGAGACCCAGTTTGGGAAAACATGGTCTGAAACCTTATGGGAGAATTTCGAGGCATCAAACGACATTTTTGAAGGTAAAAATTTACCACTTTAATGCCACACATTTTTTTCCTATTCTACACATAGAAACCTTTCCTATGGCACAAGAATCGTGTCAATCAAAGTTTGTATATGAAAGTTATGCCACTCAACAATTGACCTTCCTATTTTCACCACCCTAATTCGAGAGGATGTCACGTTAGCCCCCATTATTCATCAAAAATGGGCTAGCCACATGATTATGATGTAGAAGACTCTAGAAGGGTTTATATTATAACTCTAGTTAAGAGTTGAGGTAGTCAAACCTAACTTCTAGTAGACTATCGAGTTGTATTATAACTAGGCTACAAGGAGGAAAAGGGATTCCATTTATTTCGAGTGCATCTGTTCCATAGTTGAGAAAAAAATAACCAATATGGATAGGAGGTAGAGCACAAAGAGAGGATTTGTGTATTCTAGTAGCCCATGGGCCACATTGTTGGCTTGTTGGGGCCTGACCCAAGTTTGGAGTTAATTAGCCAAACAAATTCTGTTACTACTGGCCCTTTCAACAACAGTCCGTAGAGCGTGGACTAAGGTCTCACTTGAAGTAGTATGGGAGGGTGCTAGAACCAAGTTTCTGCACCCTTGAGATTTCAAAGAGGTTCAACTGGTCCCACTGTTTGTCCCTACACGCAGGTTACTCCACGCACTTCCTTGTCCCTTACGCTGTGATACACTGCCTTCGCGCAGCCCTAACTAGGGATTATGGAACTTCTGTGCTGCTAGAGCCACGCTCTGTGCTATTACCCGCAATCTTACTTATCTTCCTATACCAGTTAATTACCTTCGCATACTTGGATGTCTTATGTTATAATTAGTTATACAAAACATTCAAATAAGTTTGCAGCATATAAACAATATACTTGCAAATTATACCCAATCATATATTAAAACAGGAAAAGATGCACATAAATATGGTAAACTTTCTCTTTATTGATTCTTCCAACGGTTACAAACTCGACCTATCCTACGTACTCAGCTACATGGGTCCGCGCACTTAGCTGCAGACTACTAGGCCTCTGTGCACTTAGCTGCAAAGCCTTTTCCTACTCTACGACCCAAAGACACACTTTACACTGCTTCTCAATCACTTAGACTTCTCATGCCCTTCTATTCTATCTTCTCTATTAGTTATCTTATACACTTAGAGCCTCACTCTATTTATACAATCCCATGGTCCGTAGACCATGGGTAGGTCTATCCAGCCGACATTACATTACAAAATCTAGGGCGGACAACCCTATGACTCTGTTATGATTTCGCGCCCCACACCCATAATTCGCAGAGCTTTTACAAAAATATTCATTCAAAACTTGGGCTTTAAGACCCAAAACCTACCTTGGGGGGATTCCATGCCCAACAGGCCCCCAACACAAACATCATGACTCACCCTTGAGTCACTCTGGTGGCACGAAGATCTTTTCGCAGAGTCACTCCAACTCTGCTCAAACTGCTGCGAGGTTGGCAATGCACTGAGTTGCTGCCTGTTGGATTTGTTGCATGCATTGTTTCGAGACCGCTGTGTCAGATGTTCTTCTCTCTGTCTGTGCCTGTATCTGTTGCATGTGTGTGAGCTTGCATTCAATTTCTGCTGTGATGGTGAAGACCTCGTTGATCCAAGGTTGAATGCATGCCTTCAGGACTGCTTCCTTGTGTCGTGCAACGCCCACCTATTCTTTCAGCACTTTGTCCCATTGTACCCGCGCAAGTCTCTAAGTGAGTGCCACTGTCTGTGTAGTTCCTCTAACATTTTTATACTGTTGTTGCAGTTCTCGCGCCTCTATCTCTAAGCGCTAGATGTTGGGGTCCTCCTGTAGATTTGTGAGGACCTCAAATGAGTCTTCCAACATGCTGGTGTAGTCTCGCACTGCACTACCAATCTCATCCAGTCCCACTGTAATAGCGCTAGCGCACTATTCTCTGACTTCCGGAGCGGTGGATGGCTACGCCTTTAACCGCAGCTCGGCGATATGAAGGTTCAGCTCCAACTGAACCTTTGTCATTTCCTCTTGCGCCTCACGCACCCCTACTGCTAACCTGTGGATGCATGCCTCTGTTGGTATGTCCACTGGGATGGCTAGCTCCGGGACGCTTTGACAAGCTTCATCTATTACCTGTACCAGCTATCGATTTTGTGACACCACTTTGTCGTGCTGCAAACTCAATTGTTCCATATAGATTTTCTGCTCGCTGAGGACTTGTAGTGCGCGGCTCTCCCTAGCCTGTAGTTCTGCAGTTATCCCATCCTACAGAACATATAAGGTCTCCCGTGGGAGTGCAACCATGTTGATGACAGGACCCTTCAGCACATTAACCGTAGTCCTATCAGCCTCATTTGTGGTCACTGGTGCCCCTTTTGGCAGCACAACGGTATTTGTCACCTGAGCACGCAACATCTATTCTACAGTCATTGTCCCAACTGCGAGGTTGGTCAAAAGGTTACTAGCCTGGGGAGGGCACACCTGCAACTCCTGCAACTACGCTCTGAGAGCCCCCAAGACAATCTGGTTCTCCTGCATAAAATTTTGGAGGGCCTTGGAGGTGACATCATGCATCGTCTCACCAATGTTGTGCAGATCACCCTCGGTTAGGGTGATTGGGTCAATAGACAACTTCTATACTTTGACCTTTTTGTGCAACCCTGTCCGTCGATTGGGTGCTAGCGCTTCAACTGCATTGACGCAGTTTGTGGGTCCGTGCCTTCCTCTTCTTCCTCTGCTTCCTACCTATGTGAAGGCGATGTTTGGCCTTTGCGCACCTTTGCGGCTGCCTCCTATGCTGCTGCTGGTGTTATGGCATTTTCTTGTTTAGTTGCTATTTGTGTAGCTTCCTGCATCACCATGCTTTAGCTGTCGCTGCCTCCTTCCTTCTCTTTTTTGCCAACTGTGTGACGTGTAGTTTGGCCTCTTCTTTCTTTCTCTGTGCCACCAACGTCTCTATCTCCGCGATGTTTGGGGCACACCACTCTGGCGGCCATGTCTCCAGGACGTTAAAGATGACATCGTCTATGGCTACAAAGGGTAGCTTTCTCAATTTTTTGGCTAGGTCCTTGCGCGTTCTGATGTATATGCTATGGATGTCTGCTTTAAATTCTGCGAAAATTTGCAAGCTGTTTGATCCAGGTGGATGTTGGTGGCCACCCACCTATCCCATCTAGACCCCCACAATTGTCCCTTTCAGTTTTTCAGTTTCCTTAATTATAGCACAGTTTACTATTTTTAGCAGTTTTTCGGGTCCTAAACTTCCAGATCCGTTTTGAGGCCCTAAACGACGTTTTTTGGGAAATCTACCTGCCAATGATTTTTCTACCAAAAAATCGTCTTTTCCGTCATAGTCCTCGGAGAGATCTTTCCAACGGGCTATCATGCGCGTCAAACAGAGATAATACGACCAATTTGCGACCTCGGGAAGTTGATGTACCAACTTACCCAAAAACGGGGCCCACAATTTGGCGTTTCATCTTCTAGGGTTAGGTTTTGGAATGTGAAGGGTTTTCCATTATTTCTCAACAATAAATAAGCCTTCGAGCCTCATTGTAACAGAGTTTAGAACAGTTTAGAGGCATGTAGCCGCCACATCTCTTCTCAGAGATAAGCTACCATCGCCCTAGCTGGGTTTATCCAATTCTATTTGTAAGCATATTTCAGTATTTTACAGTAATGAAATGAAGTATTATTTCCGCTGCATATCTGTCTTTATGGTTATCTTTGTATTTTATTGCGTTCCTATTTAAATCCGGATCACTGTTGTAGATAGTGGGCGACAACTGCGGCTTGCGGTTGATCCCCATTCTGAGGTTCATCTCCATGAACACCCAGAATATTTTACTGTCGCAGATCCTATTGGCATCCTTTGTGGCCCAGAGCAAAGTGTACTTCGCGGCCTTCGATAGATCCCTGTCAATTGTGGGGAAATTACTATCTTTTGGCAATTCCCCTACCACGAGCACTATGGATAGCAGAAGCCATGCATAGTGGAATGTTTTTCCCTGTTCCTGAGCTTCACGGCAATTCTCCAAGAATTCCTTGTAGAGGAACTCAGACCAGTTGAACTGGAGCCCCTCTGCGCACTTTTCAGTAGGTGCTACCACCAGTGTGGGTACCTCGTCTGTGCGACACTTTCGCATAACCTTAACAGCCAATATTTGGGTCACCACTCTCACTGCTTTATTGTTGATGTTGGATATGGCGTAGCCCCTTTTCTTCTTTGTCAGCTTGTACTTTTTCTTCATGGCCTCCACGATGGCCTTGTCACTGCTCTTCCCTTTCGAGATGTCTACGGGGTCCTCCCCCTTGCATGGAAGCCTGAAAATGCGGTGAATCAAGTCTGTCATGACAGGGATGGGCTCCTCTAGCTACAAACAACCATCATTCACCAGGCAGAGAAGCTGCCTGATGACGAAAATGGTTATTGGGGTGAGGTGGAAATGCGGCACCCAGAGCAAGTTAAGTAGCCTGGCCTTTTCCACTCCACGCAACAACTTTCGCGGCTCTAATTCTGTAACCCCGACCGCGGCATTATGCTTGGGCTTCATGAGGTGCGAGGTCTCAAGGTGGGGGAACTTCTTGTGGTCAGCGAGGTCCTAATCTTCAAATTTTAATCTCGGAACTCGTCTTAGGTGTGTGCCCTAAAAAATAATGTTGTTTGGGAGGATCAGGGTCTGGAGTGAGCTCTTGGTCTCGTCAAGGTCCTTGGGCACTTTAGCCTTCCCTTTCCGCAGGCTGACCTAGGCGGGTAACTTTATCAGGGGGTGCGTAGGCTCGGTTTTCTCCTCCATGCCTTCGTCCTCATCCTCTTCGATAATTAGGTCCTCCAGGTCTTCTTCACCTTCATCGGTCTCTATGGTGATGATTTTCCCCTTGTCCTCCATTGACAGCTTGGTGTGCAGCGGGTTCTGTGGGGACACATGCACAGGAACCATCACTGATTTGTCCTTCTTGGGTATTGGTGTGCACAGTGTTTTCGGGATTTCTGCCACAATCTCGGCACCTTCCGGAGCATCCCCCACAGATAGGGCTTGTGCGGCCTCTTCTGTGATCATTGCAGTTATTTCCATAACTTCCTCAGCTGTTGCCATTGTGTATGTCCAGAAATCTATCACCTGTGAACTCGGGGGCTCAATCAATGCTCAGCATAAAACAAATAGGGCTCTGCTTAATAGCTCAATTCGCAAATGACCAAGTGTTGTTTGCTAGGCAGCCCTTTGTAATTTATAGTGCTTTTTGAATTTGAATTCGACCGTTCCCTCCAAATTTGGTTCATTAATGCTCCCTTGGTGGCAGATTTTCCAAAATGATGCCCATAAATCGCATTTTAAATACTTGTCACCCACTCCATTTGGTCTCAGGTCGAGCTTCACATCATGAATAGTGACTTCAACAGTCACTTTCTGGCCAACCCGTGCGGCAGTGCAACCCCCTATGCGCGGACGCAGACCTTGTGACTCCTTTCTTCTGTGCGCAGCTCCAACGTCGTGCAGCTCCCGGGCAGAATAGTTTATAGTCCCACGCTTCCTTTCAACTACCCAGAGCGCTAAGACTATACTTCCCTTGGCTAGTCAGGTGGCCGCGCCACCCATATACGTTTTCCTCTGGTCATCCATCATTCTTCTTGGGAAATACCCACCTTGTACCATTACTGGCGACGCTGCATACCTTATCATCTGCAGTGCGCCACCCTCGTTAATTCGCTTAGTGATATGCAGTCCAAGCCAAGGCATCATACTGATCAATTCGTGGAAATAGTCCTCAAAATGGTCAGCGTGATCATGCGCACCCTATTTTATCACCCTGGTCCTTTTATCGAGGAAATCTTCCCTTATTTCGTCCTCCAGCTTCTTGACTTCCGTGTCTACTAGAGCGTTTTTCTTCCTTAATCGTACCCTTTCTTCTTCAAGTTCTTGGAGCCTAGAATTTCCCTATTGGATTTCTTCTTCCAAGGTTCCGCGAACCGTCGTATCTTCCGGGGTTATCATGTGAGGTCTAAGCTTTTAATTTACTATAGGGCTTACAGTGTTTTCCTTATACTCCAACCCTGGCGGTGCCTGCGCCGTCAGGTTCTTGCACGCGATCCTATAAACCCATAGAACCGCTAGTACATGTAAGTCCAAGTCAGTCTGATTTGTATTGTGGACCTTGTTTAGTGTTTTGCGTACTTTGTTAAAGGGTTCTGCGTGGATATCCTTCTATGCACTTGGTATTTCCATACTTTTTGGTCCCAACTAGAGGGGTCGTTCACGCCATTGCCTTACTCGAACCTGCTTACTGATCGTGTCTCCTATCGTGAGGGCGGTGTGCACTCGTGTAGGTTTTGCACCATATGCCTGCATCCATCTGGATAGGTGGGTGTGCAGGCCGGTTCGCTTGACAATCTTGTCTGTTAATCGCATTGGAGGCTTCCCAAAATACATGCGCATCATCCTTCTGTATTCGTTCTAGTCCTCAAAACTTCTTTGGTGTGTACCCCACCATCTTGCGGGCATAGCGCGCAGTACCCATTTCAGAGTGTCGAAACACTGTTGTTTCGACAATTCTCTTTCAAACTTGTTCAGGAAGTCATCCACCTCACTTAACCTGTCATAAGTAGGCAGATCTCTTACCTCTATTGCTACGCATCGCAGTGACCTCGTCATCATGTTACAGTTGAGCATGGTTACCTTGTGTAATCGTTTCTGCCATCGTTCTATCTCCTCGTCAGGATTTGATGTGTAGGAACTTTCACGCTCCCATGAGATTCAGCCATCTGCGGTTGGATTTACCCAGTCTTTCTCGCGCGGTTATTTATTAGAAGCAGTCTAGATTGTCATCGCTTTCGTAGTCATGCACTGGCTCCGTGTAGCGTGATCCTTCTACAAGGTCTAAAGGTACCACTACGCGTAGTGATGTTTTCTCAAAGATCATCTTGCGCTTCTTCAGATTTATCACTCAATTCATGTCAGTGGCCCAATCTATTCCCAATAGCACGGGGTAGGGATTGCTGTCATCAATAATCTCTATCACTTCGAAATTTTCTAGCGTGCTTGCTCCTTTGATATCTACTGTGATTCCCCACAATCTCCCCGTTGGTAGGATCTTTTGCTCGTTCACCATTCGTGTCCGATCCTAGATCCAGAATCACTTGCTCCATCTCATATTCTCCAATCTGCGTGTTCAATCTCATCTCCATTCCTATTTGCATCGCGTTATTCCCAAGCTTCTAGACTACGTGCAATTCTCCTAGCGTGGTCCTAGCGCATCTAGTTAAGAGTTCTTGCAGCCCCTTTACAGCCTTGCTGTCGTGCAGTAGCTTCATGCATGTCTCCAAGAACGTAGTGAGCATCGATGGGTCCATTTCCGTCTCGAGTATGTCTTTACTTCCTGAAGTTGAGGCATCAAAGAAGCTCCTCTTAGCTTCCATGAAGGTCTCCTTAGCGCACTCCAAATCAAATTTTGGTTCCTTCGTTGGAGCCTTGCGAACCTAGGTACTTTCTTCAGGTTGCTTGCCTTTGTCATCCCCTATCGTAATTCCACTCCGGAGCATGATATTTACATTAGGGTCTTCCTCGCATGGCTCAGACCTCATCATTTGTAGGTTCTGAGTTGGGGGAGGTTGGAGTGCTCCTTTATCGCACAACCTCACTATTAGTGTGGGACAATCCTCCGTCTCATGATCAAACAACGTACAATACAAGAATGATGGTCACGTTGGATTTGTACAATCGTGGGCATAATGCCCTGGCCCTCCGCAATTGTAACATATCAATTGTCCACGACCTCTTCCTGGTCGCCCTCCACCTCGGCCTCATCTGCGCCCCTAAAATCTAGTGTGTGCCATTCCTGTGTTTTGATCGAGGGGTCGTGTTTCGGCCTGAAATCTGCAGGTAAGAGTTCGATCCATCATTAGCTCATAACTTCTACAATTGTGCTCATCATGTCCCACTAAGCTACAGAAATTATAGAACAACTGCTGTGAATTCTGTGTATACTTCTTTAATAGATGGTAGTTATCTGCAGCATGCTTTCCTCCTACCTGACAAATCGCGCACCATAATGCAGGCACCATGCTTAGTCCTGCTTGTGCCTTCGATCTCAATGGCATTGGTCCTCCTCCCGCGAGGTAATTCATGAACACCAGGCAATGGTCCTTGTCATGTCCCTGAACCTTGCACTTTACACACCATATCTCATTACGCACCTCTGCGCGAGCTGTCATGCCTTGTTTCAAACTCTGCATCTCAAGGCACAAGTTTTTCAATTGCGCGTGAATCTGCTAAACTCCCAGGTTAGGATCTTGTATCGGGGTCTCGTGCAATCTCATTGTGACCTCCAAGGCCTCAGCCAGATTGGTTAGCCTCTGTTGTGACAACACGTTTTGTAGATGCGACATTAACAATGCTACAAACCATTCGCGGTGTTGCCCATATGTTAATGTCATGTTTTCTTCGTGAATTGTGCACTTCAATATTTGATCCAACTCCCACGGGGTTTCACCTCGTAACATTACGATTTACTTGAATCCAACGATTGACTATGCCTCTAACTTTGGCTTGATAAATTCTTTGCTTAGCGCAACTTGGATATCCGCGATCCTCGCATTCGGATTGTCATTGGAATGCTTAATGTACCATGTCAGCGCGCGATCCTGCAGAGCGTTGACCAACATTGCCTTCTTTATATTGTCATCCATGACTCCCTATGCTTCCCATACAACTTTTATCACGAACCAAAACTGGTCTGAATCTTCATTCCCTACTCCCTTAAACACTGGTAGCTTTATCGCACTTGCCATACTACTTCGCAGTGGTGGCGGAGGTGGTATGGGTGAAGACAGGGGTGAAGACAGTGAAACTAGCGGTGGTGTGGGTGGGGGTGGTATGCGTGGAATTCTCTGTCTTATCAGATTGATCGCACTTCTTGGCGAGTCCTTCATGAGCTCTTCTTCGCCCCCTCGTGGAGGTTAAATCAAGGGGCTAGTCTCTAGTTCTGTGCTATCTTCATTTCTGTAGCGTCTCCCACTTTTCATAGCCCCAAACATCAATTTATTCACATAACCCATTGTTCACACAGTAGCATTTTAATCCAAGTGTTCAAAGATTTAATGTACTTACCTCATGGTCCCTTGAGGAAGCGTCGTTCTGCCTCGCTATAACTAACTAAATTATCTACCGCGAATTCAGTGATGAATCCTCCTATGATTCAATCCAGCCAGTGATCGACAGTGCGCGTGATCTTATCTTCTGATGCTTCTAGTCTACACACCAATTCTGGAGTCAACATAATAGGTTTGTTGAGTTTACACCTTCCTTGGCTATCCGCTAGCTTCGTGATCCACTCGTATAACTCAGTGGAGAAGGATGCAAAGAAAAATTCATGGATCTCTGTATATAAGTAGCAGTCTAACCACTCTTCCTTTGATAGTCGCGGATTCCTGTTTTCCTGCGTTGCGAACTCGTGAATCTTCCTATCCAACCAATCTTCAATTCCTTTCTTTGTCGGATTCCAGTGATATGACATCAGACATCTCTATGCAAATCCCGGTCCCGACAACGAAACCATTTGTTGGCTTAATGGGGCCTGACCAAGGTTCAGAGTTAATTAGCCAAACAAATCCCGTTACTACTAGCCCTTTCAGCAACAGTTCGCGGAGCACGGACTTAGATCTCACCCGAAGTAGTATGGGAGGGTGCTAGAACCAGGTTTTCGCACCCTTGAGATGTCTGAGAGGTTTGACTGGTCCCATTGTTTGTCCCTACACGTAGGTTACTCCGCGCACTTCCCTGTCCCTTACACCCTAATACATTGCCTTTGTGCATCCCTGACCAGGGATTATGGAACTTCCGTGCTACTAGAGCCATGCTCTGTGCTATTACCCACAATCTTACTTATCTTCCTATACCAGTTAATTACCTTCACGTACTTGGATGTCTTATGTTATAATTAGTTATACAAAACATTCAAATAAGTTCGTCCAGCATATAACCAGTATATTTGCAAATTATACCCAATCATATATTAAAATAGGAAAAGATGCACAGAAATATGGTAAACTTTCTCTTTAATGATTCTTCCAACAATTACAGACTCGACCTGCCTTGTGCACTCAGCTGCGTACTACTAGGCCTCAGCGCACTCAACTGGAGAGCCTTTCCCTACTCTACGAGCCAAAAACACACTTTACACTGCTTCTCAATCGCTTAGACTTCTCATGCCCTTCTATTCTATCTTCTCTATTACTTATCTTATACACTTAGAGCCTCGTTCTATTTATACAATCCCATGGTCTGCGAACCATGGGTAGGTCTATCCAGCTGGCATTACATTACAAAAACTAGGGTGGGCAACCCTCTAACTCTATTATGATTTCGCGCCCTGCGCCCGTAATTCGCAGAGATTTTACAAAAATATTCGGTCAAAAATTGGGCTTTAAGCCCCAAAACCTGCATTGGGGGGATTCCATGCCCAACACACATGCCATACTTCTTTGTACTCACAACCATATTTCTATTCAGAGAAAGAGAGCAAAGTGACCTCACCTTCCAGTTGGGTGTTTTTCCCAAAAGATTTACCCAGAGCATATCTTGTGTCAAATGTGTCTGTGAGATTTTATTTCGTTGTTCTCTATTTTCTTCATAATTTTAAATTCCAATGCATGAAATATTAACAGTAAATCTACAAATCTAGAAATCTAGTAAAATTGTAATAATGTAGAATTTCGTATCCTAAATATATTTTTATCATATCCCTATGATGAACTGTCTAGTGGAATATCCACAACAGTGTACGAATCAATAAAGCACCTATATAAACTACCCTTTGGAAAATGTTTGCTAGGTTGATATATATTGTTAGTCAATGAAATTACCCATTTTTAGCTACTTTCACCTATTCCTTTTTATATATTTTATAGCTCTTATGAGGTCGATTTGTATCTCAATCAATGAAAAGGTATATTATATTGGAATGTCTTCTTGAATTGTTAATTAATGAAGCAGTAGTCATAGGGGAACGATGCTTGGATGATTTGCTGACAAAATCCCTTGCAGATTTATATCGGAACTTGTATAGCGAAACAAAACCAAACATGATGTTGTTGACTGCGGACTAGCAGAGCTATTTAAGTACTAAACCATTAATTGATCAACTGTTGAATAACTGGCAGAACCAACTATGATTTCTATCTTTTTATTCTATTTCTATTTGAGAAATTATTGTATATTTTTTTATAGACAAGATCACCACGATTTTTGGGTTTGTTAAATGTTATTCATGTAATGATGGATGTATAAGTAAGGCACAACTGAGAAGAATGATAGGCTTTCTTTTGCGTGTAACAACAGAACTCCATTTTGTAATTCCTTTTATGAATTAATGTGAATTTCAGCTTACCATAATTTCATGTGATCTCTAATTCTCAGCCACATCCCTGATCGGAGAGTTGAGCCCTCTCTCTCGATCAGGTGTTGCTGGAATACTATCATGTGGATAGGTATGCTTTCTAGTTATATTGTTAATGTTTTATGATTGTTGTTCCTTTATTTACTGCTTTGTAATATTGTTGTGATTTCCAATTGTTTTTACTTCATATTGTTGTTAGCGTTATTTACTTTGTCATTACTCTACTTGTAGCTCTCCTTGGGCCTCGTATTTTGTAATTACTCATACTTGGTAGGGAACATGCGGCCTGCATTGACCTTGTATGAAAACCTTGAAATAACCAATGAACCTCAGATTGAAAATTAAATGTAATAGGGATTGAATCTATAAACCCATATTAAAACCCAACATTTTGGCATCATTGTCTATTATGAAACCAACTCACAAAAAGATAGAAAAGATAGATCAACGACTTAGAAATCAACCTCTTTGAGGGGGAAACCTCCTTTACATTATCCAAATGAACATTCTTGGATGATACGAGTGACAAGACCTCCTTTCTATATATAGGAGTCTAAGGGGCCATAATGTAATCAGAGTTGACATAACAATAATAAGGTAAGGGCACAACAATAACAATAGTGGGCTTCTATGGGGCACAATAATAAAAATATGGGGAATTCATGGGCACAAATATATAATAAGGGGGTTTCACTAATATCAATAAGGGGTTACACTAGTATTATAGGGACCTAACATTGTCGGGGAAGCCTATCAAAGGTGAAAAAGTACAACCAGTATTGACCATAGGAACACTCTCTCATCTTGGTTAGGCAAGGCTTGCACCAAACCTTTTCGAGGACCTAAGCATTAGATTGTTTTGATTGCTTTAATTTTCTACCTTTTAATTGATTGTAGGAACCACTCTCTCGTCTTAGTCAGGCGAGGCTCTACACCAAACCTTTTCAAGGACCTGAGCATTAGATCGCTTTGATTGCTTTAACTTCCCGCCTTTTGATTGATTATAGGAACCACTCTCTCATCCTGGTTAGGCATGGTTTGTACCAACCCTTTTCTAGGACCTAAGCATTAGATTGCTTTGATTTTTTTAATTTCTTGATTTTTTATTAATTATAGGAACCACTCTCTCATCCTGATCAGGCGAGGTTTTTACCAAACCTTTTCCAAGACCCGAGCATTAGATTTCCTTGTTTGTTTTAATTCTTTGCCTTTTTTACTGTAAAAACCCACTCTCTCATCCTAGTCAGGTAAGGTTTGTACCAACCCTTTTCTAGGACTTGAGCTCTACATTTGTATTGGTTTATTTAATCTAATTCTTTGCTTCTTACATTGCATGAATAGGGAAACAAGAAAAAGGGACATAGGAAGACCCCAAAAAAGAGGTCGAGGAAGGAAAGATATAGGAAAAATCACTTATATCTAGGAAATAATCGCAAGAGATGAATCAAGAAACTCATCAAGGGGTGTTATCAAAGTAAGATCTTAGATGAGATCTAGGCCCATATTGGATCATTATATTTTTTTTCATCCATCTCGATGCATTTGGAGTGGAAAAGGAGGAGGAATCTGCTCACGAGACCATTTTTACTGGCGGGACCCAGTTTGGAAAAACGAGATCTGAAAACATCCGGGAGAATTTTGAGGCATAAAATGACGTTTTTTGGGGAAATTCCTTTCATGCTATTCTACACATAGAGAGCTTTCCAATGGTGCAAGAATCGCGTCATTCGGAGTCTGTATGCAAAAGTTATGCCACTCAGAAGTTGACCTTCCTGTTTTAACACCTATAGTTCGAGAGGATGCCACGCCAGCCCCATTATTCATGGAAAAGGGGCTAGACACATGTTTGTGATGTAAAAGACTCTAGAATAGTCTATTTTGTAACTTTAGTTAAGAGTTGATGTAGTCAAAATTAACCACTAGTAGGCTATCGAGTTGTGTTATAACCAAGCCACTAGGAGGTAGAGGTATTCCATTCTTTCATTAGCATTTTGTTCCATAGTTGAGCAAAGATAGCCAGGAGAGATAGGAGGTAGAGAACACAAAGAGGATTTGTGCAGTATAGTAGCCCAAGGGCCACAGACATTACTTCTTTGTACTTGTAACCATATTTCCAGCCGAAGAAAAAACCTGGAAAAGATCAACTGAGTTCGAGTGTTGTGAACCAATCCCTGTTTAAAGTGGAATAAAAAGTTGATACCAATCCATACCATGGTGAGATCAATGCTCTAAAGTTGAATGACTCATTGCAACAATTGGAAGTTTATTTCAGTTTCCATCAGATCGAGGAAGGGAAAAAGATCTCATTCGTGTGACTGAAATTAGAGGGCCATGCATAGACTTGGTGGGAGAGCCACAGGGAAACCCTGAGGTTAGAGGGAGAGCCTCCAGTGATTAAGTGGGAGGATTTCAAAACCCTCATTAAGTCACAGTTTTATCTCATTGGGTATGTGGAAGACCAGTGGATCAAGTGACATTACTTCAGGCAAACGTCGGGCCACAGCGTGCAGGAGTACACCACAGAATTCAGAAAAATGGTTATAATGTTGGGTATCTCTCCAAAGAACCCAGATATACTCCTCAAGTATTTGGGGGGTCTTCACTACCATCTATGTGAGAAAGTGATGTTGTTCAAGACTAAAATGGTGGACAAGGCTTGTGTACAGGCACAGTGCCTAGAGAACATAGGATTGAAAAGAGCACAATCAAGTGGATCAAAGCAAAAGGAGAAACAAGACGCTTCTAAGGAGGTGAAGAAGAAGAAAAAATAGGGAAAATATTAAAATACGATAGCCACAACACACTAGTGCAAATATCGTAGTAACCACTGCAACATTTATGGCCATATAGAGGAGAAGTGTTGGAAATTGCATCCATAGTTAAACCCGAAGAACAAGAAGAAGATAATAAGAAGAAGAATCTCATGGCCACTGATTCGAGCAACCAAGTTGAAAGAAGCTCGTACGTGGATGAGAAGATCATATGTACATAAGTGTAGAAGGAGGTGAATCCGAGTAGCCTTCAGCAACAGGAAGGGAAAGAAATGACCAAACTCTTCCATATAAAGATACAGGTCAAGAAGACAAATATTGATGTTATGTTTGACTTAGGATCGCAGTTGAATCTCATTGCAGCAGAGCTGATCAAGAAGTTGGGGCTAGAAGTTCATGATCATCCAAACCCATATCCGCTGGAATGGGTAGATAAGGATGCAAAGATGAAGGTAACAAAATAGTGCAAAATTAGATTTCCTATCAGTGTTGATTTTATTGATGAAGTAGATCTGGATGTGGTTCCCCTTGATGTATGGGGAGTCGTGTTTGGGAGTCCATACATGTATGTGCGTGATGCAATATTCATGAGGAGAGCTAACCAGTACCGGCTCATCAAGGATGGAAAATCGTTCATCATCAATGTGTAGAAAGGCAAGTTTAAAATTTCACTGGTAAGTTCCGACCAAGCAAAGAAATTGATCAGTTCCAACAAGAACTATGTTTTATTGTTTTTAAGAGAAAATCAGTCTGTGGGGGAGTCAATAAGAGGCAAGGCATCCGTAGAGGGGTGTACTATGAAGCAAAAACAACAATTGGAGGAGTTTTTACAAGTATACAGGACGTGTTCCGAAAGCCTAAAGGGATACCCCCTAAGAGAGAAGTGGAGCACGAGATCCAACTTTTTCCAGACACCCCATTGCCAAATATTGGGATATTTAGGAAGTCTATTATAGAAGTAAGTGAGGTGAAGAAATAGTTGCAACAACTGCTGGAACATGGTGTGATTCAGCCGAGTACATCACCATGTGGGTTAGCCATCATCATTGTGCCAAAGAAGTATGGGACTTGGCAGATGTGTATAGAATACAGGGCATTGAATAAAATCACACTCAAGGAGGTGTCATATCACATCTCGAGAGGGTTATCAATGAGGCTGCATAGGAAGAAGAAGGCACCTTGACCCATTCTTCCTTTGCGGATCAGGTTGTATGAGATTTAGAATCTCAAGCATGCTGAGGCCCAGCCAGAGGAGTTCAAGAGATTCACCTTTGGCACCAGAAGTTTAAATACGTATGACCTGAATTGCTTGATGAAGGGCCACTGTGCAAGAGTGAAATTTCCTTGAATCCACGGGGCGTGTCATTGGCCCAAGGAAGACCCATGGAGGTACTGTTATCACTCCTCTAGGTTCAATGAACCAGTCGACATAGCTATAGAGTGGTTAGCAAAACAAAGGGAAGCAACATCTCAGAGAGTAGCAGCATCATTAGCAACAGAGGGTAGCAGACCTACGCGTGACAAAGGCGAGAGGAAGGTTGTTGATAGCGCAAAGGAAAAATAAAGCTACAAGTTCAAAGCAGATCCACTTGCGTTGAAAGCCGCTTTTGAGATTGAGGCTAAGAGGCAACAACATGACAAGAGGATCGCGCAGAGGCTATGAGAGAAACAGAGGATGGAGGAAACAAAAAAGGAGTTGCATGAGTTGAAGCAGCAACTCCGGGAAGAATAGGAGTTGCACAAAAGAGAGAAGGAAGACAACAGGAATAGGTACAATAGGAGGCACAACATGCACAAATTGATGAAACTGTGCCCATACAGGTTATAGACTCATCCTGTTGTGTGTGCAGCCTAATTATCTTATGTATTCAAAGGTATTGTTGCATTGGACCCCAGTTCGTAATGGGGTGGAAATGCCGCCCGTAAAATATTCGTTGCAGGGGGGGTCTAGGGGGGACGGCTACGACCTTTGGGAGCCCCCCCCCCCTGGCGGGGGGATTCGGGGCAGTGCCCCCGAAGCTAAGAATAGATATAAAATTCTTGTAAAATGTTGTAATTTCATAGTCAATCTAGGTCGTTCATTAGGCGGAGATCTGACGGTAGAAATTATGTTTAATTTAGGATTTTTTGCCCTAGAAGGCAACCCCTCGCTATATATGAGGGAATTGTATTGCGTCTATGGAGATCTGTATTCTGAGTGAGGAAGAGAGAGGAGATTGAGAGTGAAGAGGGAATTACAGCGGATCTATTGTAGGTTGTATCTCTTTATTTGCTGGATAATATAAGAGGAAGGACTGGCTGTTTCTCCGTGGACGTAGCCCAAACTGGGTGAACCACGTATATTTGTGTCTCTCTTGTTTTATGTGTTTTCTGTGTTTATATTTCTGTAATATTTTATGTGTTCCATTGCTCTGTAATATATAATTTTCTAACACATCTGAGCAGCTGGCACAAAGAAGACAGGGTGAGAAGTCACAGGAGTGGGACTTAGCTCAAGAGATTGAACTGATGATAGAGAAGATGGACACATATATGGTTCATCCAGATTCAGATCACGATATTGACTGCATGCCTCAGAACCAAGAGGTCACCTTAGCGGCTTCACCAGATCTGGAAGCAGAGAAAGTCCCAAGCGATCAAGGAGACATAGAGATTCTTGAACACAATCCAGAAGCAGAGAAGCCCAACATATCTTTCGAAGAGTTGCAACACAGAGTTGTGCAGTCATGCAAAGTGCTCACTCTGGATGTTCATATGCCTCCTACATAGTTTGAAGAGTGAGTGATCGTGTTCGATGTGCGCAAGCATCCAGCAGCATTGGTCGATGCTACCAGAGCATATGATGAAGCCACCAGCTCGAGTGTTAGATTCTTGATAGCTGAGAACGAGCGTATGGCTAAGGAGTTACAAGCAGCCAAGTAGGGAGGAGAACATGTTACATCATCCACCAGAGCAGAGTTGAAGAGAGCGATACTGGATGAAGTATCATCTCTCGAGGCAGTCATGCGAACGTTGTATTCCAAATTCATCACCATGCATAAGTCAATTGTCCATCTCAACAGTTGACAACAACATTGTGCTAGGAGAGCACGCATCGTGTCAAATCTGCATACTATCATCGATCACATGAAAATATGGACAATGAGGTATAAGGGAGCCCCATTTCACTTACCAAAGGTGATGAAGCCAAAGGCAATAGAGTTGAAGGCATGCATCCAGAGTTAGATCCGGAACTATGAGGAACTCTCGCAACTCGTCACCAGTTTGCAGGCTTCACATGCACGAGTGTTCAGAAGCATGGATGTCATTGTGTGCACGCACGCAATCCCATCCATTAGCACACTCACCGAGGTTAAGTCAAAGGACCAAGTTCAACTAGAGCTAGACATGTACTTCGATGATTTGATGCATGTAGCCACCAACGCATACTTGGAGATAAACGCAAACACTATGCATCAACATGTTGTTGGTCCATTGCACTTAAGACTATGATGTGCATGCTATCAGACGAGTTGGACAGAGGTGACAAATCATTGTACCCGGATGCAATAGAGTAAAGAGTGCACTTTCAACAGGATGTCACCATTGAGCACGCCGACACCATAACAGACTACCAAGCTTGGCATTAGTTCGCCGCTGTTGATCATTGTGAGGATGTCAAAGAGTTGGTATTCCCGCCATTGTATTCCCGCAGCTGTTCGAGTCTTAGTGAAATCTTGCATGGCATGCTCAAGCCTATTTTGTCTCACATGGGTACATGTGTAGATTGTAATGTAACATCTTGTAAAAGTGAAAGACCAAGTGTCAATAGTAGAATGTAACAGTCATGTAGTAGTTGAAGAGTCATGAGGGTAGGTGAAGAGTCACAAAGGGGAATGTCAAGGGTCACCCCACCCTTTTCTATTTATAGAACCTCATAACTCATTGTAGAGCCTTTTGGGAGCCAAGCTTCCTATAGGTGTATCTTAGAGAAAGCTTGGAGTGTATTGTAATGAGCCTTGGCTTCTCCATAGTGCAGAGCTAGTATATCTCTTTGGAGGAGCAGGCGACAGTGACTGTAACGTTCCATTGTCAGGACTAGTAGTTGGTCATAGTTGTATGTATGATTGGATCTTTCACTTTCTTAATATAACAGAGCCAACACATTTCATGCATATGTTGTTATTGTAGTTCAGCTGTCTTGGTTACTCTAATGATATATGTAGCTGTTGTTTACACATGTATGTATGGAATTTTTTGTATATGTTTGTATGAATCTTATCGAAGTGTGTTGTTGGTATAACCATCACTTTGGATTGTTGACTAACCTGTTTTCCAGCTTGTGATGTTTTTTGTTTGTGTGTTCCCTTGCAAGCTGAGTGCTACCACAGGTTTCCAAGGGGCACACTCATTTCCCTGTTCCGTGTGTTAGAGCCATTCATGCACCTTCCTTGACTTGCTACACATGGCACACCTTTGCTACCAACAAGGGCATATTACTTACCTCTACGTGCAACTGCGGTCAAAGTGATATCGTACTACCCTGCTACTGGGACTCCTACACCAAACGGTTTGAGGCCTAGTTGGGACTTCTTATCGGGGATATCCCCTGACATGTTGGCAGTTCCAACACTGTCAATAGAATTACAACAATCTTTGTCTCCAACATGCGTAAGAGCTCATTTAGACACCAGGTTGATTCAACATATGTGGGTGAGAAAATGGCCACATGCAGAGTGGTTCTTTGAATAGCGCTCTCTATTTAAGGCATTAGATAGTCTCCTCATTCCAATTCCCGATGTTCCATAAAGACCTTCAATCCGTATGAAAAATGCCGATGGTAGAGTAAATTAGCAAAGGTTTTCTTGACATCGAGACCCCTATGATTAACAAAAACATCATAGTGAAGATTGCTCGAGATGTTGGGATCAACAGAGGTGGAGGTGGAGGCAAAAGCGATGGAAGAGGATGAAGCCATTTCCAATTGGAAATAGACAACAATAGACAGAAACGAGGGATGACTTAGACTCAGACTGAGACTGCAAGGGAGGGGTTTCTTCAGCGAGGGAGAAATTGTGGAGAATTGACTTGTTTATGTGTGAATGGGTGTTTTCGTACTGACAAACCATCAACCACGCCAAGCCTAGCTGGGTAAAAAGAAATGTACCGAGTCGCTACCATCAACATCGCCGAACCCATCTTGGCCAAATAGGAATGACCGACTTATACATAAATTTCATTTCTTGTAATCAACATCTTATAAGTTTTTGGCGTATGACTAGATATAATTTTAGGTAATTTTAATGCACAAAATTTGTTGGAATCACATTACAAAGATCTTTCAAGACATTAAATTCATTTATATATTAAAAATCATAATTTTAAGGGAAAAAAATGCACATAATTTTTTTTTTTTAAAATAATAAATTTACTCTCTGAAATTACAATTTAATTAAAAAAAATTACAGACAATTTAATGGTAAAACCCTTGATCGTTATAAATATATCATTAATAAATAATTGATACAATTATTAAAATGAGTTGAGGTCGAAGTTAGAAGCGTCAGCGGAAAAGATGCAACCATTGTCGAAAATAGATTGAGACCGCAAGGGAGGAGGTTGTTTAGCCTCCGGAAATTGCGAAGAACATGCTGATGCAGATGGTGTGTAGAGTTATTTATTATTTTTTAAACTTTTTATCGACTTATTTTACACAATATTTTTTTCATTAAATACCAGAAAAGTTTAAAGGCATATTATATATAATAAAAATTTAAAGGCATATACCCCTCATTTCTTAATATTAGTTAATGAATATACACAAACTCATCTAATTTTGAATACTGTAAAAGTTTAAAGGCATTGTCTTTATCATAATAAAAAAAAATGTACTCCTCATTTTTTAATATTAATTAATGAAACATTATACTTGAGGCAACGTGCATTAGATACCCATACCCGTCATTGTGGTCCAACATGTTAACTCTAAAGACATAGAGGCTCACCAACAACCATTCCAAGCCTATACCTTAATCCTACCTATCTGCAGAAGAACAATATATATTATAATATGCACTCAATTGCAAATGGTTTACAACTTTTACACTTATCTTAATTAAAAAGCTTTTTCATTTGTATTTTTTTACTAATGAACAGATGAACAATGTGTATGATGACATATACTAAATATTAATTATTTTCATTTCATTAGGTTAGAAATGTAATTCCACCCATTAAGTTTAAGAGTTTTTTTAAATCTTTAAATTAATTGACAATGTTAAAAATATAGTATTAAATTATTTAGTTTTTTTTTTTTTTTTTTAATTATTAACACATTTATATAAATGAAATGATATAAATGTTGATAGTCATTTAAATATTTATGTGTTATTTTTAATGTTGAGAATTTGCAATGTAGGAAATAGAAAACTGTTTGGAAACTTTTAATTTCATCATTTGGATTGTATATATTTTGAATAATAGTTTCAAATTATTAAATATACTAACATCCATAATTTTTTGTTTTTTAAAGAATAGAAATTTGTGAAATCTTATTTCAAAACAAATTGATATAATTAATAATTTCAATAGAAACAAAATGTTTTTTTTTGGCTAAAGTAAGAGCGGATCCTTCTATTCATTTAATTTAAAAAAAGAGACATAGTGTACAAAAGTGACCAAGGCGGTAAGGCCCACCGATATGACAGGCCCACCACAACCTATGGTCCCAAGACATCAACTCACACCACGGGCTGAGGGCCCACCAAACCGAATGAACAGTCCACTAATGACCAATCGATCCTCCGCCATAGATCAAGTGGACGAGAATCATATTGAGTGGCTAACAAGCTCACCGTTTAACCTACAAATCAAACTTGATGAGCCCAATAAACCATATTTAATAATCATTTAGCCAAGCTCACCATTTAACCTACAAATCAGACTCGATGAGCCCAATAGACCATATTTAATAATCATATCGGGTCCGATCGGGGCATTAACCTCCGATCACTTTATCCGCCCGAAATCCACCATCTGCGCACGATCCCAATGAGGTCATGCGACTAGCATGATACTTAACCTCTGTTTCAGACCCGAAGCTGGATTAATATCCCGCCTAAACAATTTCGGTTCTAGTTCCTTGTTATCTTTCTTGCTGTTCTCCATGCGAAATGCATGGGATTGTTGCGATTTCGCCAACCTGCTTCCCTTTTATCGGCAGCCATGGTCCAATGACTCAGGGTCCCTGTTCTAATTTTGCTGGAATTAGGGTCCATAAGTGTATCTTTGGCCCATCTAAACCTATTTGTATTCTCCGGCCTGAGTACCATTAATATATACAGTTCCAGGAGCAATTCCCGCCTGAAGGTCAAATGTAGACTTTAGAGGGATATCTAACCTCCTACTCGTGCTTTTCCATCTACTGCTTTCCCCTGTGGACCAAAATTACTTTGTCTCCAATAGTCTTCATCCTACTTATTCCCCTTGCTCTGATAGAGCTCTATGTCTAAGATCGCCTATCTGGAGCATTCTTCCCTCAAATGTCCTTGGGGAATCCCTATCCAGTCATATCTAATATTGGTTTTTGAACAGAGCACACCTTCGTTTGCCAAAATATCCGCTAATCTGTTGGTTGTTCTGTGCACATGGATAAAACTAAGGGTTCTCATGTTTTGCAGGTGGGCTTGAATGCGTTGATATACTTGCAGTAACCTCCAGTGTCTCGACACTTTATCTGGTGCTGATCCATTACCAACTTTCTTGACCGAATTAATTATCAATTCGGAATCAGCTTCAATTATGATGTTATGTAAATTAGAGTCCCTTAGGATCTCTAGGCAATGTTCCATGGCCATGAGCTCTGCCATATTATTGGTGGCCTTCCCCAAATGATAGTGAAAGATGGTTTTTATGAAACCTCTTTCATCTCTTATGACCCCTCCATACCCGGCCATACCAGGGTTTCCTTTTGAGGCTCCATCTATATTGCATTTCATATAACCCTAAGGTGGAGGTTGCCAAAATTCCTTATCAGCTGTTATATACCTTACTGTCTTGTTTGTGCCCTTGGGGGAGAGCCCCTGTAGTCTTAAATTTAGTAGTATCTACTCATCCTGATCTTGAGGTTGGTTATCAGGGAGGATTTTTAAAAGGGTTCCTATAGTCTCTCTGAGCTATCTTATAATCTGAGTCATGATGCTTTGAGGTGACCCCTTCTCGTTCTTGAAGATTCTATTGTTGCGTTCTTTCCAGACATCCTAGATTATAAAGCCTGGAACCAAAGCCCACGCCTTGTTGATTACTTCATTTGCTGAGAAATTTTTCCTCTAGTTCCTCAAAGTTCTAGTAATGTTGCGAATGTCCCTGTCTGTTTGTCTAAAGATTGAAGCCACCCAATTCCATAAGGTGGAGGTGAATGGGCATAGGTTAAGAAGGTGTTCTATAGTTTCCTCCTGTAATTCACATAGCTTGCATCTGGATGGTCTTGCTACCCCTCTTTTCCTGAGATTTTCCCAAGTCAGAATTTTTTTATGCTGCACTAACCACATGAATATTTTAATTTTCATCCAGTTTTGGCTTTGCCATAGGTCCTTCCATACCTTATCTGGGTTTGGAAGTCAAGCCCCAGGGCTATTTGCTTGGCCTCTTTGAGGTTGAAGTTTCCTTCATTGTTTTTACCCCATCTTAGTTGATCTGAAGATGTTGATATTAGAATCTTTCTCTGATCCAAGATGACTGTAAGAGCTTCTGCCTGGGCTTTCAATGGGGAGTCATCACTGTAAACTAGGTTCTTCCATTTTCTCCATTTTCCATCACTTCTTTCCTGATCCCAAAAGTCATTTACTTTGCGTAACCCTTTATCATCAATTTCATTCTTGAGATTGACAAATTCTTCTTTTAACAGTTTAGGTTCCTGTTGCCAATTATCCTCCCAAAACCAAGCGAGGTTTCCATCTCTGATCTCCCAGAAACTGTGTTTCTGAACTATGGCTCTGTTTTCCCAAGCTCTGTTCCAAATGTGGGAGCCTTTGATGAGTCTCGTCATCCTAATGTAATCCCTTTCATGCCAATTGCCTGCATATTTCTGTTTCCAAATTTTGGCCCAAGGGGAAATCGATTCTTTTAGCCATCTCCACCATAGTTTTGCCCCCAAGACTTTGTTTAGGGTTTCAGGGTCATCAAGTCCCAAACCTCCATGTATCTTTGGCTTACATATTTTATCCCAGGCTACCAAAGCCCATTTCTTCTTCTCTTCTCCCTTGCCCCAAAGAAAATCTCTTTGGATATTTTTGATGTGTTGCATTACTCCTTTAGGAGCTGGAAGGATTGAGAGCATGAAGATGGGGATAGTTTGAAGGATAGCTTTTGTAAGTACTAGCCATCCTGCTATATTCAAAGACTTGATAGTCCATTTCCTGATTTTGTCCTGAAGTTTATTAGTGACCGGCTCCCAAACTACCTTGCTCAGAGGTTTGTCTGTTAGAGTTACTCCCAAATATCTGGAAGGTAGCATATCTCTTTGGAAGCCTAGAATTTTGGTGAGGTTTCTCTGAATAGAAATGTCAGTATTAAAAAAGAAAATCTTAGATTTTCTTAGGCTTACCTCTGTCCCCGCAGCCATAGCAAAGTCGTTCAAGATTTGTTTGAAGGTTTGAGCTTCCTTGACTGTGGGTATACCCTGCAGCATGGTGTCGTCGACAAATTGTTTATGGGTTAGGGCACCCCCATTTAAAGTGAGTTTAAGACCTTGGATTTTTCCCTCTCCTTTGGCATGTTTAATCGCATTGCCTAGCCCTTCCATCATGAGAATAAATAGGAAGGGTGAGAGCAGATCTCCTTGTCTGAGTCCTCTCGAGGGCTTAAAGGTCTTTGATGGTGATCCATTTAGCAGGATTGAAAAACTTGGGGTGGTTACAAGGGCCATTACCCATCTTATCCAGTTATGGTCAAAGCCATATGCTATCAGTACTTCCTTGATGTAAGCCCAGCTCAGTTTATCATAAGCCTTTTCTAGGTCAAGCTGAATGATCATACTGCCTGCTTATTGCTCTTAAGTGAGTGAACCACCTCGTGCGCCTGAATGATGTTATTTAGAATTTGCCTACCTTCCACATATCCTATTTGCTCCTCAGACACTAGAGTTGGGAGTAGGGGTTTAAGTCTGTTCACAATTACTTTTGAAATAATTTTATACACCACGTTGCATAATGCTATGGGTCTAAATCTATCCGGAGTGATAGAATTCTCGGCTTTGGAATTAGGGCTATGAAAGAGGTGTTGAGCGCTTTCAAAACAGTTTTGTTCTTCCTTGAGTCCTCCACCACATCAAGGATATCATGCTTGACTATTTCCCAGCATGCTTTGAAAAAGTCAACGTTGAAACCATCCGGACCTGGAGCTTTCCCGTTTTGCATTTCTTTGATGACTTTGCTGATTTCCTCTTCATTCACTGGCATGTTAAGATTATAATTGTCTTCTCTTGTCACTAGCTTAGGAATGTGCTTTGAGACGTCCTTGATAAATTGAGATCTGTCTATGAGAGGTTCCTTGGCTATGCCTTGGAAATGCTGAACCATAATTGTTTCTATTTCTTGGTGTGCATTGAGTTGTTTTCCATGAGTATCTTTGATTTCTAAAATCTTGTTTTGCAACCTATGATCCATGGTAGATTTGTGAAAAAACCTTGTGTTTCTTTCTCCTTCTTTTAACCATTGTACCCTCAATTTTTGTTTCCAGAATATCTCCTCTTTCTTGCATAAGCCTTCCCATTCTTGTTGAACATAATCTGTCTGTTCCTTACTCTCATATATGAAGCCCTCTGTAATAATTGTTTGCTTAATTTCTTGTAGTTTTCGTTCTACTACTTTTTTGGCTTCGAATAGGAACATTTTAGTACCCTGAACTTGTGTATCTTCTGTCCACCATCTTTCAATATTGTTGATGAAGTCAGGATGGCTAAGCCAAATGTTTTCAAACTTGAATGGTCTATTTCTTGGAGTTCCTATAAAGGACGCTTCAAGTTGAATATGCTAGTGGTCTGAGCCTCCAAAAGGAAGTACCATAGAAACCAGGTTATGGCCTGTGAGGATGAGGTCCTCCGAGATAATGAATCTATCAAGTTTAGAGGCCACTTGAGCTACTCCTCCCCTTTTATTATTCCAGGTAAAAATGCCATTACTTGTCTCTGTATCAACCAGTTTCATGTTGTGTATGAAATTCTGAAATGCTATAGAATCTCTGCCTAGTGATCTGGTTCCCCCTTTTTTTTCCGATAGAGACCTGATCATATTGAAGTCCCCTCCCAGACTCCAGGTTATACCTGGATGTCTTGCTTTTAACTCCTCCAATGAAGTTAGAAGTCTGAGTTTATCATCTGGCTTTTGTGGGCCATAAACATTTGTGAGTAAATAAACTTCCTTGTCCCCCAAAGGTTGGATAACCACTGATAAATAGTTCCTGGATGCTTAAGCATCTAGGATGCCAAGTTTCTGAGGGTTCTAGAGTGTGAGAATCCCTCTTGCTGCTTTGTCTTCTTTAACTTCTAGATATTCATATTTGATAAGCCATTTGCTATGTATCTCTCTTATTTTTTCTACTGAACATTTTGTTTCCTGAATGAAAATCATATCTGGTTTTTCTTCTTTCATTCTATTGCTAAGATTTCTTTGCTTCCTTTTACTTCCTAGACCTCTAATATTCCATGTTGTGAGCTTCATTAGGAAAGATTTGTAAAGGAGTAACTAGTTAGGTATTTCATCTTACCTGAATCTATCATGAGTTTTCCACACTCTATCAGCAGTTCATTCTATTTTTTCCTACCTCTTTTCCTGCCTGGGTTCCTAGGAGCTAGTCCTGATGTTGCCTTCATTGTTTTCACCCCTTCGTTTTCCTGACTGTCATGGTTTCTTTTGAAACCCGAACCTTTTGTCTGAGTTCTCCATAGGAATAATTGTTGCACTCTATTAAACTCCTCTTGAGGTAGCGAATCCATTCCTTTGGTAGTTCCTTGCTCCAGGAACTTTTCCAGATCTAGATGCTCCCTATCCAAAATATCCTGCAGTTCATGATCCTCTGTTCCCACCTCGCTCGGGGTCATCTCTTGGTCCTTATCGAGTTCTATAGTGTTCGGAAGATCCTCCTTTTGTTGGTTGTTTTCAGGCATATCCTCCATGCTCTCTTCCTTTTCCTCCTCTACAGGGCTTTCCTCCAATGTCTGGTTCGCTTTATCATGCTCCTCTTCTTCTTCTAATACCTTGAACCTATTCTGACTTAACTACTTTTCCTCGTTGATTTTTTTTTGGTACTTTCTCCCTCCTTTACCTCTGCTCCCCACTTTGTTGTAGCTTTCAGTTTCTTTCCCTGATGTTGCTTTAGTTCTGCTTTCCATTTTGTTTAGGGGGCAGTCTCTGAATAGATGCCCGTGTTCATGACATTTACAGCATCTGAAAGGAACATGCTCATAGTCTACTGCTTGCACCCATTCTTCATCAAAAACTTCTAGAATTATTTCATCTGGTAGAGCTCCAGAGAGGTCCATCTCTACACATATACGGGCAAAGGAGGTATACTTTCCTCACATTGTGGCCTTTGATATTTTAACAAAATTCCCTAGTTTATTTCCTATTGCCTTTAATGATTCTGGCTGCCAATAATCTAGAGGTAGGGAATAGAGCCTTACCCAAACCGGGACCGAAGTGAACGTCTCACACTCCGGGACAAAATTCATCACCCAAGGCCACATATAGAGGCCTGCAGCAGCATAGAAGTATGACCCTCCTTCAAACACCGTGTCTTTATCCTCTATGTTTGTAAAAACAACAGTGAAGAAACCCTTGGATCCAAGGTGCAGATCTATATCCCCCTTAGGTTTCCAATGATTCTTTATCCAAACATGTAAATCCTTCTCTGTTGGCCATAACCCCATGAACTTACAGATGACTGCATAAGTCGCCATGTGTTCCCTATGCGCCTGTAGCGCTGGATCACTTAACACCACTCGGGGTGTGATGGTTTCCCTTGGCTTACATGGTCCAGACTGATTTCTTGTGTCAGCATTCTGATTTCATCCTTCTATTTTCTTCTCCCGTTTGACTTCTTCCTGCGTATCTTCCTTCCCCTTTGAGCTTCTATTTTCCTGTTTCCTTCCTCCTAGAACCCCGTTTTCAGTCCCCAGTGGTTTCTTGAATCTATTAGATATTGCCTGACTGTAGGAGGGAGTGGAACTCCCCCCCTCTTGCCTCTCCATGGTGCCCAACACTGAACTTCTACTGTAAACCCTAGCTCTACGATTTTTCTAGCCAATATTCAGATCCCTAGAAACAAAATGTTTTATTTAACACTTGTATAAACTATTAAATATTCAATTTAATATATATATATATATATATATATAGATATATATATATATATATATATATATATATATATATATATATATATATATATATATATATTAAATTAATATACACTTAAATTCCATCCCACCAAAGGTTGTCATATAAAAATTAAATTAAATAAAAACCCTTCAAATCGAAAGTACTCGCCATATTAAAGTTCAACCTCACCTTTAACCCAAAGAAAAATTAAAGACCATTGAATCATTATTTTCTTCACTTTTATATTCTATTTTAAAGTGATTGATTACACCGATAAGTGTTCTCCCTATTGGAATTGGGTGCTTTAACCCTTTTCCTAATTACAAATTTTGATAAGATGGTGTAAATTTAAAGATGTTGTCATCGTCACTACATCAATTGATGGAATTCACACCACTAACTTCCTTGCATATTTAAAACATATGTTTAAACCATGCTTAAATTAAAAATTTACAAAGTGCAATTATAAATTTACTATGACATTTTTTCAAGCCAACTATCAAGATTAATAAGAAGTGGAAGGACATGGATGTAACACACCTCCTAACCATTCTAACCCAATGGATGTGGTTACTAGGTTACCCGACTCTCATGTTACAGTTACAAGAATGGGGTAAGCATTTTTTTCTTACAAATCAACTCATACATAGAAGGCTTGAGCCTCCCTTAATAATAATAATGCTTGTTGCATGTGTGTGTGTGTGTGTGTGAATGTGTCTCTGGTAAATCCTATTTAGTTATCCCAATTTATTCAAACAAATAATTTCAAGGTAGAGTTCTCCATATGGTCTCCAATTCTAGTCCAACTGAGGTTCGAGTTCCACTAAAACCTACTTGATTATTAGCCACTATTCTTATTAACAATTGAGTCACCATCCATCTGAATATTCCAGGGAAGAGAGGGACAAAGAGAGAAATCCTTACTAGGTTGTATTATGATTTTCATAAGATTTTCTAAAAACATTTTGGGCAATGTATCATACTTGTTTGTAATTATGACCAGGGGTTTACGACCATAATCTTATTACAAAATTGAAGACCACTAATATGACTTGTGGTTACACCTAGTAGGAACAATGCCACATAAAGAATGGTGGGATTTCTGCCACATCATACTATGATTTTCTTGCAAACCTAAGCATAGAAGATTCTACAAAAGCAGATAACATTTGCAAAGCCCAAATTGATTTTATATATGTGGATATGACTCAGACTAGTTGATCTAATCTCCAACTAGAGATTACATATTATAGTTATACTAGTATATCTGTGATTTTAAGAGATGCTTTCATTCAATGCTACCCCTTTTGTAGCCTTTTTCTATAGGTGCCAAATCAACTCCTCGATTGATTATTGTAGGTTTTAACCCCGTACAAAAATTAGCTACATATGAATTCTAAAACACAGAAAATAAACAATGTGAGATCATAACACATAAAACATAGAGATTTTCCCCTGGATCCTAAAACCGGCACTATCGGCTTGATTTTTCATTATTATCCTTTCAATGTTACAATACATATTTATACATGTCGAAGCATCCAATACCATGGACTGAAAACCATCACGTCGAATACCATGGACCGAAAACCATCGCATCCAAGAAACATGTGCGAAAATCATGCACAAAATCATAGGTGGGTCCGCCCAACCTATCATAGGGTCCAAAACCAAAATTTTCCGGGGCACTACCCTGGACCCCATAAAGTGGGGTTACGGGTGCCCTTCAAACCCCCTATTAACTACGTGGAAAGAATATAACACAACCCAACATTCTCCCACTTCTTGTTTTCTTTCCACAGGGGGCCACAAGAGAGCTCAGTCATTTTTCCAGCCCTGAAATGCCCATTGTCTCTCTACACCAAAAGAACTTCTTAGAGCTCACAGATTTTGTCAATGCATCTGCAGTATTCTTCAAAGTGTCCACCTTTACTAGCAACACCTTTTTTTCTTCTATCATATCCCTCACAAAGTGATACTGAACATCAATGTGCTTTGTCTTTAAATGATATGCAGGGTTCTTTGCCAAGAAAATTGCACTTCGGCTGTCACAGTCTATCCTTATAGCTTCCTTTATTAACCCCATACTTGAACTCAATCTCTACAACCAAATTGCTTCCTTGCTTGCATGAGTGGCTGCCATGTATTCTGCCTCTGTAGTTGATAGTGCCACTACAGATTGTTTCTTACTGATCCAACTGACTGCACCTCCAAATAGGTTAAACACATACCCATTTGTGGATCTTCTCTGATCCAGATCTCCTGCCTAGTCTGCATCAACAAAGCCACGAATATCCAACACTCTATCCAATCCTAGTCTTCCTTGGTAGCACAGACCATAATCACTAGTGCCACGCAAATACCTGAAAACCCGCTTCACTGTTGTCCAATGCTCGTTTCCTGGTTTTGACATAAACCTGCTCAATACTCCCACTACATGTGCAATGTCTGGTCTAGTACAGACCATTGCATACATTAGGCTACCGACTGCACTTGCATATGGAACACGGGACATGTCCTCTTCCTCTTCTTGTGTCTTGGGACATTGTTCAGCAGATAACCTCACACCTACAGGAATAGGAACCTTCACCGATTTACTATCTTGCACATTAAACCTCTGCAGTATTGTCTTGACATACTTCCTTTGGTTTAACCAGAGCTTCCTCTTTGCCTGATTTTTTTTAATTTCCATGCCCAAAATATAGTTTGTAGCATCAAGATCTTTCATGTCGAATTTGGAGGACAATTGGGTCTTCAAATCCTAGATAATTTCTTTGTCATTTCCAACCAACAACATATCATCCACATACAAGACCAGATAAATAACACGGTCACCAATTAATTTAAAATACACACAGTGATCTGCTTTGCTTCTGGTGAAGCCAAGTCCCCGTATAAATGTATCAAATTTCTAATACCACATCCTTGGTGACTGTTTTAACCCATACAGAGACTTCTTTAACTTGCATAACAGTTCTTTCTTACCCTTCAATGCAAAGCCTTTAGGTTGCTTCATGTAGATTTCCTCTTCCAGATCCCCATGAAGAAATGTTCTCTTCACATCCATCTGCTCTACCTCAAAATCAAAAGCAACAACAACAGATAAAAATAATCTAATAGAAGTTACCTTGGCAACAGGAGAAAAAATGTCACAAAAATCAATTCCTGGCACTTCGGAATAACCTTTTGCTACCAACCAAGATTTGTATTTCTCCACTTTTCCTTCTGCATTTGTCTTCTTTTTGAACACCAATTTGTTGCCAATGGGTTTCTTTCCAGTCGGAAACTCCACCAGATCCCAAGCCTCATTTTTGTGCAAAGATGTCATTTCATCAACCATGGCCTCTTTCCAGAGTTTTCCATCCTCTGAATCTATTGCTTCCTTCACAGTTTTGGGATCATCGTCAGTAATAGATAAAGAAAAATTTGAACAAAAAGCAGATGGACTATACCTTTCAGGCTGCCTTCTTTCTCGAACTGATCTTCTCACAACTGGAGTTTGTGGCTCTTCATCTTCTGAGTCCTCCTCTGTTGTAGAGTTTGATTCTTCCTCCTTTAGCTGAAACTCTATCTTCTCAGGTTCCTTTCATTGGACTTCATATTTAATAACATCTTTCACCTCTCTGAACACCACATCTTGGCTGTACACAACCTTCCGTGTGACTGGGTTCCAAAGCTTATAACCCTCTAAACCATCCTTATACCCAATAAAGATGCACTTTTCAGATTTACTATCAAACTTGGTTCGTTTCTCCTTTGGAACATGTACATATGCATTACATCCAAATACCCTCAGATGTGAAAGAGAGGGTTTCTTACCAATCCATACCTCTTGCGGAGTCTTATCCTCCAACGCTGATGAAGGTGACCTGTTAACCAGGTAACATGTAGTATCCACAGCCTCTGCCCAGAATTCCTATCCTAATCCGGCACCACTGAGCATGCTTCTTTCCCTTTCCATTAACGTCTTATTCATTCTTTCTGCAACTCCATTTTGCTGAGGTGTATATGGAGTAGTCTTCTGCTGTGCTACACCACACTTCTTACAGAATTCTTCAAATTCCTTACTGCAAAACTCTCCACCGTTATCCGTCCTCAGCACCTTTATCTTCTTCTCTGTTTGTTTTTCCACCAGAGCCTTAAATTCTTTAAACCTGTCAAAGACTTCAGATTTCTTCTTAAGGAAATATATCCATGTATTCCTTGAGAAGTCATCTATAAATGATACATAGTACACAGACTTACCTAGTGATGGAACCTTCACAGGTCCAAACACATCACTGTGCACAAGTTCTAATATCTGTTTCGCCCTCTTACTACCAGAGGGGAAACTCACCCGATTCTGCTTCCCATATACACAATTTTCACAGAAATCAAAATCTAGAGAGCTATTACTCATACCTTCTACCATACCTTTACCATGAAGTATCCAAAGGCCCTTCTCTCCAATATGTCCAAGCCTTTGATGCCACAGCATGGTCTTCTCTCCAGAGACCACTAGATTTTTTGCTCAACTTTCAGGAACCACATAACTATTGCACCCATCAATAACAGTGATACCTTGTAGCTTGTACAGAGTCCAATCCAAAATCCTTGCATCAATACCAGTGTTCCCCAAACCATCTTGTAGGTATCCTTCTCAAACACTGTTTTTACACCTGCATCATCCAGCCTGCTAACAAAAATCAGATTTCTGGCTAATGCAGGAATATGTAGAACACCTGGAAGCATTCTAACCCTTCCACCTTGCAACTTCAACTTTACTTTTCCACGACCAACGATTCTAGCCTTCCTGTCATCCCCCAAGAAGACATCACCACCATCATATTTCTCATACTCGTAGAACCACTCTCTATGGGGAGTGAAGTGAAAGGATGCACCTAAGTCAATCAACCATGCCTCATGATCTACATGTGTACTTCAAGAAGCCAAGTACACATCCCCACCTTCATCTGAGATGGTTTTTGCCTCTGCAGAAGGAGCCTCATCATATCCCTTTCCTTTGTCAGGAGCTTTAGATTTATAGTCCCTTTTGTAGTGCCCTTCCTTTCCACATTTCCAGCACACCACCTTCACAGGTTTTTCTGGAGATTTAGATCTCCCTTTGGATTTAGATCTCCCACTCGATGACTTTTTTTTTTTTTTTTCTGTTCTGGGTCCGCCCTCGTACAGACAAGGCATCACCATTTTGGCTCTCCATATTTTTCCATCTCATCTCCTTCGTCAGCAAGGATGAGACTATTTCATCAAAATTCAAGGCAGTTGCATTGCTACCTATCGCAATAACTAAACTATCCCACGAATCTGGTAGAGAACACAAAAAACTGATGCACTTATCTTCATCTCAAATTTTAATATCAACAGATGCTAACTGACTTACCACAATATTAAATGCATTTAGATGCTCTATCACCGAGTCTCCATCTTTCATCCTCAGGTTATACAACCTTTTCCGCAGGAACAATCTATTCACCAGAGACTTAGATTGGTACAAAGTCCCTAACTTGTCCCACAAAGCCTTCACCGTAGTGTGATGCAAGATAGTGTTCCCTCTGCGGACAGAGGCAACCCCTCTAGCCCTAGAGTGGGTGTAGTCACAGCAAGGACAGATCAACAATAGATTTCCTTAAACAATCATAGTTGGATGCCTACCTCAACCAGTGGTCGATGGAGTTCTGTTGCGCTGCTCCAGCTTCCGCTTCCTTCTCCTCAATGAGTGATCAACCTAAAACAATGCAAAGGAAATACAACAAAGCACGTAACTAGAAAACAAAAATGATCTATTTATTGACAAAGTCAAGAAGTCATGAGCTATCAAGTAAATTACATACAAGACATAGGAAAAAATCATTGATTGTATTAATAATGAAATAAGAGCAAGCTTACAACCAAAGTCTTGACGTCGCAAGCCTTCTCAGAGGGTCCAACCAGTGTATTTCTCAAGCATTCACTCTTTGAAGATGGATCTCCCAACATACAAAGTTCTCTCTCACTCATAAGTTTCACACAAATCTAAGGGTACTTCACAACCTTCCATAAGCTATCAACAATCCGACACTTGTCACACCCACACCAGCTATCTAGCAAACTCACAAACACTAATAGCACTACTCAATCCAAGAATTTACCAACTAGCTGATCATAGCAATGGTGAGAGTTTAAATAGGAGAAGGAGTCTCCTTGAAAGGTGGAAGAGAGAGCTTATCCCCAAGGAAGGTAGCACAATTGATGGAACTGCCATACTAGAGAAGGAAGGGCGACACAACCTATGCCAACAACCAGGTCTGGAGACATCCAGAAGGCCGACTGTTGGAACAAATTTGCCCAATCTGGATCATCGCGAGTGTATAACAGATCCTTAGCACTGACATCGCTAGTGAGCAATGTAACCAGTCAGATCATCGCTAAAGATAATAAGTCTCCCTGCGCTGGAGCATGAAATCGGTCTGTCGCGGGAATCAGATGTACTTATGTGCTGGAAGCGCGACCGGACTATTTACAAGCGTTGTTCATCGCGTATATTAAGCTTGGAGTCACGATGAGGCAGAAAACTTAGGAAAAGTCGGTCACTTGGCAGCACAAGAGAGAATTTGTTTAATATGAGCATGTTTGATTTGGACACATGACACAGTAGAAGGACTGGGGTGAAGGCAGTGAAAAATTACTATGTAACAAATTCCCCCTAAAGTATGAAGCCCGAGAGAGTGGGAGGGGTGAAGTGCTTTACGAAACTGACTGAGCTGGAACACCATCTAGAAGAACCTGCACGCAAGTACAATTGATATCTTTGATAGTGAAGTACATGTAGTCTAGGCATGAGCACATCCATCCAAAAGACATACGAACTAGGTCTGTGGTATGGACGCAGCCATCCAGCTAATAAGACCATGATAATAAGAAAGGTATGCTCGCAGCCATCCATCAATGAGTCATGTAATCACGAACCAATCCATGTAGCCCAACATGTGTAATATGAGTTCGGGGTCTTGAACCCAACCGATCTTAGTAAAAATTCTAGCATGCGAATAGATGTGCTGGAGTCGAGCATGATAGAAAGTCACTTGATTATCGATCAATGAGGGAACCGTTAACAAGCGCGAGAGAAACCATCAGTAATGCTAATGGTTCTCAAGGTACCGTCTAGTACAATCCACGAAGTGTGAAGAAGGAGTTGAAGTCGAACACTTGTGGAATCACCCAATCGACAACCAATGATGAAAGTCGATCGTCAGGTGCGAAGAACTTTCCATTGAGGCATGCAAGCTCCAAGGTACCAAAGGGGATCTCTAGATCAATCTCCTGGATAATGAGCTCATGTCGTCAAGAGACGATCCATCATAGGAGGGCCATAATGTTTCCTTCATCAACGACATGAGATAAGGAACAAGTGATAGATGGCGAAACAGAGTATCAGAGGAGGAGGCAAGGGTGTAAACTATAGAAGGATTATACTCTTGAACATGTCGGCGACACGACTTTGGAGGGTGGCAACATTTAGATACCAAGGGATTAGAGGCTCGATAGAGATGGCGTGAATCGGATGGAATGAGGCTAAATGACAACCCAAACCCGTGGAAGGCCAAATGACAATGTATGGATGTCCCAACCCAACAAGAGGCAAAAGTGTTGATGTTCAAGAGTGACTAGCTGCCAATGACGATCAATGATGATTTCCAAATTTTCCCCCCACCATTGCTGGCGAGTACCCGAATTATTTTTGAAAACAAGCTTGAAGGGGATAGCATATGCTTGTAATATAAGTTCGACCGTCGGTCGAATCCAACTTAGTAATAATTTAACAAGCCCTAGGGAGGAGAAGCTCGAGTCTCGTCATGGTGACGAGTCCAATGTCGTCAGGGTTTAATGAGTTTGACATAGGTAAAACTCGGAGTCTTTTTCATGTTTAGGGAGTTTGAAAAAGACACGAAAAAGAAAACTCCAGGGGGGGTCCTTTTTCGTAGATTTGTGTCTCTCGAGCTCGAAAAAGTATAAAATGATACTCGAAAGAACCGCTTGACCATTACAATCAAGGAGTACTTTCGTGATTAGTGACCTCAACTCGAAAAAGTAGAAAAGCGATTGACGTCACGTCGTTTCATAACCAGTAACGAACCCGAAACGACAAAAGTCCGGCAATCTTTTTGTGTTTACACGGTCGGAAAAGAGCTTAAAGTCGACCGCCTCTTGTTTCTTTTAACGAGTCAAAAGGAATAACTCAGCTATATTTTCATCTTTTAAGTTGGAAAAGAGTGTTAAAGAAGACTTTACGGATCAAGTGTACACGAAGCATGACATAACTCCACTACTTGTAGTTCTGCACAAAACGTCAAACATAAAACCCATTCGACATAAAATGATCAATATATGTGGAAACATAATTAAAAAGCCAAAAATTTAATTAACCATGTGATAAAAATGAGGAAAAACCCACATTTTAACATACAAATTTTTTAATTTTCAAAAATTACTATAAAAAGGGGGGTAATCCATTTATTTTTACCATTTGCACTGTTCATTTTACCTTGGAGCGTTTTGGAGCACCAACCTGAGAAATGTTTGCACATTGATTTCAGCCTCATCTGTCCACGGTTCGTCTTGAAACCTTCGCCAAATAAGTAGATTTTGCCCTGCGCTTCATTTTAGTGGTCTTTTTTTATATAATTTAGTGTTAAGTAGGCAAATGTAGACAGATTTTTGAATCGGAGTCCGCCGCTCAGTCATCATGGGAAAACCGTTCGGGTCCGTGATGACCAAGCATGACTTATACGTAACACTTTCTGACCATCGTGAGAATATGATGTATTCTCGTGATGACCGTGAGAAAAAAGAACTGTGCACTCAGCGCCATCACGACTGTTTTAAAAACAGTCGTGATGAGGAAAATAAATATCTGTGCAAATTACGAATTGAAATTCATAAACGAAGTTTTAACTCATTTTTTCTCGTCAACCAGGGCATCATGGCATTTGTTTAGCAGGAACAAAATCACAATGATAACGATGTGGAAGCTTTTGCTGATGTTGGGTGCCGAAATGCTTTACGTGCGTGTGGGTTGCTAAAATTCTTCCTCACTCCGCACCTTCGGGCCCAACCCGATTTATTAGAGCTGATAATCCGTGCCTGGAATCTGACAGACGAAAAATTCATAATCCGAGGCTGAGACATTGAGTTCGATGCCACAGACATATATTTCCTGACTGGATTGTCCCGTCGCGGTGAGAGGCCAATTCTAGAGGGGCAGCAACCCAGGGGCGAATCTCTAGAGATGCTGATGGCACGAGTGTGCCCACGGGCACGCAAGTCAAAGAGTGGGAAGGTGGCAATCCCGACGGTGGAAGACGTGGTTCTTCATGCAGTGCTATTTATGGTGACGAGGGCAGCGGGCTCCCAAGCCCAACACGAGGCATCGAAGACCCATCTCTGGTTGGCTCTCGAATGCCTCAATCCGACCATGTTCAACTGGGCGGAAACAGTGACGGCCAATATGAAGAGACAACTTACCAATTGTCGTCGAGGAGAGACAAAAAAATTTGGATACGGGTCCATCTTGATCCTGCTCATGCTGGAGCGGGTGCCATCATTGTAGTTACAGGACATGGACATGGACGCGCCGAAACCATAGGAGACCAGGATCACCTGGTGGGCACACGTTATGCCATGAGGAAGTGGTAGCCATCTAGTCTCATGGGGGACACTGTTCCGTGAATGGCTGGAGCACCAGATGATTTTCATTGAGGACTGACCATACGCTGGTATGGACTTTCGCGGAGACCCTGACATGCAGCTGCCCCCTAGCGAGCAGTGGGATGATGGTGGTAAAGCACTTGATCATATTTTTGTATTTTGTCTTTTATGATGTTTTTTAGATTTCTTTTCGTGTATATGTCCTAATGATGTACTCTATGGTATTTGCAGATGTGGGACCAGTGAGGCCTGTAGGACTGGCTCCAGAGGCGTGGAGGGATCCGCAGGGCATTAGAGAGCTAGCCTTGGCTCCTCCAGCCGACGATTCTATAGAGACAGTGGCCCGGAATCTCGAGGGTCTGACGGCGGGGATCCCTGATTACATGGGGATCGAGGAGGTCCCCATAGAGTTCCAGATTCATACAGTAGGGGTGATACCCAGGGTGCACTGCCTGTTGAGGCAAGTGGCACGAGCGGTGGTGTGCTATAGGGAGCATAACCCATTGCAGTAGACACCTAGGTTTTATTTCCTGCTAATTTTTTTTTTAGAGACATGTGTCTCGGATGTACGAAGAACACAAACTCTCTATGGACATATACACCTATTTTTTGAGCGCCTCGGTGTGCCACACTATATATATATATATATATATATATATACATATTCCTATGGTTCATTATTGTGTTTTGCATGCTTCTATATGCTATTTTGATTACATGTTACGCAAATGTCTGTCTAATACATGGTTTGCTAATGCATCAGTTAACGTGTTTAATCTTCGTGGAATGTGTTGATATGTAATAAAATCAAAATTCCTTTCTAGAAATTTAACACGTAAATACAACCTTAAAATCCGATGGTCTCTAACGGAATAATGCCCATTAAGCTGGTGGACAACAAGCTGAGAATCCAGATTCACAACCAATGTATGAATACCGAGATTGATAGCGTCGATGAGTAACTCAATAACAACACTACATTCAGCGACATTGTTTGTGGTACAACCTAGACAAACACCTTGAAGGTCTACTAACTCGTCGTGAGGATCGTAGATCACCTATGCCGCAGAAGACAGGTTACAGGTACTGTGGCAGGCACCACCAGCGAAACCAACGTAAGGTGTACCAGACATCTGCACAAGAAGCGAAGGACACAATAAGCGGCGATTATGCCTAAACACCAAGCCAAACATGAAAACACACACACAACACACCTGTTGAAAACACACGTATGTACAAATCAGAGTGCATGGGGTTCATGCATAATATTTTTTTAGATAAAGCCCATTTCGGGGCTTATCTAGAGGGTTCCCTTCATAATCAATAAGCTCATAGGCCCCTTTTTGCAAAACTCGCTTTACAATATAAGGCCCATGCCACATGGACTCGAATTTGCCTACCCCCAGCTTATCATTTGCTTGATCATAGAGCAGGACTAAATCTCCTTCAATGAAAGAACGAGGATGGACAATATGATCGAAGTGAGTTTTCACTCTCTTCTTCTGTGCTTCAATAGCTAGAGAGGCTAGTCGACGGGTCTTGTCTAGTCGCTCTAGATAGAGAAGACGTTCTTCTACTGGAGTAGTGTTGGGGAGTAATTCGACAGCTAATTTTAGAGAAGGTATCTCACATTCAATCGGAAGGGTAGCCTCCAGACCGTAAACCAATTGGAACGGTGCGAACCCAGTGGCGTCCTTCACTGAAGTTTGGCAGGCCCATAAGGTGGAGAACAACATCAAGTGCCAGTTAGACTTGTGCATGCAAAGGTACGTTGAAGCATCGTAACTAGAACTTTGTTGACAGCTTCTACTTGGCCATTGGCTTGAGGATAGTATGGTGTTGAGCTATCATGCCGCAAGCCTAGCTGGGTTGTTAACTCAATCATCATATGATTATGGACATGTTTTCCGTGATCAGTGACGATAGCCTGAGGGACTCCGAAACATGAAATAACATGATTGAATAAAAATTGCGCCGCTGTGTGACCGTATTCAGATAGCGTAGGCATCGCCTCGGCCCATTTTGTGAAATAATCAATGGCAACGATGATATACCCAATCCTCCCCGGCTGAGCGAGGGTTACAGGTCATATAATCAATGCCCCATTTGGCAAAAGGGCCAATGGTGACGACAGGGTGCAATGGAGCAGGAGGCACGCACATCTTCAGTTGGTATATTTGGGACTCATGACAAGAGCGAACGATAAGAATGCAATCCTTGAAGATGGAGGACCAAAAGTAACCAGCAAGGAGGATCTTTTGAGCAGTAGCATATCCGAACATATGACCACCACAGGCCTCAGAATGGCAGTCATTTGGAACTCGTTCAGCTTCCTTGAATGTTAAGCATCGGCAGAGGACAGAGTCGGCGCCAAGACGATACAGGGTGTCCCCAATAATGTGATAAGGTTGAGAATGATGGCGAATCCATCGCCGAGCATCCTTAGACAAATCGAGATGAAAAGAGGACGTTTGAAGATAGACAATGATATCCCCATACTAGGGATTGAGGGTGCTAATTAAGAATAGAGTTTCATTTGGAATATCGTCCTCTAACCGAGAGGCCGTGGTAACAGATGGCAGAGAGCAAAGCAACTCAGCAAAGATGAGGGACTTCTTAGACTTGGCAGTGGTGAACTCCAAGTCTAACTCTTGGAGGATGAAAATCCACTTTGAGTACTTGCCCCCCAGTAACTGACGTGACAGGATGTATGTCAATGGGTTGCAATCAGAAACCACTGTAATGGTGTGCAATAAGATATAATGGTGGAAACATTGAATGACGCAAACAGTGACCAATGCCAACTTCTCGACATAGGCATATCGAGTTTCCGTATCTAGTAAATTGCGGATGAGATAATAAACGACATGCTCTGTGCTGTCATCATCATCTTGAGCTAGAACCATGCCAATAATGGTATCGGCAGTGGCTAAATACAGAGTGTAGTCACAATGATAATCAGGGGGACGAAACAACGGAGAAGAAACAAGGAGAGCCTTGAGGTGCTCGAATGACTCTTGTGTAGCAGCATCCCAGAGAAAAGGGGTATCTCGCTTCAATAACCACGTATAACCTTTGGCCACTTCGGCATAATTCGGAATGAATCGTCGTAAAAAATGCGCTTTACCCTACAAACTCTGCAATTGCTACAAAGAAGCAGGGGGAGGGAGATTCACGATGGCTTCGACTTTAATGGTATTGAGACGGATACCCTCTCGGGAGATGATGAACCCGAGAAGTCTACCTGACTCAACGCATAAGACACACTTATGCGGATGAAGCCGGATATGATAGTGTCGACAACGGAGGAAAATTTTGCGAACGTGGGTCAGATGGTGTTGGCGTTTCGCTGAATGAGCCGGAAGGTCATCCAGGCAGGGTAGCGAAATGTGTCGAATATCATGGAACGCGTAAGACATTGCACGTTGGAAGGTGGCACCAGCATTTTTTAAACCGAAAGGGAGCTTTTTATAAGCGAAAGTGCCCCACGGACAGATAAAGGCGGTCTTGTGTTGATCTGCAGGGGCAATATTAATCTGGTTATAACTAGAAAAGCCATCCATGAATGAATATATTTCACTCCCAGCACACTCATCAATGAGCTGGTCAATGAAGGGTGTAGGGTGGTTATCTTTGGGACAGGCCCAATTAATATCATGATAATCAACACATACCCTGATAGTGCCCTATTTTTAAGTCACAGGGACGATATTAGAGACCCAATCTGTGAGTGGGATGGGGTAAATAGAACAAGCTTTAAGAAGCTTTTCAACTTCTGCTTTAATAGCCGTAGCCTTTCGAGGGTGCACGGGGCATAAACGCTGCCGAACAGGCTTAGCACCCAAATATGTAGGTATCTCATGCACCACGATGCTAGGATCGATGCCGGGCATCTCTTCATAAGACGAAGCAAAGATATCACGAAATTCGCGAAAAAGATCAGTATAAAGCTGAATCTCCTCCGGAGTACAGGTTACTCTGACATGGATGTGCTCGAAAATCCCTGGTTTAACAGAGATTTTGATTGGCTGAGTTTGCGTGATGTTTCCCATGTTCCCTTCAGAAGACACTTGATGAACTTGAATGGGTGTCTAAAGGGGTTGGGATGGGAGACAAGGAGCAAACCGCTTGAGACAAGTAAGCATTTCTTGGTGGGCAGGGAGAAATGAGGAACGATGGTGATGATTGGACCAAGGAGGCTCCTCGAAAGACATGGTCTCAATAATTGATCCATCAGTAGGAAATATTTCCTTTGAAAGGTCTGAAGAAGCACCATCTCCAAGCCAAGGGGATTGAGCGTACAAGTCGAGAGCTTTGCTCGAAGGAGTAGGTTCAGAGGGTGGAGCCGATGCAGAAATGATTTCGGCGTAGTTGAGCTCGGTAGGACTCAACGGCATCTCATCGCCCCCAGATTCTATCTGATCAGTGGGGGGAAGAACCCAAGGATCAGAGCGAACATATATCATATTAATGGGAGCGATGTTGAGAGGTGGGAGTGAAAAAACACCCATAAGGGCAGGGTCTTTAAAGATTCCAGCTCCCACACTCTCACATGGAACGGAGGTATGCTCCACAAAGGGCACGTTGCCATCAGAGGAAGAGGAGGCAAAGAAGGACAGCTGGTCTACTGTGACGATCTTACCCTGATGAGGGAAACGAATGACACGAAATAGAGATGAAGCCACGACTCGCATGGCATATGTCCAGCTTCGTCCCAAGAGGAGGTTGTAAGTTAAATTAGCATCAATGACTTCAACCTCCACTTCGATCGTCTTCCCTTCCAAAGTAATAGGCAAGCGTTGGAGTATACCGTAAGGATGAGACTCTCACCCATCAAAGGCTTCCAAGGTCGTAGGAGACTGGCTCAAAGTCGGAGAACTGATAGCCTTCCAACAAGCAACAGACATTATGCAAGTAGAAGCACCTTCATCAATGACGGTACGATGAATCGTTTTAGAATTGATGATGACTTGGATAAGGAAGGCAATTTGGTGAGGCAGTCTCGGTATATGACTGTCTAGGTCAAAAGTAATCAAATCCAAGTCGGTCGGGTCAATGCCACTGATGGCCGATAGCAAGGACTTCCTCTGGGAGGGGCAGCTCTGAAGGACTTCTAGTGCAGACATAGCTGACGGAGCCTGGGCTAAGTCCTCAATGATGCTATAGTGCTGAGAAACATGAGCATTAGGGTTGTAAGAAGACTTCCGGAGTACCCCTTTAGGAGGGGGTCGGATGGCCGTTTCAGTGCTAGGTCTCTCGATATGGAGGGGACCAGAACTGGACGGAGGAGCGCTAGAGGGGACCTCAGGCTCCTTCCCAGTAGGCGACGGATATTCTTTTGCTCGGGTACTAATGTGGACGGGAATTGTCCCAGCCATAAATACTTGAGAACCAAAGGGAGAAGAGGATTGAGATGGATCAGCCACCATTTGAGTTTGCTACGAGGGAAAAGGCTCTTTGAGTACAGCAGGAGTCCTGGGGGCACCTTTCAACAAACGACTAACTTCAGACCACCTCGAGCAGTCTTTGGTATAGTGATCCTCATCACAGATAAGGCAAGGATACTTAGGCTTGCGTTTGGTACCTTCCTCAGGTGGAGGTTTAGGGGGATCCTGCTTCGGTTGATCAGCTTTATTCTTCCCTTTTCCCTTCTTTTTCCCTTTTGAGGCCTTGTCTGCCATGGTGGACTGGATGACGTTAACCTCGGAAGTATTATCAGAATTGGATACAACCTGAGAAGTATTTTCATTCGGAGCATTCGAATTTTTCTTCCCAGGGTTCGTGGAAGATTTCTTAGAGGACGGATTAATAGAACCAATGACACCGTCAACAGATGGTGTTGGTGGGGCTTTAGAAGTTCTGGGTCTTGGAGCATCAGGAAAATAATCATATAGTGTACCGGACTGGGAGTAAACCAAGTCTAGGTATTGAGCATGCACAATGGCCAACTCTTTAGTTACACATGCCCCCATAGCAATGTCCTGGGCTATCGGACCGACAAAAGAGGTCGTGAACCAGTCGGTCAGGAGGTGATCGGGAATCCAAAACTTAATCAAACGGCGACGCCGTCTCCATTCATGGATATGATTGGAGATATGTGTGGTCGCAGTCTGTTTTAAGGATGTCAGGAGATGTGTGCCCATTTCATATCGAATCGGCAACTGAAAATGAGTTAAAAATGCCATATCTAGCGAGTTAAAGTCCTGAAAAGATCCGCGAGCTAACTCAATATACCATTTAGCAGCAGAGCCAGTGAGGGTCCGTTGAAAAAGGCGGAGCCAAATTGAATCATCAAGCCACGAATTTGACGAACACCATAGATGATAAGTCATGATGTGGGCTTGGGGATCTTCTCCAGCTTTACTGTCAAATTTGGGACAATCACCGGGAATCTTACTTGGAACCGGTGACCAATATGGATTATGAAAAATAGGATCATTTGTCATTTTTTACACATCCAGTAGTTCCAACGTTGCTAAAAAGGGTAATTGAGGGTTAAAGGACATTTGGGGCCGCGGGTAGGAGGTAGCACCAAAGTTCCACCCAGCTGCTTGTTGCCCCCATGGATTTTGTCTGAACGGATTTGGCCCAGAAGGGTTTTGTCTGTAGGGATTTTTTCCATAGGGGTTGTAGCTGTAACTAGACGGTTGACCTTGGATCTGCCCCCCAACATTCCACTGATTACCAACTTGGCCTGCAGGAGCAACATATGGTTGTTGTTAATTCTGATAAGGACTCACCTGCAGTTGTTGAAAATTTTGGTATGGGGAAAATTGGGTTTGCCCTTGGGATTGCTAGAAACCATAAGGCGACTGGGCTCTAAACTGGGACTGGGAGCCAGGCTGCATTTGATAAGCAAGTTGAGATTGGGATCCAACCTGCATTTGAGAACTGGATTGGGTCTAGAGCCCAGACTAGGGCTGAAAACCGGGTGGAGCTTGAGAAGCAACAATCATTTGAGTGCCTAGTTGAGCAGGCCCAGACGGATGTCCTTGAGAGTACTGAGGCCGAGCCATCTGGCCAAAAGGTTGACCTAGTTGAGATTGAGGTTGACCCATTTGCCCAGATGGTTGAGTTTGCTGGGTACTGGGTTGTCCTTGCACAACTGAGAATTTTCCTAATGGGCCGGATGGCTGAGCAGACTGGATAGTTGGTTGGCTTGGTTGGATTTGAGGCTGACCAATTTGTCTAGATGGTTGACCAGGCTGGAAAGTGGGTTGGCCTTGCTGAACATAAGGTTGACCGGCTTGCCCAGAAGGGTAGCCTTGCTGGATACCAGGTTGACTTTGTTGAACATAAGGTGGTCCCGGATTACCAGAAGGTTGCCCAAGATAGGTAAAAGATGAACCACAATAGGCTGAAGGTTGTCCCTGGAAGGGTTGTCCTTGTGGGCCTTTAGGTTGCCCTGGATAAGGTTGTCTGTAATATTGTTGTCCATTAGAGGGCTACACATAAGATGGCTAACCTTGATAAGGTGGTCCTTGAAAATTCACAGGTGGTGCTTGGCCACCATGATAAGTGGTGGTACCCAAAGCAACAGACAATGGAACCATAACCTCAACCGCGGGTTGAGATGGCATAGGTCTAGGGTAATAGATATGAGCCCCTCTAGAATCGTAATAATGAAACAGATTTTGAGGATCCGGATTCTGAAGAGCTTGTAAGTACTGATCGTATGCCCCCCTTACTGGAATGGAACCAGAAGAAGGTGGGGCATTTAGTGTAGGATCAACGACTCCGGATGTAGATGCCGATGGGCCACTATTCGCAGATTCGGACAAAGGTCCAGCAACAGTGGTCACAACTGAGGATGCGATGATGGCACCAACAATAGGGGCTGAAGAAGCCACACAGACAGTTGGAATAGTCGGGACTGAGGTGACAAACACATTGTGAATTTGAGGGGTAAAAGGCCCCGAATTCGGAGCAACAGTATGAGACCACATGGAACTAGTAAGGGGAGTTCTAGAACCCATAATATCCTTCAAAGCCTTATAGCTTAAAGGCAACGTGACACCGAGAGGGGTGACACGGAAAGGTGAAGTTTTCGTTGGGATAGGAATTTCACCACTCGTCACAATGGATTCTTCACTCGTGATGGGGGAATTGTCATCCATGTTAGAAGAAGACATTGGGACCAAAACATTAGGAGGAGAAACGGGAATATCTTCTTTAGAAGGCTCCCAAATGGGGTTCCAATGGATATCGTAAGACTCATCTTTTGGAGCGCAAGAGTTAATCGGTTGGATATTTGGAATAACAGGGAGAGTATCACTAACAACCAGTACCTCAGGAGCAACAGAAGAGGGAGACCCTTGGTCACTTGGAACGGGAGACGGGATCGGTGATTCCGCCAAGATGATTCAATTCAAAAATCCTAGGAAAACTAATGAGAATTAAGGGTAAATGTGAACTTGGCCGAATAAATTTTAAAACACAGGAACAGAACTTGAACTTTTCATCTTTAAAGAGTCGAGAAAAGGACAAAAATATGACTCTAGTCACCTTCGAATATTTAATGAGCCTGAAGTGACAAGTGCTCAGATGGACCTTTTCTTTTAGGGAGTTCGAAAAGGAATGAAAGTGACTACTCTGGAGAACTAGGCAAAAGGTTTACCAAACAACCCGTAAAACTGCATATACACCTTGGCAGTCATATGAAAACCAAGGACTTTCCGTACGGCAGTCAATCTTCCCGAATGCTGTGTTCGATGCGTTACGGTTTGCAAGGCGGTAGACACGGCTTCCTAAGGATAAAGGATGATAACCTAGTGGGGTCTCCCAACATATACTCGACGGTACATGGGAGCACAATTCCGTACTAGACCGCTATTGAGTCACAGAAGGAGGAATCACCCAACCTTGAGTGAAAACAATAGTGACTAGGTTTAACAACGTCGGAGCACGTCTCTAGCCTAGACCTCTAAATAGTGTGTGTTATGTTCCAATGCATTGTTAGGTTTATTCAGTTCATTTTAGAGTTGATCTTGAATTTTGTTTCAGTTTCTTGGCCTTACAGTATGTATACAACAAATCCTAGGATACAGCTAGAATGAATGAAATATCCTTTTACTTCAATGAACACCTACCTACAGGAGGGTAGAGAGATCATTCCCAAACCAAGAAAACCAAGATGAGCAAATGCAATCACACAATGAATACAGACATCAATTCCTAAAGTGCACGGATACTACTAATGAGAGATTTTATCATTCGCTTTCCAATATGCAAACTTGAAATGCAAATTCACTTTCACTTTCGTATACTAAATGAATGCAATCTTTTGATTTTGATGTCTTTAAATCTAGAAGAAACAAATAAGCAAATAAGAAAGTGTGGAAAAAAACATGGTTGATCCAAACAATCGTGATCTATGTTCGGTAGTGAAGAGAAATCGAATCAATACCAAAGATTGGTTCAATAATTATCACTAAAAATCAACCAGAACAAGCAATGAGGAAGGCTCAATCAAACTAACAAAAAGCTGCAAACGAACCTTGAGCAAACCAGTAACCAAGCCAATTGATTCAAGAAACTTGAAATAATGAACTAGGTCACATAGGCAAAAAATGCAAGATTCATTCAACAAAGCCAAAGAAAGAGTGCCTGAACCATAAACAGTGAAAAACAAGCTACTAAGCAAGTGAAAAAGCAAGGGACCGGCAGGATTGATGGACTCAGGAGGCAGAATTGAAAAAATCAATTCTACAGCAATCATCGCGGGTAATACACAAGCAACTAGCACTGATAAAGAACTAACTGCAGCAACAGAGTGATGTCGTCGCGGAAGTACACGACTTTTCCGTGATGGACGGATTTTCAGAGTCGTCGTGACTGTGAGACGTTATTAAGCGACGCACAGGATCTTACAAAAGGGTGAGTGTGATGACAGCATGACTGTTAAATTTTTATCCGTGATGATGTTCAAAACAATGATAGGCGAACAAAAACTCCCAAACCAAAACCAGTCAATCCTTCAATCAAATAGAGGTATTTCCCAGATCAACCCAGGAAACTCAAAACACTGATAGTTAATCCCCAAACTTCAAGAGAGACCAAATCAAAATCAAAACAAGAGAAAACAAGAGAAGAACATAGGACAGACTCCCTAGTGGAGTCACCAACTTGTGATGCAGGAAAGTGTTCCCTCTGTGGACAGAGGCAACCCCTCTAGCCCTAGAGTGGGTCTAGTCACAACAAGGACAGATCAACAATAGATTTCCTTAAACAATCATAGTTGGAGGCCTACCTCAACCGGTGGTCAATGGAGTTCCGTTGCACTGCTCCAGCTTCCGCTTCCTTCTCCTCAATGAGTGATCAACCTGAAACAATGCAAAGGAAATACAACAAAGCATGTAACCGGAAAACAACAATGATCTATTTACTCACAAAGTCAAGAAGTCATGAGCTATCAAGTAAATTACATACAAGACATAGGAAAACATCATTGATTGTATTAATAATGAAATAAGAGCAAGCTTACAACCAAAGTCTTGACGTCGCAAGCCTTCTCAGAGGGTCCAACCAGTGTATTTCTCAAGCATTCACTCTTTGAAGATGGATCTAACAACATACAAAGTTCTCTCTCATTCATAAGTTTTACACAAAGCTAAGGGTACTTCATAACCTTCCATAAGCTATCAACAATCCCACACTTGTCGCACCCACACCAGCTATCTAGCAAACTCACAAACACTAACAGCACTGCTCAATCCAAGAATTTACCAACTAGCTAATCATAGCAATGGGGAGAGTTTAAATAGGAGAAGGAGTCTCCATGAAAGGTGGAAGAGAGAGCTTATCCCCAAGGAAGGTAGCACAATTGATGGAACTGCCATACGAGATAAGGAAGGGCGACACGACCTATGCCAACAACCAGGTCTAGAGACATCTAGAAGGCCGACTGTTGGAACAAATTTGCCCAATCTGGATCATCGCGAGTGTATAACAGATCCTTAGCACTGACATTGCTAGTGAGCAATGTAACTAGTTAGATCATCACTAAAGATAATAATTCTTCCCGTGTTGGAGCATGAAATCAGTCTGTCATGGAAATCAAATGTACTTCTGCGCTGGAAGCACGACCGGACTATTTACAAGCGCTGTTCAGTGCGCATATTAAACCCGGAGTCGCGATGAGGCAGAAAACTTAGGAAAAGTGGTTCACTTGGTAGCACAAGAGAGCATTTGTTTAATATGAGCATGTTTGATTTGGACACATGACACAGTAGAAGGACCGGGGTGAAGGCAGTGACAAATTACTATGTAACACGTAGCTTCCCCTGATACATTCAGCAATACTGAATCTGAGACACACAATAGCATTGTGATCTTTGCCTTCTGGTCCAACTTCTTCCATTCTTCATCGGACACTCCCGTTGGTTTAGTACCCGGATCTACCATGATCCACTAGTCTTTATCCACCAACAGATCCTCCATCTTGAGTTTCCACAACTCAAAACTCTTACCATTAAATTTCTCGATCTCTATCTTTCCACTGCTTGCCATCTTCTTTCACCACCAGAATCGATCTCGCAGATCTCCCACTGAACAGGGTCTACCACAGGCCCGAGTGAAACCCCTCAGCAACAAAGGCGTCCCCTTGAAGCCAAAATAGCTCTGATACCAAATGTAGGTTTTAACCCCGTACAGAAATTACCTGCATACGAATTCTAAAACACAAAAAATAAACAATGCGAGATCATAACACATAAAACACAGAGATTTTCCCATAGATCCCAAAACCAGGACTACCAACTTGATTTTTCATTATTATCCTTTCAATGTTACAATACATATTATACATGCCAAAGCATCCAATACCATGGACTGAAAACCATCGCATCCAATACCATGGACCGAAAACCATCGTCCAATACCATGGATTGAAAACCATCGCGTCCAAGAAACATGTACGAAAATCATGAACAAAACCATAGTTGGGTCCGCCCAACCTGACATAGGGTCCAAAACCAAAATTTTTCGGGGCGCTATCCCGGACCCCATAAAGTGGGGTTATGGGTGCCCTTCAAACCCCCTGTTAACTACGTGGAAAGAATATAACACAAACCAACAATTGTAATTTACATGTATGTAACCAATCAATAATATCATTGATTTCCTTCAATTGTTTGCAAGCATTAAAAGGATGTATTATTTTTTTCATACAATGAACCACGTTCTACCAAATTATTGAATTGTTGTATTAAGTAGAATCCATAAAAAGAATATTAATATCAAATACGCAAGGGTTTCCTTCTTCATGAAACAACATATGTTATGATATCAACCATTTTGGAAAATTATCTCTGTGATTTTCCCTCATTAAGATCTCCTTATTACTTTGACTACCTGTAAGAATTATCTCTGCTTATTCCATAGATTTAGAGCTAGAGGCTTTCTAGAAAGACACTGTGTGTAACAATGCAATGATTATTTTTTAGCACCTCGAACAATGTTAAAACTTGTAGCTTGGGAGGTACTCCAAGCCCTAGGTTTCAAGGTTTTGTAGGAAAGGGCCCTACAAAAGTGGTTTGTGGGCTTAGAACCAAATATGGGGGTTTTGTACCCAAAGGTGTGGGGCCAAAACCATGAGGCGATTTGTTTATTTAACCTTTGGAGATTGTAGAGGACCCTAAAAGAAACTAGGGGTTGCAAAGAACATCAAAGGAGGAGCTGTAGAAATGGAGATATTAATTTTTAAATTTTTCTAGTGGGCTTGTGGCACAAAATATAAGTCGGCTAGGCTTAAGTGTGCCCCAAGGGATAATTATTGGCACCTATTGATGGTGATGGAAATCCATCAATGAAGGGGATCTCCCTGATGAAAACTCCCAATGAGACTTTGCACAGTTTGGTGTTGGAGCCCTTCCAGAAATAAGGCCCATATTTCGTATGTTCTTAGAGATATCCCATGGCTACAATGTTCAACACAAAAGAGTAATGCACATGTGCTTTTGGATTAGCATGTCAGTATGCCTTGTGGAATGTTTAGTTGCAGAATGTATCAAGGTTCTTCTACTGAAAGGGGAGAGAAAAGTGATCCTTTAGAATACAAGTAGTAGTAGTAATCTAGTAAAGACACACGAGCATGCACATATGAATGAATCATTGGACAACTAGAAAAATAGTTCACATAGAATTAATGGTTGTTAAAACACACACACCTTCAACAAGATAAGTTCCAAAGCCAAAGAAATAGTTCAATTTGCTTAGTACAAAGGAAAACAACATACATTGCAAACATTCAAAGAATAGTCTTACAATATTTACGACATTCACATGAAAGTGTGTTGGCTCAACGATGCTACTTCTAAATTAAGAAAAAGTTCCAAGATACATAAATATAATGAACACCACTAGCTCCAATATTGGAGCATTAGAGCAACCACTTTCTCCTCCAAAAGAACTATCTTCCTCTCTAATTCCTGCTAAGAGGAGCTAAGGTGAAAAGTCCTTTACATGAGAGATGAGGGTGTATATATAACAAATGGGTTGAGTCTTGATGCTTGATATTGCATAGTGTACAGAGGAGACTGGATGAAGGCATGGGTTGCGTAGTTCTGAAGCTCAAGGATGGTACTGAGCACTGAGATTGCATAGTCCACAGTTCTGGAAAATAGGAACTTTGCATTGCAATGTGCCAAGAGGCAAGGTTATAGCTTGAGGACTGAGACTTCACAGTGCGCAATTCAGGAAGGCTGAGTGATGCCAAGTTTCTCGGTCGAGAAGTTTTCCATATTTGGCTAAGTGTGGGATCACTGAGGCCAAAGTGAACAGGGACAATACTTGAACATGATCACACACTTATAATAGTTTAAGACACAACATAGATCACAAAGAATACATGAAAAAAATACTTCCCTCAATGCGATGACATTGTGTTGACTTATCCCAAGTGCGACACAAAAGGTAGACTTTGCGATGATGGTGATGAAACTTATGTGATAATTCTTAAAACATTGGGAATGAGTGCAATACATGTCTACCTAATAAGAATGTCTCTTTAACACCAATCATACCTCTTGGAACAAACCAAAACTACATATATGTGATGGTTGATTCTTATCATGCTAAAAGATGACACTTGCGATAGTAAGAGGAAAGTGAAGCAACATTAGCAAAATGCGAATGACATTGAAAACGACACATTCCAAGGAAAAGATAACATGAAAATGGCACTTAGAAAAGTGAAAACAAGCAAAAGAGATAGTCATAAACATCAAATCAATACTTGCAAAATCGAAGGTGCGCAAAAGCGATAGTTGGAAAAACTTACTGAAATAGAAGAATAATCACAACCAAAAGTGAGAGGTTATCGATGAAAGCGTGCATTGATTGTCACCATAAGTTGAAAATTGCACAGGCACTATCTTGCTAGACTTGTTCCATGCATGTTCAAGCTTGCATAAAAGAGTGTGCTCATGAACTTGTTACAGACTAAGCATATGCGAGTAGGTGACTTTGACACTTACACACTGGGGAGAAGTCTACTGGAATACTTAACAAAACATCGAATGAACATAAAGTAAATATAGACTGAATGATTGTAAGATCCACAATAGGCTCCAAAATTCAAGTCTAGACCAAATTTTGTAGGGTGTTTGTCACAACGAAAACACTTGGTGACACACTGGTAGAGCTCGATATTCTCTACCTTAGTCTAATCTTTTGTGCATGACCTAGTTATTCAGGACATATTGATTCTTCATACAGATTACTCTAGCTTCCCCACCTAACTTGATTATATATATAGTCCCCTGTATATCTTTCTCGATTTAACACATTCATAAGGGAAGCAATATCAAAATGTTTCAAATCAAGAGTAGGGAAATGTTATTCACAAGATTAGGATATTCTAATTATATTTTTTCATCTCTAGTGTTTCTCCACTTCCAGCAGCCTTGGATATCCCTAGAATATTCACTTCAAGAATAAAAACATCGCTCCACTGCCAGCGAACCTAGATAGTACCCTGACGGAGTTGCTTGCTTCACCTCCTTGCGGAGGAAGCCTTTCTCTTCTTTCACCCTTTATTTATTTAGTTTATATAGGATTGTTCATCGACACTTATTCATTTCATGGGGTGAAATAGGGATCTAGACTTATTGATAACATAACAGGTTGTTCCTTTAGAGAAGCATATATAAAACCTCTGATATTGGTTTCCTTGTTAATATTTTCCCCTTTTCCTTGTCTACTTGATTGGATCAGTGTGGAAAAAACTGAAACATAAAGAACTGAGTAGAAACAAGGCTCCTAGAAAATATATTGGTGTCATGGTTTTGCACAAATCTCTCCTTATGTAAGGAGTGTATTTTCCATCAAAACATTATCAACTAAATGGTATGAGACAAGATGAAGAAGTAGGACTAAAGGTTAGCCAAATGTTACAGTGTCACAAGGCCCTTTTCTATTTTTCCACATTGTCTTTTAAGTCGAAGGGAATATTCTTCATGCAAAGTCTTATTAATAATAAACAAAAGAAGAGACAAAACACAAAGAGGAAACAAAACTAGAAAGACAAAGAAAATGGAGGTTAAACCGAAAAAAGAATGCAAGAAAAAAGTTAGAAAACACAAGAAAGACTACAAAAAGCAAGTGCAGGATGAACGTGCAAGGGAAAATAATATGCAGCTAGACCTACTCCTAACTTAACCAATTAGAAGGTCAGGGTCATGTATAATGAAATTTCCAATGTAGCCACGTTAGATGCTCCTTACCTGCATATACAAAGGTACGAGCAATTAAAAAATATTTAAAGTAGTGTGAAATGGTAAAGATAAGAGCTTGAATATATTACACAAAAAATGAAGGTCTTGCTTGTCAGCAAAAATATATTCCATAGCCACTACTTCTAACAAGCTTGCATTCTTACCTCTTCGATGAAAACCATAATTGAATAAACATCGAAAACTTCTCGTGAATGCATCTTCTTCTGTATTGTCTTGCTTAGCAAGCATGAGAAAAGATCGAAAATTGTTATTTGTGATGAACCTTGCTATGTAAGATTTCTCCAACCATTCACCAATTGAATCATGAAATTCGAAACAGTCCTCTTGAGAACCCTGAAATCTTTGAAAAGATGAATTTTCAATTAAAAGCACAGGATCAAGATGAGAATCTTGTAAGGGAAAATGAATCGGATCATATTCAGAAGGTTTGTCAACATAGTGAGGGCCTGACATAACCATCAACAAAGGCTGAAATGCCTCAACTGCTTAACAAGTATATAAATAGTGAGATAAACCATAAATATTAATCAATGTAAAACGACTATTATCAGATATACTGGTGGGAAAATGATAAAACTAATGAGAGTTAATATTATGATCAGATGGACCGTTCATGGCATGATATTATTAGTTAGAAGACAATAAGTATCGATCAATTTGAACAGATTTACAAATGGTTTGAAGAAAAGAATCATCCCCTTCATACGATAAATATGACAAACCATTTCCTTGCAACTGGTTACACACTGCACTAGCATCGTAATTGTCAAAAAGAAGTGAAAAGGAATGCTAGTAGAGAAAATACATGAAACCAATTAGGATATAATGTGTGAAGAAGAATTTGATTCGCCAAATAACTCATGCATTCATCAGTACTCAAGAGGATTTCATGCGCGATGAGGAAACGAATTAGTAATATAACATTCACAAGAAACACCAGGAGCTGACTATTCTAAAATTCATCTGATAGGCATGATTCCTTCAGCCACATATAGTATTTGAAATGGGAAACACCATAGTTCCATGCTTCTATGAGATATACGCACTACAAAATTGAGTTAAGTATAAGAGACTTGCATGGAGAAGAATCAACCAAAATAAAACCTTGAATCCTATCAGAAACCAAATCTTGAAAGTTAGAAAGACTATCCGAAATACCACACATATTTCACGAAGGAATTTACATCTAGTGAAACCACACAAAGAAAATAAGTTTGTGAGAAAAACAAGATCTGGCTTAGTTCGGTGATCTTACCAGAGTCGCGAAATCTTGACATAACTATTAACAGAAGTTGAAGTGCCTCGACTTCCTGACAAGTCTCAAAATTTTCAAGGATTGTAAAATTACATTCTGAAGATTGAATCAAATCATTCATGGCGTGAGGAAAGTTGCTTCCACTGATTTTAAAAAGACCACTACTAACGATATCACAACCATCTTTGTCAATGATTTGATCGGATTTTAAAACTTCAACAACCAGATTACTCAAGTCAAAATATTATTTTGATCACAAATCTAGAGATGTATGAATTGGAGAAATTTCACGAGAAAATTGAGTTTTAAGAGTTGTCTTCATGAAAAGCAAGAGATGATGAGGAATGGAAAGATTACTGAATGATTTTATGGTTTTCTTTTTCATCATGGATAACCTCATTACCTTGTGTCAATAGAGAATTTAACTCGTCAGATGAAGAACTTGGTGAGCATGGAATATCTTCATCACAATTAGATGCATCACAAACAGTAGAGCATAAGGGATAGTGGGGTGGAGAGGAAGTTTCCATAAGGACATCTTCTTTGACCAGATTAGATTCAAGATCTAAATATTTAAAATCAAAATATTCTCGAGGAACCAAAAAATTACCTGGTGCACTTGGGAATTCATCATTGCATACATCAACATAGTCATCATCATCAAAATGATTGTTTCCCAAGACTGCGTATCTAAATAAATTGATTTCAATCGATTGACTATCAAGATTTGTAAATTTCAATTCCTTCGAGAATGGAAGAGCATCATCCTGACATGGGGGACTTTAAAAAAGGGAAGAGATATCAAATTTATCTTCACTTTCCTGCCCCTCTACTTGTGTAATGTGACTGCCTTGTACCTGATCGCAATTTGAACCAACAACTTGAAAATCAAGAGAGTGTGAAGAACTAGTTGGTGGAGTAGATTGATCAAGTGGATCATGATACAAAGAGTCATGGCATGTATATGATAGAGGATGACAGATGTCCCTTAAAGAAGTAATACTTTTAGTGGAACCAGATTCAGGATTGAGGTTAAGGATGCTAGTATCATCTTGAGGAGTGGAAGAATTAGCCTTCACCCTAGGCTCCATGAACCATTCCAAGGTTTCCTCCATCAGATTTGGATCATGAGAAGTGGAAGAAGGTTGAATAGATGGATCAACCATTTGATTTTAATATTTCCCATTTTTGGCATCATTGCACAAAAGCACCTACATCAGAATTTAAAAAGGAGGAGGACAAGGAACAAAAGAAATAGTAGGTTCCTCCTTTGAAATTAGACGTGTCTTATAATTACAAAAGTTGGGGAAGTAGAAATATCAGGGGCTTCATATTCGCTATGTAAAGAGATATGAACCAAATCCCAATCCATATCTTCTTCGGAAAATTCATAACAAAGATGAAGGAATCGATTAAAGAAATCCTCAACTTATTCATTAGGATTCATTCTTAGTTGATTAATTATTTTAAGTACATATTGGTAATATGTAAATTGTAAAATGTTTGGTGATATTTATGTATGAATATTCAAATTTCTAATGATTTTATATTAGTCTCTATAAAATTTTGGCAATTTCTAAAGTAATATAATTTTAGGGGCATCATGTTTAGAAAAAAATGGAAATTTGTGAATATTTTTAAAGGAAAAAATGGAAAATTAGCCCAATTGTGAATACTAGGCCCTAGAATGTTCCTTGCATTTTATCATATTTTGTAATAATAAAATGACAAAAGGACTCAAGAGTAGGAGCTTAGTAAGAAGCAAGTTTCTTTAGTAAAATGAAAGGTAGGTGAAAAATATACGCATCACTAAGTTTAGGAATAATAACCTATATTGATTTATCATCTTTCATATATATTTTACAATGTTAAATTAAACATGTTTTGAACTTAAATAAATAATCTTCTATCAAGGGAGATCATTGGAATTTAAGTAAATTAATTGATTTTCAAGATAGTGGTCTTGAATCACATTAGTTTTGCTAGACATGGATTCTATCTTATTCCAAGATTCATCTAGGTGATTAATTATTTGAATGTTGTAAATTAAGATACATGGACATTCCAACTAATCCACACTTTGTCATTGTTATTATCTCATTTGGCTTTATTGTCAACATCAACAGGGTCTTTTTATTTTCCCATGGTAATCTAATGTAATGTTTTACTTGACAATACATCCTCCATATAAGATCTCCATGAAACGTAGTTGGTACTAGTGAGAAAAAGATCACTTCAAGTAGTCATATTAAAAATACGAAGTTAAGAAAAAAAGACACTCAAACGACTTTAGATGTGAAAATTATTCATTTTTTTTAAAATACATAAAAGGTGACCAAAGCATGACATGGTAGTTAGAAGTTGGATTATGTGGTGATAGATGCACAATGAAATTGTTAAGAAAAAAACAAATTTATTCAATCGGTAACTTTTCCTATAATAAATAAATTAATTATGAAATGATCCACTTTTATAGAATAAGTGAGAATCACTTTTACAATGAAGTTACTTTATAAATTAAAATTGCATGAAAATAAAAAACTTTAAAAAATACTATTAAAGATACTTTGTAGTGATTTACCTTTTGTGTAGTCTATCTAGCCTTCAAATTTGCCCAAACAATTATGGAAATTCCAACAAGTTTTTGATAAAATCCAGCAATTTTTTTTGTAAATCTAGGTTAGAACCATCAATTTTCAACATTCTGGGTATCCCAAGGGATTTTGATGGTGCTGAATCCATTTCCACCATCAAAAACCAGATTTAAATACTCTTATTGCAAAAAATAAAAATATTGTCGGATTCCAACCATGTTTTGTCGTCTGGGTAGATGATGCCTTTACCATTTTAACTAAAATGAGAGTACACTTTACATTAAAGGTATGAGATAATTCAATTTTGCATGAACTTTTCAAAAGATAACTTAAGAAAAGGTCTCAACACTTTTATAAATAAACTAACTCTCAACCAAGTAAGTTAAAACTTATTATGTAGATAATTTGATGTAGGTTGAGAATTTTTATTTTTATTTTCCTTGAGGTGCATGGTTACCACAAAATCCTTGTTATATAAAATAAAACGTCAACATGATTGCACATAAAAGAAAGTGAAATTTTGAACTAAAGAAACAATTTGAAACTCAACAACAAAGGGTTTAGATTTCAATTAGCTTACTAAGAAATTTTCTCCTTATTTATGATTTCTCGAGCTTGCATAAGGCACAAAGCAAAGAACGTGTACAAAGAAGAAAACAAATTTTGCTCTATTGCTGATTTTCCAAGATCACATAGACCACACAATAGAGAGCATACATATACCAAAAGGAGTATCAAATTGGGAATAAAAATAGTAAAACAAAAATTTTAACTAATAAACAATTAAAAAGTATGTATTCAAAATTTATACCTTAGAGTTTGAACAAAAAGATTGTATATTTGCAAAAGAAAACCTTTTTAGGAGAAATGAAAAGCATTTTCAACTAGAAGTAGTGCCATACACATAATGGAATAGTTTTATCATACAAAAATAACAAAACCTACAAATGTGGCAACACATGTTCATAATATCAACCAAAAATAAGAGTGGATCTTCAAATAGGCTCTAATACCATGTTTAACAAAATAGGTTCTCCAAAATAGGGAGGACACCTTAAGTAACCACTCAAAAAACAGATCAAAGATCATAACTCAGTATTTTTTTTACATGATTAAAATCCTCTAAGAGGGAAACTAACCACAACCCCAACCAATGTGACCACTTGAGGCAATTTATTAATGCACAGGAAAAATTTGTATATGAGAGTTTCTCACAATATATTATCAACAAATGACCCTCCATGTTTTTTCAATAGAGTGATCTAGGTGGATATTGGTGGCCACCTACCTATTCCACCGAGACCTCCATTCGGTGTCATTAGTTTCCTTGATTATAGCAACATTTATTGTTTTTAATAGTTTTTTGGGTCCTTAATTTCCAAAGTTGTTTTGACCACCTAAATGGTGTATTTTTGAGGTCAGCAATAGACCCATAGTGATAGGTAAGGGCCTATCACAAATCATGTAGTACTCAGATAAATCTTTCTAATGATGTATCGTAGGCACCAAACGGAGATCATATGACCAAGTTACGACCTGAGGAAGTTGGATGCCCAACCAACCTCAATGGGGCACACAAACTCTTGGAATTCCATCTCCTAGGGTTAGGGTTTTTGTTGTTTAATGTTTCTCTTTATTTTTTAATAATAAAAAGGACCTTGAGCATCATTGTGACATAGTTCAAAGGCATGTAGTTGCCACATCTCTTCTTAGAGATAAGCTACTATCACCCAAGATAATTTATTTCCATTTTGTATGTAAGCATCTTGGAGTTCTCCAATATTAATTAAATGATGATTTATTTCGATCACATCTATGTGTTTATGTTTATGTCTATATTTTTTTGCATTCCTACATAAGTCTGGATCATGGAGATCATGGATCAATAAGGTGTCAAGCCATGGATCAGTAGTCATTAGTGTCAGGAGAATATGAGTCATTGTATCACTCTGTGTCTAGAACATATCGTGACCATAAAATTATAGTACTATAAATGCATACTAAAGTAACACATTTTAGACCAATTTGATCTTAACTAGCTTCCAAATATCTAAATATCCTAATATTATACTACCTTTCTTGATTTTTGCAAGGTTATATCACCACTAGATAAGTATTTTGAAGACCACATAATAACTCTCATTTAACATCACTCATTAGTGTTAGGAGAACATGATTCATTACATCACTCTATGTTTAGAACATGTCATGACGATAAAATTATAGTACTATAAATGCATAATAATGTAACACACTATAGACCAAGTTGATCTTAGCTAACTCCCAAATATCTAAATATCCTAATATTATACTACCTTTCTTGAGTTTTGCAAGGTTATATCACCACTAGATAAGTATTTTCAAGACCAAATAGTAACTCTCATTTAACATGACTCATTAGTGTTAGGAGAACATGAGTCATTGTATCACTCTATGTCTAGAACATATCATGACCATAAAATTATAGTACTATAAATGCATACTAATGTAACACATTTTAGACCAAGTTTATCTTAACTAGCTCCCAAATATCCAAATATCCTAATATTATACTACCTTTCTTGAGTTTTTCAAGGTTATATCACCAGTAGGTAAGTATTTTGAAGACCACATAGTAACTCTCATTTATGCTAAGATGTCCTCCCAATGTGTACAATGACATCTATACACATCATATTTATTCATGGCTATGAAATTTTACGTAAACATGGATCCACAGTACATTTTTTCATGGCCATGGTCTTCCATATTATTTCATGGATTTGTAGTGTGTTGTGTTGGTTCCCATACTTTTCATACATCCAAACATTGGCATGCCTACCTCAAGGGTGATTTATATATGACGGGCCTCCAAATTAGACATAAATTAAGGCCTATGTGGCCATCCTTAAGCACATTAAACCTCTATTTTTGCATTGAATGACATCTTTTTGACTTTAATATGTTCATTGGGAAGGTTTAGAGATAATGGCATATTATGTGCCTAATATTACTTATTTTTGTAAAATTTTGTGAGAATATTGGGAAGATTGAAGACTTAGAGGATGAGATAATATAGTGTCTTTCTCCCTACTACAGGATGAACCAAGATTGTATAATAAACAAAAAATATGTGATGAAATTATTGAAAAGTTTCTGGAGCTCCAATGATTGAGAAAATATAGGAATGTGCTCCCTCTCATTTAATACAAATTCGTAGTGTTGGGAACTAGATCCACTTTTTGAGGGATTTTGGAGGGGAAAGTTGACTCCTTTCATGGATAATGCTTCCTCATCACTTTTTATAAGTACCAATTAAAATTTTCCTCTAGAGGCATGTATTTCTTAGTCTTCTTGTGGAGAAAAATTGTTATTTAGTAGCTCCACTTTCATTTCTAGCAAGGATGTACTTGGATTGATTCAAATAATGAAGTTTTCTGACATTTTTTGCTTCTAAATCTTGGTTTCTGTTATCACCCCAAGAAACTCTCCTAGGTTGTATATCAGAGATGCTCGGGAACATTACAAAATCAACAAAAATGTTGGAAAATGGTGGATGAATGAAAGAAATGTTGCATATTCAAGCCAGATAACCACCTCTACTGTGCTTAACCCCAGACATGGGTGAACACCCCCAGACTACAAGGCTTTAGACCACCAATTAATACACCAGAAGATGCACAGGACCCTGTGATGGCCAGCTGCAACCAGTTAAAAGGTCTGTAAATCCATTTCCTAATGCACAGACAGGATGACAACTCTCTGGCATTAAAACAACAGAAACCTGCATACACATTCAATAATACCAACTAGATTCTAACACAGAGGTGGGATGACATCCCCTCTAATGCTAAACATCAAGAGCAAATGAAAAATGCATAACAGGCACAGCCTGGAACAAAGAAGAAGTGGAAAATGAGCAATTGATAACAAAAGAAGCTTGCATTAGCTGAAAATGAAGACCAGAAGCTGCAGGTCTCACAGTAGTTAAAGTCTCCAGAAGTTGAAGCTTACAACAAGATAACATTCATCAACCATCTTACATTCTGTTTCTGGGTATATATGGAGGTTGATTACAAAAAATCTCTGCTAACCTATGCGTGGAGGGGTCATAACCAACTACATTTACAATCAGATATGGTCTTTGATATAATTTGACTGTTTTAATAGATCAATTTGACATTTACTGGTACTTTGTTGTCCTTCCTGAATAGGTGAAGTATTTTTTGAATGAATTTCAATAACTAATGCAGTCATTGAACTGCTTGAGGATCGTCCTTCTTGTCCTTGGCAATGCTGTTCTTTGAATGTGGTAGCTGAGGATTTAATACACAAAGTATTGAATCATGGGCTCCTTTCTCCTTCGGGTGCACAGGACTGCCAAAAACATGAAAACTACATTGAAAACGGACAGGAGCCGAGAACGAACGCCAGTCGTTGGATGGCTCAGACGGATGGCCGAGATCTCTTGGCGGGCAACGTTGAGAGGAAGCAGAAATGCGATTGAATGCAAGCTGTTAGATCTGGCAGATTGACGACTGAGATTAGATTATGGAGGCCATCGGGAGGTAACGTGAATGGAGACACATGGGCCGTCGGATGGCGGGATGGAAAATTGGACGGCTATCGAGAGCAGGAGCTGCACGGGCGTTAACGAGCGGGAGGAGGGTACAGTGGCGAGAAGCGGTTTCCCCGCACCACTTATGGGCTGTGGTGGTTTTCGTACAGGGCGGGTGCGATGCAATAAGGATAAGACGCGTGGTTGACAGGACGGCGGGGAAACCACTTTCCCCGCTGACTAATGGACGTGCGGCTTTTGGCGACCGGGGGAGCGTATTTCGTTGGATTGCGCGGGAGTTGCGATCGAACAGTGTAAAAAGAGTAAAGGTTAACGGGCGTGATGTGACTGGGAAGGGCCCGCCAATAGTATTTGTTATATGCACGCGGTGTTAAATGACCATAGTCTTATGGTTAACTTTTGCGCTTGGGACCCAAAAGAAAAGGATATAAACATAAATTTAGTGGAAAACAAAGGAATGGGAAGTCAACAAGTGTAAGCAGAGTGATAAGGAAAAGGAGAGTTATGGTTCAGGGTCACATTGTCAAGGTTTTATGACATTTAAACCCAGCACCCAGGAGCTAAGGAAACAAGGCTTTAAAGCTAAATGTGGGTGTAAAATGGTGATAACAGGGTTTTATGGAGTTATATGGAGAATGAAGGAGGAAGCGGGAAAAACTTCTGCCAACCTTATACAACCAAAACCAGCATTGCCCAAGACCTACTTTGATCCATCAAGTGTCAAAGAACATAGCAGAGCTAACACTAGCTCCTTCTGGGGATGAGATCTTCCTTGTGAGGTCTCAAGAACCTGCAGATCAATGCCTTTCCAGCTGAAAACAAATTAGCCAAAATTCCTAGTGTTCCATTGGGCATGGAGTCTACTGCACCTATACTAAAACTGATAAAAACACAATATTTACAACTTTTAAGGCCAAAGACCTTAAATCACATAAACTTTCAAAAACCGCCCATTAACTAGGCCATCAAAAACTGCTTCTCCTCCCATACTTTTCAGTATGAAGGTGTTGTTCCCTTGAATTTTTGAAATAATGAAAGGGCCTGTCTAGAGAGCATCAAACTTCTCATGATTGCCTTTCTTTTCCTTTAATGCATCCCACTTCAAAACCAAGTCTCCAACTTGAAAATCATCTATTTTTGCCTTCTTGTCAAAGGCATCCTTGATCTTTTTCTGATGTGCTGCAGCCTTTTCAACCAGTTGTTCTCTAATCTGATGCAACTTTGCTAAATCAGTGATCCTCTTTGCCATGTATTCTTCATCATCCTGCTCTTCTTGAAGGAATTTTGCCACAGGGAGAGTTTGCTGAATTGGAAATACAACCTTAGTGCCATATACCAACTTGAAAGGAGAATTGCCTGTGGATTTCTTAATGGTCACTCTGTCAGCCCACAGTGCATACTTGAGCTTTGATTCCCAATTCTTTTTATTGTCCTCTAACAGCTTTTTAATTATCCTGATCAGACTTTTATTAGAGGATTCTTCCAGACCATTTCCCTAAGGATAATATGAGGTGGAATGAACCAGTTTATTACCCATTGAATCACACATTTCCACCAACTCTCTTGCCCTGAAGACTGCTGCATTGTCTGTGACCAGTTTATGTGGACAACCAAATCTGCTGAAGATAGTTTCTGTCAAAAACTTCATGACCACATTATGATCAGCCTTCCTAGTAGGGATTGCTTCAATCCACTTAGTGAAATAATCAGTGGCTACTAATATCCATCTGTGCTGGCCACTGGAATGTGGATTGATTTCACTAATGAAATCCAAACCCCACTGCTGAAAAGGTCCTTCAATTGCTGTTTTCCTTCAAATCTTTGGCACCTGTCACAAGATTTAACAAATGAAAATACATCAGAAAATAAAGTGGGCCAATAGTACCCAGCTCTGAGAATTTTATGAGCTATAGTTTTCCAATAATGGTGCCTTCCACACATGCTCGAATGAAACTACTGCATGACTTCTTTTGAATGTTCTTTGTCCAGACACCTTAAAATATTCCAGATGGATCCCTCCAGTAGAGGAGATTTTCATTGATGAAATATTTAGTTGCTCTAAGGTTTAAAGTTCTAGCTCGACTTTGAGTAAATCCTAAAGGGATTTCTAGCTTCAACAAGAAATTAATTATTTTGGCATACCAATTACAAGAAGCTAGATTTTCAGCCATTGACTGCTTTTTGTCCGGTTCAGCTGCTTCCTCTTCTTTATCTGTCTGACCGTTTTCTGCAATTGTACACAGGAAATCAATATCTAAAGACCTGCAATTTTCCTCAGCCAATAACTTGGCAAGCCCCTGACCTTTGACCAGTTTGGTGGGCTTCAGTTCTATATTAAATTCTATCATCTTTGCAATCCACTTTGCCCTTCTTCCATCAACATCAGGTTGTGTCAAGACATCTTTAATTGCAACAGAGGGTACATATGCAACTATCTTTGAATGCAAGATATAAACTCTGAAAGCTTTCAAGGATTTAATAAGAGCATATGCCTATTTTTCAATAATATCATACCTCAGTTCAGCATCCCTCAAGTTTTTGCTGAAAAATGCTACTGGATGTTCTGAACCTTCTTCATCTACCTACAATAACACTGCTGCAATGGTATCTTCAGAGGCAAATGAGAATACATGGAACTCCTTGCTGTAATCTGGACTTATTAATGTGGGAGCCTCCATAATAGCCTTCTTAATGGACTCAAAATATTGTCTTGTTGTATCAGTCCATTTGATTTTTGCCCCTTTCTTCAACATGGAGGTAACATGATTTACCAGTTTTGCAAAGTTAGGAATAAACCTCCTGACAAAATTAATTTTTCCCAGAAAGGATTGGATATCCTTCTTTGATCTAGGGACAGACAAAGTCTGTATCGCTTTAACTCTTTCTGGATCAATCCGGACACCTGCAACAGAGACAACATGTCCTAACAACTTGCCTTCTTCTAAAGCAAATTGAGACTTTTTGGGATTGACTGAAATTCCAAACCTTCTGCACTTCAAAAACACTTTTTTCAAATGCTGCAAATGTGTTTGATGGCTACTAGAGTATACTGTTATGTCATCAAGGTAGATAAGGACAAATTTATCCTTCTCTCACAAAAATGCTATATCCATACCTCTTTGAAAGGTAGCTCCAACATTCATCAACCCAAAAGGCATTTTGGCATACATAAAAGTGCCCCAAGGAGTGGTAAATGTAGTCTTTTCTTGATCATCTGGGTGCACATCAATCTGATTAAAGCCTGAAAAACCATCTAAGAAAGATATTATTTTGGCTCTTGAGACCTTTTGCAGCAAATTCTCCATTTTCGGTAAGGGATAATTATATTTCTTCGAGCATTTGTTCAAGTTTCTAAAATCAACACACAATCTAATTTCTCCACTCTTCTTCCTCACCACCACTAGATTGGCTACCCATTTAGAATATCTAAGAGGAACTATGATTTTGGCAGCTAGAAACTTTTTAATTTCTTTTTCAATCAGTGGAAGAAGCATAGGATTTATTGGTCTCAGCTTCTGTTTGAAAGGAATGGTGTCTTTCTCCAGAGGGATTTTGTGCTTAATTATGTTCTTATCATACATTTTCAGATCACTATACTCCTAGGCAAACACATCAGCAAATTGCCTCATTAAATTGCAGTATTCATCACTTTGATCAGTTGACAAACGAGTGGACAAATTTACATATCTAGGCTGACCTAGTCTTCCTATATCATGCTTACAGACTGCAGATTGGTCTTCTTTTTGGGCAGCTTTGTAAGACACATCATTTTGGTCAAATAGTCTTTCAAGAGGAATTAGACCCTTAGGAATATGATTGCTGGGAAGCTGAACAAAGTTGTTTTTGCCAATTTTATTTCTAAGCTGGGACTAGGGGCTTTCTTGCAAGGCTTCATTTTCTTGGTCAATTTGCATTTCGGAGAACTCATCAATGACTTGGAGGAACCTATTTATCTCATCATCATCTTCAAAAACTCTCCAATGGTGGACATTATCAGGCAAGGATGGTCTATATTTCATTTGGACTTCATAAACCAGTCTGGGAGGCATGGGAGGTATAAATAGACTAGCAGAAATAGCAAGGGAATCAACAAGCTGATTTTGGGCTCTAGGAATATGTGAAATATAGAAATAATCAAAAGAGTCTCCGATTCTCCATACCTCATCTCTATATGATTTCAACCTTGGGTGCTTTTCTTGAAATGTTTTATTTACTTGCTGAATGATCAAATCAGCATCTCCAAACACTTTCAGGTTCTTGATTCCTTTTTCTTTTGCTACATCAAGGCCCAATAGCAGAGCTTCATATTCTGCTATGTTGTTTGTGACTTGAAAAGCCAGCTTAAAAGACAGCTGAATGCTTTCTTTCTTTGGAGATACTAGCACCACCCCTGCTCCTGCAGTCTCCCTGGAACATGCTCCATCAAAGAACATCTCCCAAATTTGACTTCCTTGCTCTTCCTCAGCCTGAACTGTTGGTTTCCTGATCTGCATTGAGGCCTTATGGGATTCTTCTATTTAGAGAATACATGATCCAAAATCAGTGTCCACTGCATATATGGGATGATTGGTAGGATTCTTCTCATCACTGATGATATATGCCAGTTGTGCTTCTCTATACAATCTCCTGCTTTCTCATCCAAACACTGGGATAGTGGCATAAGATAGATCATTTTGTAGTGTCCCACCTAGTCTCTTAATCCACCCTCTGGACAGTAGCATGCCAAACTTGGGAGGGACATTTGCTATCACAATATCCATCATCATACTCTTCATGGGCAGCTGAGTTAAGGTAATGGCCAGGTCTTTGATTAATCCTAGACACTTCACTTTCCTTAAATCAAAAGAAAATAGATCATGATAGGGTCTGGTGATATCAAGGCCTAACTCTTCCATGACAGCTTTAGGCATCAAATTGTGGCTGGCCCCTGTCTCTAGCAGGCAATTGTGGAGGATTTTATCATGAACGGTCAAGAAGACATAAAAGGATGGAGAATTATTATCAGCAAGTTCAATCATGGGGCTAAGCATGATGGCAGGCCTATCATCTTGCAAATTGAAAGAGTCAGTGGAGGTTTGTGTGACTTCTAGCTCAAGGGCTTTAAGGATGGGCTTTCTAAATACTTCACTCTTCACCAACTCTACTAGAGGCACAGATATTTTCAATTTTTGAACCTCTGACTCAAAGCTGAAAGAAGAAGATGACTTATCAGAACTTTTTACTTCTTGAACTGGAGCTTTGAGGATGACTGGATCGGCTGTTGGTCTTCTTTGCTTGATATTTTGTAGCTCTGTTTGGACAGAAGCTCTTTGTGCAGGATTCTCTTTGACATTTTTTGCATTGGACCTCAGATTATATCTCTGTTGTTCACCAGTTTGTAGAACAACCTCTCTGTCTCACTCTTGACTTATTTTCTCTTGCAACAAATATTTTTCATAAGCAGCCAGTGTCAAAAAGGCAGCACTGCCTTTATCCTCCATGCAGTGAATTTCATCCTCATCATCTTCAAATTGTTCCTCCTCCATGACTACATTCTGGAAAGGAGCTTTAACTTTCTGATCTTCTTTTGATTCTTCACCCCTCTGCATAATTTGTAACTGCTCATTTGCTCTTCTGAATGGATTCTGACTTCTTGTAGCAAATGTGTTCTATTGCCTTGTTTTTCCTGAATTCTGCTCAACCTTTAGCTTAGAAATTTTAGCAACCAATGACTCTATCATCTTAGTCATTTTATCTAATTTTGGCTCTGAAGATGATGTAGAGGAAGTAGAAGCCTGACCTCTCTGCCTCCTTCTATCAGCTTGATTTTTTAGCTTTTCTGCAGCCATGATATTAGACTCTACTTCTAGGGATGCATCCTGCATATCAGCTAGAGTGGCACATCTTCTTTCTCTCAATAACAGGCAGAAATCAGAGTCAAAAGCATTGGTGTAAGTGAATTTGGTAGAGGTGGGAGTAGGCTTTACCTCAGCTGGTATCTTACTATACATACGGTTAAATCTTTTATTGAAATCAAGCAATGATTCCACATTTTCCCTCTTCAGGTTACCAAACTCTGTGCGGTAATACAACAAGTCCTTTTTGTCTCCCCATTGCTTCAAAAATGCATCATTTAAGGCTTCAATATATGTTATAGATCTCTGGGGTAATTCTCTGAACCACTTCCTAGCCTCTCCATCAAGGCTCTGGACAAAAACTCTCATCGACACATCATTTTCACTTATATCTAAATTATCAGTATAACTGTAAAAAGCTTCAAGGTGTTCTTCTGCTGTTACTCCCTCTGTGCCAGTGAATTTAGGCATATATTTTTGATATTCTCCCACAGGCATAGGATTCAAAGGGACAGGCAAGACCAAAGGTCCATATCTAGCAGCAACAATTCTTTCTATCTTCGTGGGTGCTTGCTGGCCTGCCATGATTGGGATATGTGGAAAAAAAGTGGTAGATTGAATGGTAGGAAGTAATGTGATGGATGGTAGAGACAAAGGGATGATTTGAACTGAATGGGAAGCTTTCTTTGGACTGAGATTCAAAGGAGAACTAATTGTACAAGGGGCTGAATTAATCTCTGAAATAATTTCCTTATTAACAGTGCTGGGTTCTAAATCTTCATACTGTATATTTTCAGCTACAACTTTATCTTTCAAAGATGCATGAGATTTCTTAGACTTACCTGATCCTGATGCCCCTTTCTATGATGCTTTCTTCGATTTGATAGTCCTCTCAAGGTCAGGCACTGATTCAGTTGGTGATTTCTAAGGATTTCTTCGAATATGTCTCACAAATTGAGCCAGAACTTCAATGTGGAGTCACCAAAGGTTGGTATTCCTCCAGTGGAGTCGCCAGATAGATGATTACAACCAGAAAATGTGTTCAAACCTTGTCTATCATCAAACCTTGAAACTGTGGTGTTCTCCTAGGGAAGCTGAGCTTCAATTCTCCTCTCCCTGGCAACAACGCCAATTAATGTTATCACCCCAAGAAACTCTCCTAAGTTGTATATCATAGATTCTCAGGAACATTACAAACTCAACAAAAATGTTGGAAAATGGTGGATGAATGAAAGAAATGCTGCATATTCAAGCCAGATAACCACCTCTACTGTGCTTAACCCTAGACATGGGTGAACACCCCCAAACTACAAGGCTTTAGACCACCAATTAATCACAGTTTAAGGAAAATGTGATGATGGAGAATACTGATCACACCAGCAGATGCACAGGACCTTGTGATGGCCAGCTACAATCAGTTAAAAGGTCTGTAAATCTATTTCCTAATGCACAGATAGGATGACAACTCTCTGGCATTAAAACAACAAAAACCTGCATACACATTCAATAATACCAACTAGATTCTAACACAGAGGTGGGATGATAGCCCCTCTAATGCTAAACATCAAGAGCAAATGAAAAATGCATAACAGGCACAGCTGGAACAAAAAAGATGTGGAAAATGAGCAATTGACAACAAAAGAAGCTTGCATTAGCTGAAAATGAAGACCATAAGCTGCAGGTCTCACAGTAGTTACAGTCTCCAGAAGTTGAAGCTTACAACAAGATAACATTCATCAACCATATTACATTCTGTTTTTGGGTATATATGGAGGTTGATTACAAAAAAAATCTGCTAACCTATGCCTGGAGGGGTCATAACTGACCACCAACCACATTTACAATCAGATATGGTCTTTAATATAATTTGATTGTTTTAATAGATCAATTTGACATTTACTGGTACTTTGTTGTCCTTCCTGAAAATGTGAAGTATTTTTTGAATGAATTTCAATAACTGTTGCAGTTATTGAACTGCTCAAGGATCGTCCTTCTTGTCCTTGGCTGTGATGTTCTTTGAATGTGATAGCTGAGGATTTAACATGCAGAGTATTGAATCATGGGCTCCTTTATCCTTCGGGTGCACAGGACTGCCAAAAACATGAAAATTGCATTGAAAACGGACAGGAGCCGAGAATGAACACCAGCCGTTGGATGGCTCAGACGGACGGCCGAGATCTCTTGGTGGGCACCATTGAGAGGAAGCGGAAGCGCGATTGAATGCAAGTCGTTAGATCTGGCAGATTGACAGCTGAGATTAGATTATGGAGGCCATCGGGAGGTAACGCGAATGGAGACACGTGGGTTGTCAGATGGCGGGATGGACGATCAGACGGCTATCGGGAGCGGGAGCTGCACGAGCATTAATGAGCGGGAGGAGGGTACGGTGACGGGAAGTGGTTTCCCCACACTGCTTATGGGCTGTGGTGGTTTTTGTACAGGGTGGGTGCAATGCAATAAGGATAAGATGCATGGCTGACACGACGGCGGGGAAACCACTTTCCCCGCTGACTAACGGACGTGCGGCTTTCAGTGGCAAGGGGAGCATATTTCGTCAGATTGCGCGGGAGTTGCGATTGAACAGTGTAAAAAGAGTAAAGTTTAACGGGCGTGATGTGACCGGGAAGGGCCCGCCAATAGTATTTGTTATATGCACGCGATGTTAAATGACCATAGTCTTATGGTTAAATTTTGTGCTTGGGACCCGAAAGAAAAGGATATAAACATAAATTTAGTGGAAAACAGAGGAATGGGAAGTCAACGAGTGTAAGCGGAGTGATAAGGAAAAGGAGAATTATGGTGCGGGGTCACATTGTCGAGGTTTTATGACATTTAAACCCATACCCGGGAGCTAAGGAAACAAGGCTTTAAAGCTAAATGTGGGTGTAAAACGGTGATAACATGGTTTTATGGAGTTATAGGGAGAATGAAGGAGGAAGCGGGAAAAATTTTTGCCAGCCGTATACAACCAAAACCAACACTGCCCAACACCTACTTTGGTCCATCAAGTTTGAAAGAACATAACAGAGCTAACAATTTCCTTCATAGGAATTTGATTATCCTTGGGCTTATCCATCCCATGAGCCTAAGAGCCCTCTTGTACAATCCCTGCATTTTCCTTAAATGTCTTGTATGCTTGCATCTCTTATTTTTGCATTTACTAAATTCATGTTTCTTTTGTTGTAGGTTATACTGGTTAAATGATTGAAGTGAGTTGTTTTATAAGTTATTTAGTGATTCATGAGAATCGAATCTTTAGAACAACTTTGAAAAGTGATATTCATCATTGAGCTACTTGGATTGGTTTACTGGCTCACAAATCTAGAATTTTTGGAAGTCTTGTAGATAAATAGTAGTAACTTTTTGTTATTTTTTAGCACATGTTAATGAGTATATTTTGAGTTTATTCCACTTTTATTGATTTCTAAGAAAATTCAAGTTAATAATAAAAATTACCCCATAGAATTTTCACTTGATTAGGTTAGGCATTTGGTAGGTTAACTAGCTCACCGATTCTTGAATTTCTAGTTTTTGGAGTAGTAATTTTCTGCTATTTTTTAGCACATGTTAAAAGGGTATTTTTTAGTGATTTCACTTGTATTGGAGTACTAGGAAACCATACTTAACAAAAAAAATTACCCCATATCATTTTCATTTGATTGGCTTGGTTATTGGTGAGATAACGTAGAGGGCAAACTAGCTGGAAGACTAGGTATTTACTCTTTTCAAGCATAAAAATCTTAATATTTTTTTGTTTGAAGGTGCTAATGTTGATTTGCAGGGTTATCAATGTCATTTAAACTCCTTATTATACCACCAACTCCTTCTTTTTACCTTAACAACTCCTGCAAAACATTGTTCACCGAGAGTACATTTCTAGTTTGTTGAAGGCCACTATGTGTATTGTTCCTTGTACAAGATGGGCCCTTGAAGGGTACTAAGATTGGTAGCCTTGGGAGTTGTAGCATTCTTGTTGCAATACTACGGCTCATCACCTTTTGGCGTCATTGCCAGGAAGGTGTTAAAGTATGCATTGTTTTCTTCCCTAGTTGATTCGTTTCTTTTACTTTTTGAAAAAACAAAAAAATGCATTAGGAATATTTCAATTCAAGAATAGAAAAATTTTATTGCATTAGCATTCTTATTCAAAACAAATTTAAAAAACAAAAAATTCACTTCTCCAAAACCAACCACCCCACTCATTTGACCACGTGTTGTAGTAAGAACCACATCATCATCCACTTTTGTAGGTAGAAGAAGAAGACGTGGTAGAGAAGGTAGAAGAAATTGACAGAAATGATGACAATGAGGAAGATCCTCTTGGATTTTCCATTCAATATATTGATACTTAGTGTCCATATGAAGAACATCCCTCCATCTTTCCTTCCCAACTTCTATGGTATGAGGTCAGAGGATCCAGAAACCTTTCTCTTTGAATTTGAATATCCTTTGTAGATATTATGGTTATTTACTAAACACTCAAAAATTGATATTTTTTCCGACAACATTGAAGGATAGAGCTCTTAAATGGTTCATGATTTTAGGGACTAATTCAATAAGATCATGTAATGATATGCAAAATATATTCCTAGAAAAATATAAAGATCTTGATCATAAAGGATAATTTTTAGAATGAATAAAAAAGAAGATGAGAGCCTTGAGGATCTAATAGACAGATTTATGTATATGTTAAGATGGAAAAATTATATCTTTTAGGATTTGACACACTAAAAACCCTCTTACATAGAAAAATTAGGGATGAGTGGATTGATCTCCTTGATCACATGAGTAGAGGTGATGTATAGTAATTATAATTTTAATAAATATGTGAAATATGCAAGCACATATCAAGAGGAAGGGTAAGAGTAAGTAAATCAACATCAAGATTGATAACTCAAGCTCAACTTAGAAATTTGTTTGATAAATTTAAAACATAAATTCTTAGCAATCTAAGTGAACAAGTAAAAATGTTAAGAATGAAAAATGAGAAAAAAGATGTTGATATTTTTGTTATCCATGCAGAATCACATGCTACTAAATATTTCCCATCATTACCAAGGTTGAAGTAATTTTACCAAGAAGAAAATGGAGAAAGTCAATCACCAAAGAAAATTTGTTATGTAGCTCCAAGAGGACCATGGAATTCTAGTCAGCCTGGTATGATCCAATAACCTAATTCATAATTTCAAGGTTATGCACATCCATATCAAAGTAATTATAACGCACCCTTTCCTTGGCAACCTTGGCCATCTCAACCCCAAAACCAATCTTGGAAACAAGGTTAGCAAGGACCTTATGGGATAAATCCACAATATCCTCAATAATTTCCTCAATATCCTCCATACCTAACTCCATGCTATCCCTACCATCCACCTCCACCATAACCACAACGTCAACCACATCCATCTCAAATTGTTGAAAATGCAACAAGAAAAAATCCTCATTTAAATTTCCCTTGATTTAAATTAGGAATAAAATTATAATTCCACATCACAAGATAACTTGTATGAATTAACTAAGTTAATTTGACCTAGTTGGCTTAGTTAATTTGAGTTGAGGGTCTAACTAGAGTCATGTCAAGTGTCTCTTATATTATAGGAGCCTTGGTTGAGTTTATTTTGATTTGTAATTAATTAATTCAATTTAATAGAGTTAAAGTCAGTTAAACTAGTTCCAACTAATGGAGGAACTAGTAGGAGGTCAGATAGTGGGGTGATGCTTAGTGTGTTCAAACAATTAACTAATTATTCACTCATAAATAACTCATGCATGTCAAATATGAGAGTTACCTAGTTGAGGTTGAAGTTCAAGGACAGTTTACTATTAGTTGTATAATCATTTAAATGATACAGGTGGTGCATGCAGTCAGAGGAAGGCCTATGAGGATTATGCAATTCCAACTGAGGAATTTCCCTAATTAATAGGGTCTAATTACCAAGGAAACAACACAAGGAAATAAGGACTTGGGAAAGTGAGAAATTGGTTAAGTATTGGCCTAAGCTTGTCTAGGAAGTTGTGAGATAGATAGAGGTAGTTCAAAGGTTGCTCGGGCTTAAGAAAAGCATTGTAATCTTCTCATATTTTCTGACTACTGAAATATATAGATAGAAAGGGGTTTTAGTTGTGTATTTCCCCGGGAAATCATTGTGAAATGTGTTGATTGAATTCTTTCTCTTATATTCTTCATGATTTATTGATCAATCAATTTTTTTTGTGGATGAGTAAAGTAGATTCCAGCCTATTATTATAGAAAATTACGTAAGAAGTTTGAATCTACAAGGAATTTCTACATGGTATCAGAGCAAAAATCACTCTAGATGAGAAGAATACAAGTTTGTATTTGTAGGTGAAATCAAATTTTTGGGATCATTCTTCAGAGCTAGAAGGATGTTGTTATACGGATTAAGACTCGAATATTCCCTTGAGGGTAGTTTGAATTATATTGCTTGGAAGGACAGGATGGAGGCAGTGTTGGAAGGAAATGGGCTCAAGGAATTCATAGACAATGATATTCCTAAGCCTCCAACAACAAATGCTCAAGATTTGGCAAAGTGGAAGAAATGTGTTGCAACGACGAGGAGGACCATATTGGAAGGAGTTCGAGATCATATTGTCTCAAACATCCATGGGATCAACACACCATATGCAATGTGGAAAGCCTTGATCGAATTGTTTCAGAACAATAGTGACCACATGAATATGGAATTGAAGGATAAGATTTGGAATATCAACATGGATAAGGGTGACACAATACCACAATAATTGAGTAGGTTAACCCAATGTCGGGATGAGATGGGAGTGTTGGTATTACAGTTGCTAAATATGGCCTGGTAATCCTAGCACTTCTAGGCCTTCCCAAAATCTGGCACAACTACCAAGATTCGGTAAATGGGAAGGATCATCTACCAAAGTGGGAGAATTTGTGGTCTGACTTAGTGCAAGAAAAGATAAGGAAGAGAAGCAGAGATGGAACCTCATTCAAGCATGATGTTAAGGAAAATTGTGCCTTAGATGGAAAGGCAAAGAAAGGGAAAGGGAAGAAATCCAAATCCAAAGGGGATTCCCGTCGTAGTGGCAAGAAGGACTTGTCGAAGATTAAATTTTTTCACTGTCATGAGCTAGGACACTATGCAACGAAGTGTCCGCACAAGAAGGCCGATAAGAAGCCCTCAGGAGGAGTGGTAGGTGAAACTATTTATTCAAAATCTGAGTTGGATTTCACCCTCATTGCATGCATGGTGGAATTGGTGATGGGTAGTGTGTGGTATCTGGATAGTGGAGTCTCATTCCATATGATGATAAACAAAGAATGTTTCAGTGACCTTGGCGAGAAGGATCTCTAGATGTGCATCAAGATGGGAGATGATGGAAGGTATAGCATGATCGACCTCAGTACCGTTACCTTTCAAAGGGAGTATGTTTCTCCTCTCACATTGAAAGCTGTCATGTATGTACCAGGTCTAAAGAAGAATTTAGTTTTAGTTTCTATGTTGGAATACCATGGATACAATGTGATATTTATAGAAGTAAAGGCTTTTCTTCGTCACATAGCCACAAGACAAGTGAATTAGATCGGGGTTTGGGTGAAGAGCCTATAAGAATTGAATGTAGAAGATTATGTAGCATTGAGCACAAGAGCATAGAAGGTGCAGAGCTGAGACATTGATGAACTATGGCATAGAAGATTGGACCATCTTCACCATGGAGCTTTGAACATCATGCAACAGATTTCTACATGACTTCCCAAGGGTGCACTAGAGAAGAGAGATACATGCAAAGGGTGTACACTAGGGAAGTACACCAAAGCCACCTTTCATGATAAGGACAGTCGAGTGCAAGAAATCTTTGAAAGAGTTCACTCAAATGTGTGTGGATCATTCTTGACAGCCTCCACAACCAAGCGCATGTATTATGTGATATTTGTAGATACTTTCTCACATAAGTGCTGGATTTTCTTCAAGCAGAAGAAAGAGCATATGTTCTCTAAATTTGTGAATTTAAAGCACTTATTGAGAAAGAAACTGGAAGGAAAGTTAAGGCTCTTAGGAGCAATGATGGTGGAGAATATATGTCAAATGAATTCAAGAACTTTTGTGGATCAAAAGGCATTCGAAAAGATTTAATAGCACCCCATAACCCACAACAAAATGGGGTGTTTGAAAGGAAGAAAAAAAATATTGTGGGAGTTGCACAGGCAATGTTACATGATTAGGGCCTATTGTTTCACTTGTGGGATGAAGCATGAAACATAGTTGTATATGTGCAGAACAAAATTTCTCATTGTATTCTCGGGATGAGTATACTAGAAGAAGATTTTTTAGGGAAGAAACTAGATGTGTCACACTTTAGGATATTTGATTCATCAATTTACTATCATGTTACCAAAGATGCAAGGAAAAATCTAGAGCTAACAACTGAGTTGGATATATTTGTGGGGTACATTGATACACCTCACAACCATCAGGTGTACCTTTTATCCCACAAGATGACACTTGTTCGTATAGGTGAAGTTCGATGAAGAGAATGACATGAGATGTTCCCATGAGAGGGAGATTTAGTTACATATATATGAGAATATTTTATCTCAAAAGGAAAAACCTCAGGATGATGTGGAGTAGCAAAATGCAGAGGAGCAGAGAGTGGAAGAACCCACTCATGCAGATACATCCAAAGATGGAAGGAAGTGCACCAAACAAGCTTACAGATTTATTGTTGGGTCCCTATAATACTAATGATTACCCCATTACTATTGTAGTTATACCCCTTATTTATATTGTTGTGCCCCTATTACCCCCATATTGTTATTTCTGTGCCCCATAGAATCCCTCTATTGTTATTTTTGTGGCTTTATATTATTATTGTTAGGTCGACTGGATTATATTGTGACTCCTTAGACTCCTATATATAGAAAGGAGGTTTAGTCATCTGTATCATCCAAGAATTGTTCATTTATGTAATGTAAAGGAGGTTTCCCCCTCGAAGAGGCTGAATTCTAAGGCGTGGATCTCTCTTTTCTATCTTTCTGTGAGCTGGTTTCATAACATTTGGTATCAGAGCTTTGGATTCTAGGGTTTCGCTGCTCCAAACAGGTCATCGTGCAATTTTCGCTATAAATTTTTTTCTGTGACGTTTCAGAAGTCACAAAAAAAACCCATTTGAGAAGAATTGGCGCTGAACCTTGGGCCTGAATTTCAGAGCTTTTCGTGTGATATTTTCGGAGATATGATCTGAGGAAGTTGGCCTTTTTGCAGACTCCTGAATTACATTTAAAACAGGTGACCTGGGGAAAATCATCATAACTCTCTCTCTGAGGATCGGATTGAAATTTCGTAAAAAGGTACAGAAATAGGACGGACTGTAGTTTCTTGTGTGTGTGTTTCAGATTCAAAGGTTGAAACAGTGACTCGTGGCACATCGTACAAGTTCGCTCTACTGAACCAGTCTAAAAGAAAGTCACTGTGGGAGATTTCACATAACTCTTCCTTGGAGAATCCAATTTGGCTCAGACTTGTGGCATTGGAAAGAGGACGTAGAAGGCTACTACAGGTAGCAATTTAAGAGCTGGATGATCCGAAATTACAGAGATACATCAGATTCAATATCAGGCTTCTATAAAGAGAAAAAAGGTGTGTAGTTTTTTTTTTAAATTTTTGTGTAAGCTTGGTTTAACGGAATTCAAAGGGCATAGTAAAGCATTATTATCGGTAACTGATGCCCCGAGGAAAGAAAATGCAAACACCTAGTAAGGAACCTGAAAGCTCTAGCATGACTCATGAAGAAGAAGAAGAAATGCTACAAGATATATCAAAATTACAAGAACAAGTGCAACAAATGTCACGCTCACAAAAGCTAACAGAAGCTAAGATAAGTGGCGTGGAATCTAAGATAAAGGGCATGGAAGCTAAGATGGATGATTCGAAGATAGATTTGAAGAGAGACATGGCAGATTTGAAGACAGATTTGAAGACAGACATGGCAGATTTGAAGACAGATTTGACAAATTTTCTACAAGAAATACTTACTAATGGTGAAAAGGTTGTAAAGGAAACTCATGATGTGAACAAAAGTAATGTTAATCATGATTCCATAGACGCTAATGTTGGATCGAAGACCCACCATATTCCAACAATCGATATGAGGAAGTTTGATGGCAAGGATCTCGCCACATGGATATTACAGATGGAGCAGTTCTTCGATCTCAATAATGTGCAAAACACACAAAAGGTACGTATGGCAACTGTATATTTGGAACCAAATCAATTTGTATGGTATCAATGGCTTTGCTCTCGTAAAAAATTTATCACTTGGACAATTTTTACGGAAGAATTGATAGCACATTATGAAGATACAAAAAGCAACACTTTTTTTAGCCAATTGATAAGTCTCAAACAAAAGGGTTCAGTAATGGAGCACATTGAGGAGTTCCAAAAATTGAACATAAGGGTAAAAGATATTCCAGAGGAGCATAGGATTGATGTGTTCATAGGGTCTTTAAAGGATAATATCCAACATGATGTTCGCCTTTGGGAACCTGATTCATTAGAAAAGGCATTCAAGTTAGCAAGAAAAATGGAAAGCAAAATTATGGCAACTAGGAAGCATACCATTCACAACTATAAAGACGGAAGTGTTGTTTCCCATAGTCTTCCACAACCTACAAGGTTGACACCACAACAATTGGAAGAAAAAAGAGAAAACGGGCTTTGTTACAATTGTGATAGCAAATACACAAAAGGTCATAAGTGTGCTGAGAAGAAATTATTCTACATAGATTGTGAAGAGGAAGAAGAAAAGGAGCAAGAAAGGTCAAAAGAAGAGGATATACTCCAGGAACAAAGCCTAGATGAAGAACAAATAAATCCGACCATATCTTGTAATGCATTGGCGGGAATTACCACTCCTCAAACCATCAAGATAGAAGGACAAATCAAGAAGAAAAAGGTAATAGTGTTGATTGATTCAGGAAGCACCCACAATTTTATTCATTGTAGGGTAGCAAAAGAATTGAATTGCTTCCTATATCTAGCACCAGAGTGTCAAGTGATGATTGCAAATGGAGGAACAATAAATTTCTCTGGAAAGTGCCATAATATCAAGTTATCCATGGGAGAATATGTATTGACTAGCCCAATGCTTTCCATTCCATGGGAGGTGCTGATGTTGTACTAGGAGTCCAATGGCTACAATCCTTGGGTTTCAATCTCTCTCTGAGGATCGGATTGAAATTTCGTAAAAAGGTACAGAAAGAGGACGGACTGTAGTTTCTTGTGTGTGTGTTTCAGATTCAAAGGTTGAAACAGTGACTCGTGGCACGTCGTACAAGTTCGCTCTACTGAACCAGTCTAAAAGCAAGTCACTGTGGGAGATTTCACATAACTCTTCCTTGGAGAATCCAATTTGGCTCAGACTTGTGGCATTGGAAAGAGGACGTAGAAGGCTACTACAGGTAGCAATTTCAGAACTGGATGATCCGAAATTACAGAGATACATCAGATTCAATATCAGGCTTCTATAAAGTGAAAAAAGGTGTGTAGTTTTTTTTTTAAATTTTTGTGTAAGCTTGGTTTAACGGAATTCAAAGGGCATAGTAAAGCATTATTATCGGTAACTGATGCCCCGAGGAAAGAAAATGCAAACACCTAGTAAGGAACCTGAAAGCTCTAGCATGACTCATGAAGAAGAGGAAGAAATGCTACATGATATATCAAAATTACAAGAACAAGTGCAACAAATGTCACGCTCACAAAAGCTAACAGAAGCTAAGATAAGTGGCGTGGAATCTAAGATAAAGGGCATGGAAGCTAAGATGGATGATTCGAAGATAGATTTGAAGAGAGACATGGCAGATTTGAAGACAGATTTGAAGACAGACATGGCAGATTTGAAGACAGATTTGACAAATTTTCTACAAGAAATACTTACTAATGGTGAAAAGGTTGTAAAGGAAACTCATGATGTGAACAAAAGTAATGTTAATCATGATTCCATAGACGCTAATGTTGGATCGAAGACCCACCATATTCCAACAATCGATATGAGGAAGTTTGATGGCAAGGATCTCGCCACATGGATATTACAGAGGGAGCAGTTCTTCGATAATGGAGCACATTGAGGAGTTCCAAAAATTGAACATAAGGGTAAAAGATATTCCAGAGGAGCATAGGATTGATGTGTTCATAGGGTCTTTAAAGGATAATATCCAACATGATGTTCGCCTTTGGGAACCTGATTCATTAGAGAAGGCATTCAGGTTAGCAAGAAAAATGGAAAGCAAAATTATGGCAACTAGGAAGCATACCATTCACAACTATAAAGACGGAAGTGTTGTTGCCCATAGTCTTCCACAACCTACAAGGTTGACACCACAACAATTGGAAGAAAAAAGAGCAAAAGGGCTTTGTTACAATTGTGATAGCAAATACACAAAAGGTCATAAGTGTGCTGAGAAGAAATTATTCTACATAGATTGTGAAGAGGAAGAAGAAAAGGAGCAAGAAAGGTCAAAAGAAGAGGATATACTCCAGGAACAAAGCCTAGATGAAGAACAAATAAATCCGACCATATCTTGTAATGCATTGGCGGGAATTACCACTCCTCAAACCATCAAGATAGAAGGACAAATCAAGAAGAAAAAGGTAATAGTGTTGATTGATTCAGGAAGCACCCACAATTTTATTCATTGTAGGGTAGCAAAAGAATTGAATTGCTTCCTATATCCAGCACCAGAGTGTCAAGTGATGATTGCAAATGGAGGAACAATAAATTGCTCTGGAAAGTGCCATAATATCAAGCTATCCATGGGAGAATATGTATTGACTAGCCCAATGCTTTCCATTCCAATGGGAGGTGCTGATGTTGTACTAGGAGTCCAATGGCTACAATCCTTGGGTACAATAGCTTTTAATTTTCAAGAACTTTTCATGAAATTTTCTGTGGAAGGAAAGGAAGTTGAATTAAGGGGTATTGCAGGGAAACCAGGAAAGATAATCAGCTCTAATGGCATGACAAAGCTTCTAAAAAAGGAGCAAAGAGGTGTAATTGCACAATTATGTTCGCTAGATGTTTCCACATTGGAATCATCTATTTCTCCAGATCTCCAAAAAGTCCTGGACAATCATTCCAAGGTATTTGAGACTCCCAAAGGTCTCCCACCTATGCGTGATCATGATCATGCTATTCATCTGATTCCAGGAAGTGTTCCTCCAAACATCAGGCCGTACAGATATCCCTATGTCCAAAAAAGTGAAATTGAACGTATGGTTGCAGAAATGCTAGAGGCTGGTATAATTCAACCGAGTCAAAGTTCTTTCTCAGCTCCAGTAGTATTGGTGCACAAGAAGGATGGATCATGGCGCATGTGTCCAGATTATAGGGAGCTCAACAAGCTCACTATTAAAGATAAGTTCCCCATTCCTGTCATTGATGAATTACTGGATGAATTGCATGGATCAATTTACTTCACCAAGTTGGATCTTCGTTCGGGATATCATCAAATCAGAATGAAGATTGAAGACATTCCGAAAACGGCATTTAGAACTCATGAGGGTCATTATGAATTTTTGGTCATGCCTTTTGGCCTTACCAATGCACCTTCAACATTTCAAGGTTTGATGAATTCAATTTTCAAACCATTCCTTAGAAAATTTGTGTTAGTATTTTTTGATGATATACTAATCTACAGCAAGTCTTGGAAGGATCATGTTGAACATGTTGACAGGGTGCTACAACTATTGGAGGAGAAACAATTATATGCAAAAAGATCCAAATGTTTCTTTGGAGTCCAGGAGGTGGAATATTTGGGTCATATTGTATCTCATGAAGGAGTTAAGGTAGACCCTAGCAAAATTAAAGCCATTAAGGAATGGAAAATCCCCACATCCATAAAGCATCTGCGAGGATTTCTTGGGTTGACAGGGTATTATCGCAAGTTTGTTAAGAATTATGGGAGAATAGCAGCACCTCTAACAACATTATTGAAGAAAGATTCATTTTCATGGACTCCGGAAGCAACAAAGGCCTTTGAACATCTTAAAGAGGCAATGTGCCAAGCACCGGTCTTAGCTACACCGGACTTCACAAAAACCTTTATTGTGGAATGTGATGCTTCAGGAAATGGAATTGGTGCTGTTCTAATGCAAGATGAAAGACCCATTGCTTTTGAAAGTCGTCCAATCAAGGGAAAGTTTTTAAGCAAAGCTATTTATGAGAAGGAAATGTTGGCAATACTCCATGCACTTAAGAAATGGCGACCCTACCTAATGGGAAGACACTTCAAGGTAAAAACGGATCATGATAGCCTTAAATACTTTTTAGAACAAAGATTATCCTCTGAAGAGCAACAAAAGTGGGTCACAAAGATGTTGGGTTATGACTTTGAAATCATCTACAAAAAAGGGAAGCAAAATGTGGTGGCAGATGCACTCTCAAGAAAGGATGAGGATGTGGAAGCATTGTTGTGTGCCATTTCTATTATCCAACCAGATTGGATAAACGAAGCAAGGGAGGAATGGAAGAATGACGAAGAAGTGTGGGCACTTATTCGAAAGCTACAACAAGATTCCAGTACTTCTGATACATTTAGCTGGCAAAATGATTCGTTATGGTACAAAGATCGCTTATACCTCTGTAAGAATTCCCAGCTAAAACAAAAGATTCTTATGGAATTGCACACTTCTCCCTTAGGAGGGCACTCAGGATTTTTAAAAACTTACCACAGGGTTAAGAAGGAATTTTTTTGGGATGGCCTTAAATCAGATATTCAAAAGTTTGTGGCGGAATGTTTGGTTTGCCAACAAAATAAAGTTGAAACAATTAAGACACCAGGTCTATTACAACCTTTATCCATTCCAAGCCAACGTTGGGAGGAGGTTTCAATGGATTTTATCACAGGTTTACCCAAGTCTGAGGGAAAGAGTGTCATCATGGTGGTAGTTGACAGACTTACCAAGTATGCACACTTTTGTGCATTATCACATCCATTTAAAGCCAGTACAGTTTCTACTGCATTTATGGAAACAGTTCAAAAGCTACATGGAAACCCAAAGATTATTGTAAGTGACAGAGATCCCATTTTCACTGGAAATTTTTGGACAGAATTATTTTCTTGTCTTGGTACTCAGTTAGCTCATAGCTCATCTTATCATCCTCAATCTGATGGGCAAACTGAGATAGTAAACAAATGTTTGGAAGGATATCTTCGTTGCTTTGTATCTGATAAACAGACACAATGGGTCAAATGGTTGCCTCTGGCTGAATGGTGGTATAACACTTCCTTCCATACAGCAACAAAAATGACCCCATTTATGGCACTTTATGGGTATCAACCACCATCCATCACATCATATTTAAGAGAAAATTCTAAGGTTCAGGCAGTGGAACATCACATCGAACATCAACAACAAGTCCTCCAACTCTTAAAGGATAACCTCGTGTTGGCACAAAATAGAATGAAACAACAGGCAGATCAACATCGCAGTGAAAGAAGTTTTGATGTAGGTGATTGGGTATTCCTACGGCTACAACCATATAAGCAAATGTCCCTAAAGCAAGCTAAGAAGGATAATAAATTATCACCAAAGTATTATGGTCCGTACAAGGTGTTGCAAAAGATTGGTACTATGGCATACAAATTGGAGCTTCCTGCAGCTTCTCGATTGCACCCAGTTTTCCATGTTTCATGTTTAAAGAAGGTTATAGGCGACAAGCTCCCAGTTCAAACAATATTGCCAGAACTTGACGAGGAAGGAAAAATTATATTGGAACCGGAAGCAGTCACAGAAACAAGAACTCGACAGCTACGAAATCGATCAATTTCAGAGTATCTTATCAAGTGGAAGAACTTATCCGCTGAAGATTCCACATGGGAGGATGAGAATTTTATGCAGAAGTATCCAGAACTACTCAAGCGTTGAGGACAACACTTTTTTGAAGGAGAGGGGCATGTTGGGTCCCTATAATACTAGTGATTACCCCATTACTATTGTAGTTATACCCCTTATTTATATTGTTGTGCCCCTATTACCCCCATATTGTTATTTCTGTGCCCCATAGAATCCCTCTATTGTTATTTTTGTGGCTTTATATTATTATTGTTAGGTCGGCTGGATTATATTGTGACTCCTTAGACTCCTATATATAGAAAGGAGGTTTTGTCATTTGTATCATCCAAGAATTGTTCATTTATGTAATGTAAAGGAGGTTGCCCCCTCGAAGAGGCTGAATTCTAAGGCGTGGATCTCTCTTTTCTATCTTTCTGTGAGCTGGTTTCATAACATTTATGCTTGATGCTAGCGAGAATGTGTGAGTACCCACATCACAACGTAGGTAGGGGAGGTCACCAAATAGGTACACTGGCTACATGGGTTTGATGAGCGAGAGTGTAGAGACTGATCCATCCTCATTCAAGGAAGCAGTGCAGCAAAAAATATAGGTTGATGCCATGGTAGAGGAGTATGACTCCATTATCAGGAAAAGTGCTTGGGAATTTGTCCCAAGGCCAGAGGACAAGTCAGTGGTAGGTTCTAAGTGGATCTACAAGGTGAAGCAAGAAACATATGGGAATGTCGAGAAACACAAGGTCAAATTTTTGGCCAAGGGGTTCTCTCAGGTGGAGGGAATTGATTACAAGGAGACCTTTTCTCCAATACAAAGGTACTCCTCAATCCGATCTATTCTAACACTTTCAATGTAGATGGGATGACATGTACATCATATGGATGTGAAGACAAATTTCCTCAATGGAGTGATTGAGGAAGAGGTGTAGATTTAGCATCCGGAAGGATTTGAGACCTTCAACAGAGAGTTGCATGTGTGCAGACTCAAGCGAGCATTGTATGGATTGAAGCAAGCACCTCGTTCTTGGTACAATAGGATCGACAACTATTTCACCAGGTTGGGCTTATCCAAAAGTGAAGCAGATGCAAACCTTTACCATATTGTTGCTGAAGGTAAGTTATTGATTATAGTATTATATTTTGATGATTTAATTCTAACAAGTGATGAGAAGTTGGTCAAATATTGCAAAGAGAATCTTGCAAGAGAATTTGAGATGAAGGACCTAGGGCTCATGCATTATTTCCTTGGTATGGAAGTATGGCAAGGAGATGGGGAATTATTTGTCTATCAGGGCAAGTATGCCAATGAGATACTGAAGAAGTTCCACATGGAGAGAAGTAAACCCATGGAGACTCCTCTAGCAGGGAATTGGGGGAAGAAAGATGTTATTTTAGGTGAAGTAGTGGAGGATACTATTTAAAGGAAAATTGTGGGTTCACTTATGTATTTGGTGAACACACGACCTGACATGTGTTTTGTAGTTAACTAGCTTAATTAAGCAATGGTTAAACCAACCAAACTATATTGGAAGGTAGCTAAACATGTGTTGAGATACCTCAAAGGCACCACTCAATTTGGTCTTTGTTACAAACAGATAGAGGGAGTGAAGTTGCAAGGATTCACATATGTGGATTAGGCAGGGTGTCCATCAGACAAGAAGAGCACATAAGAAGGAATATTCAATATTGGGTTAGCAATAGTTTCTTGGTACAACAGGAAGCAGAGATTGGTTGCACTCAGTTCAACAGGAAGCAGAGATCGGTTGCACTTAGTTCAACAGAAGCAGAGTACATGGTTTTTAGTCAACAAGCTTGTGAGGCTATATGGATGAGGAAGATCCTTGTTGGGTTATTTGGTCAACAAATGGATCCTGCAGTGATTTATTGTGACAATTAGAGTTGTATCAAACTTTATGAGAATCCCTTTTTTCACGATCGATCCAAGCATATTGACATCCGATATCACCATCTACAAGATTGTGTGCAGAGGAGAATCATGTTGTTGGAGTACATTCCTACAGAGGAACAAGATGCAAACATCTTGACTAAGGCACTATCAAGAGGAAAATTTGAGTTCCATAGAGGTAGGATTGGGTTATCCGATAATCCCTTTTTTGGTTAGAGGGAGTGTTGAAGATGCAACAAGAGCAAATCTAGATTTAATTTTCCCTCGAATTAAATTAGGAATAAAATTGTAATTCCACATCATAAGACAACTTGTACAGGTTAACTAAGTTAATTTGACTTAGTTCATTTAGTTAATTCAAGTTGAGGGTTTAACTAAATGGATGTAGAGTGTCTCATAAATTATATGAGACCTGATTGAGTTTATTTTGAGTTTTAGTTAATTAGTTTAGTTTAACTGAGGTAAAGTTAGTTAAACTAGTTCCAGATAATGGAGGAACTAGTAGGAGGTTAGACAGTGGGGTGATGCATCATGTGTTCAACCATTTAACTGATGATTCACTCATAAATAACTCATGCATGTCAGATTTTAGTGTTACCCAATTGAAATTAGAGTTCAAGGGAAGTGCACTATCAGTTGTATAATCATCCAAATTTTATAGGTGGTGCATGTAGTCAGAGGAAGGCATATGAGGATTGCAACCATTTCCGAACCCAAACAATCTAGTAACTCAACCCACTTACAATGTTGAGTTACAATACTTCCAAACAACTCCTCTTGATTCGAATGGTATTCAACCTATATTAGGAAGTGTATTGCGAAAAAGAGATTCTCTTGATTCCATTGAAGAACAACATCCAAAAGAAGAAGATCCAAAGGAGACCAAGGAATCATGGACCACATTTAATGGAGAGAAACCATTGGAGCCAGAGAATGAATAATTTATGTTATGCTTATCATCAGATCCTTTGTGTTCAAAAGACTAATTGGCAAAAAGAATAAGATTTGAATGTCATTGTAGAAGAGGACACACAAAGTGATCCAAATGTGAAAGTGAACCAAGGGAATCACAACTATATTGAAATATGGTTCCAGACAATCAATAAGTTGCATCAACACACTCTTCTTCAACAATTCTTGATCTCATATTAGTCAAAGCAGCTAGTCTCTCATATTTAGGTACATGTCAAAGCATATCTTTTGAGACTACACACGATTTACTTGTCATCTTGATATGTACATAGCTCCATTTGAAGCATTCTTATATTTGAAAGATATTTTTTTTTCATGTAGAGTAGGAGAGGAAAAAATTAATAAAAAAGGAAAAAAAGAAGAAAAACAAAATCTCAGGTGAAAAACTCCTTTGAGGCACTTGAGATAGGCTCATTGACTGAAAACATCCATGAGGCATTCAATGGGTTGGGGAAAAGAGGAAAAAAGAGAAAAAATAAAAAAAGAAGAGAAAAAGAAAATACACATAGGAAATGTCCTTCTTACCATGATGAATGTGCAGGAAAATCATCAAAATAGAGTAAACATGTCAACTTTCATATTTGGCTCCAAGTCCAATGCATGCATCTTCATAGGAACCAAGAAAATTTCCCACATCACTCTCATCCATTTCCTAACCATCCACAACCTTCACTAATCATTCCCAAGCCTTTCCCATTCATTTTTCTCGTTGTCCAAAGTTGCTACAAGAAAGTTTTGTTTTACTACAAGATTGTCGAAATACACAGGATAGAAATTGTTTTGACCATATCAAAAAAAATATGCATATTTTTTCAGATTTGTTTCATGGGGTGATGTACAAGGATGATGGTAACATGCTCAAGAAATTTCAGCAAATTCCAGTGCATACTTTTCGATAAATTGGCATCCTTCTCCTACAACCATTTCCCATTTTTCTTGAGATTCGTGCATCTGTTAGACAACAATGTTTATGGGGAGATTCATAAGGATGATGGAAACATGCTAAATTTTATTTAGGTCAATAGAATCTATTGTTTTAGAGATATTAGCCAAAAAATCTCTGCTACAAAATTTACAAAGTGCTACAGGATTGACACAAAGTGTTACATGATTGACCAGAATTGCTAAAGGATTGCAATTGACATACAGATAGGGGCCATATCTTATGTTTTCTTTGGGGGAATGAAAACATAAGTCTACCACACCTACCTCATCCATATTGCACACCATTTAGTCACTTTTACAACAAAAAATTTGACATCCATGTTCATGAAAAAAGTCCCATTTTCACCCCTCCTTCCACAGTTTTCACCATCAACAAAACTTTTAGTCCCAACCCATGAGATCACCATGAATTATCAAATATTTTGAATTCATTGCATGAATATTATTGTGATATTGGAGGGGTATGTGTGACTACTACAGGAAAAAATCCAATCCTCTAGCAGCCTGCACAAACCCTACATAACCACAGTTGGAGACACTTGACAACACCAAAGTGAAAAATTAACCATATTGAATCATTAAAGGACTAACTTTGTGATCTTGGGAAGCCACACAAATCTCAAGGAGTTGCTATAGGGTCAGTGTTCATCTCCCACAACAACACTTGATCCACCATCAATAGAACCTATGTTGACAAGCCTCTATCAATCAAGTACATGTCAAAAACAAATAAACAAATAAAAAATTTCGAAATAGAGCCATTACATAGAGCAGCAAGCATGGGAAGATGACACCTCAAAGAGGCCAGAAAATCGATCACTGGTTCAAAAACATCATGCATGCATCTACAACAACATGACATCAGGTAGGCACATGTATGCATTATTCTTCACCTCTCCTCTTGAGCGTATTATGGTTAAAAATTTGTTATCGATGCATGAGAGATGAGGTTTTATGAGTTAAGGATGGTTTAGTAATCTCATCCACCCTCAACAGTTAATTGGAGTTGTCTTCTTTTCCCATAACATGTTTGAAAAAACAAAATGAAAAGGTGATAACTACCAGGGATCTCATAGGCTACTACAAAGATGCTACAGAGTTGGTTTTCAGGTGCTATAAGATTGGGCATAGTTACTACATGAGTACCAGAAGTGTTATGAGATTGCAAATGAGGTGCTATAGGATCATGCCGAGAGGTGGATAAGGGTCCAAACCCTCAAGAAATTTCCTCCAAACCCCACAAACATAAGGAAACCATCCAAAGAGGGGTAAGTGGCATCTTCTCTTCCCATTTTTCATACAATTGTTGAGTAAAATTATGCCTGCTACAAGCACCTTGTAGAAAACCCCTGTAGACTTGAACTTCCTTGAAAACATTGTTTGCTTACACAAGAGAGGTAAAGTGAGGGAAAATCTATTTTTCTTGGAGATGGGGGGTTATAATTCTATCTCTCTGACTAAAAAGAATCATCAATTTCCTTACCCTACCTTCATACCCTAAATTTCTCAGGACAAAACATTTCAATTTTTTTTTGAAATAACTCAGAAAGACAAGAATAGGAGCCATGTGGGGAGGTTTCAACCAAAGGAAAGCCACAAACACCACCAGAATTCATAAGCATACACATGTTAGGGACATTTTCCTAGACCACTAGTAGATGGGGTTCTTTGAGAAATCAAAGGGATATGTTGATGAAGTATCCCATGAATTTTCCATGAACCTCTATTCTCAGGGAGAAGGCAGTACCACAACTATTTTTAGGGTACTTTTCATCCATTTGAATGAGTATCTCATTAACATAGTAACCACCATACCCTTAGGAGTTTGATGGGGAAAGGAAGATAAGGCATTAAATATTGCAGCCAAGAAGGAGAAGCTAAAGAGGAAGAAGTTAAAAAAATAAGAAGAGGTAGAAGAGGAGGAGGAAGAAGAAGATACGAGGGGGATTAAAGAAAGAGAGGGGGAAGGAAGGAAATAAGAAATAGGGAAGAATAAGGAAAAATAGGAAACCCATGGGAAATCTTCTAAGCCTAGAAAGCAAAAGAAGAAAATCAACAATTGACCCTCTCACTAGGGAACACAAAACAAGAGGTGGCTGCCATCTTGGTCACACTTAAAACACCTTGAAAATCCAAGAGAAAGCACCCCAAGCAGGGCCCATTTTACTTCAAGAAGAGAAAAATCACAAGGATCAAACAAGGGAAGCCTCAACCTCCCTCAATAGTCCCAATTACAATTGAGGAATTGGTTAGTCGCCAGGGAATGGATTTGGGACAGGGTGAAAGGAAAATTGAGGAGGTCACCTCCCTTAAAGAAAAGGGTAAGCAAATTTTGACACCCATGAGAAGGACCACCACTAGAGAAGTCACAACCAAGAAGCTCAAGGCATAAAATTCCTTTCTACAGGAGAAAAAAGAGATGCTACATGAACACAAAAATTTTCTACAAGAAGACAAAACATTGCTACAAGAGAGTGTTGGACAACTACATGACATATCAGGGAGGCCACCAGGGCCATGAATGAGGCACAATTAGGTCACTAAGTTGCTTAGAGGATGAGAAACACTTTTAGTAGGGGGTATGATGGGCCTCCAAATTAGACATAAATTAAGGCCCATATTACCATCCTTTCGCACATTAAACCTCTCTTTTTGCATTGGATGTCATTTTTGAAATTAATATGTTAATTAAGAAGGTTTATAGATAATTACATATTATGTGAGTAACATTATTTATTTTTGTAGAATATTGTGAGAATATTGGGCAGATTATGAAAACTTGGAGGATGAGATAATCTAGGGACTTTCTTCCTACTACAGGATGGACCAAGCTTGGATAACAAATGAACAGGATATGATGGAATTATTGAACAGATTCTAGAGCTCCAATGATTGAGAAAATCTAGGAATGTGCTCTAAAGTGATGGGTTATACCAACAACGCGCTTCTATAATATGCATACAAACACATAAAAAATAGTCCATACATATATGCGTAAATTACAACTATATACAACACTAGAGTAACCAGGATAGCTGAACTACAATAACAATATATGCATGAAACGTGTTGGCTCTATTATCATAAAAGAGTGAAAGTTCCAATCATACATACAACCATGACTTCCACTAGCCCCAATAGCAGAACATTACAGTCACTGCCACCTACTTCTCCAAAGAGACGTATTAGCTCTACACTGTGGAGTAGCCAAGGCTCGTTACAATACACTCCAAGATTTCTCTAAGTTATACCTATAGGAAGCTTGGCTCCCAAAATTCTGTACAATGAGTTATGAGGTTCTATAAATAGGAAAGTATGGGGTGACCCTTGCCATTCCCCTTTGTGACACTTACCTACCCTCATGACTCTTCAACTTACACATGACTGTTACATTCTACTATTGACACTTGGTCTTTCGCTTTACAACATGTTTACAATATAATATGTACATGTACCCATGTGAGACAAAAATGGGCTCGAGTAAGCCATACAAGACATCAAAAAGACTCGAATAGTTGTGGGAAGACTAACTCTTCAACATCCTCTTGATTATCAACAGTGGAAAACTACTGCCAAGCTTGGTAGTCTGTTATGGTGTTCGCATACTATGTGGTGACATCCTTCTGAAAGCAAACTTTTGCCTTTGTTGCATCCGGGTAGATGGATTGGCACCTCTATCCAAATCATCAGATAACATGTGTGTCATGGTCTTGAGTGAAGCCAGACCAACGACATACTGATGTATAGTGTCTGCGCTCATCTGCAAGTCTGTGCTGGTGGTTATGTGCATCAACTGATCGAAGTACATGTCTAGCTCCAGCCGGACTTCATTCCTCGATGAGTGTGTCAATGGATGGGATTACATGCATGTGTACAATGACATCCATGCTCCTGAACACCCATGCATGTGAAGCATGTAAGCTAGTGATGAGCTGGGGGAGTTCCTCATAGTTCCAGATCTAACTCCGAATGTGTGCCTTCAACTCCACTACCCTTGGCTTCATCAAATTTGACAAGTACAATGGGGCTTCCTTATACCTCATTGTCCATATCTACATGTGATCGACAACAATGTGTATGTCTGATAAGATGTGCTACCAACCATTAAGATCGAAAACTGACTTATGCACGGTGACGAACCTGAAGTAAAACTTCTGCATGACTGTCTCAAGAGACAATACTTCATCAAGTATCACCTTCTTTAACTTTGATCTGGTAGATGTTGTGGCTTTCTCTTCTCCCTGCTTGGCCACTTGTAGCTCCTTAGCCATGCGCTCGTTCTCAGATATGAAGAATGTAATGCTTGAGCTAGTGGCTTTGGCATAGGCCCTTGTAGCATTGGCCAATAAAGCTAGATGTTTGCGCACATTGGACACGATCACTCATTCTTCAAACTGTACATGAGATAGATGGACACCCAGAGTGGGCACTTTGCACGACTGCACAACTCTGTGTTGTGAATCGTCGAAGGTGTTAGCTACCTATACCAATAGGTTTCATATTTCATGATTGGCACTAAAAAGGTCCAAATATGCTCTGCTTTGATGATTCAAACATCACATATTTCCAAGAGAATCCAATCTGTGCTTATAGCTTGGCATGGACTCAAATTTTGATGGATGGTCCAACAGTCTAATCTGGATCATGTCATGTTTTAAATTTTCAGTTGTAGAATAGAGAAAGGAGTCTGTCCAAACTGTTTAATCTTGGCAGACAAGTAGTTTAGGTAGAGAAAAAAGGCTCCCAACAACTTAATCTGGGACCTTGGAAGAAATAAGGGTAGAAGTAGATAGAAAAACAAAAGAAAAAGCCAAAGAAAAGAAAAGGCAAGTAAGGGTCTGCAAGTCCAAGTGCACCCTCCAAGAAGAAATAAAAAATGCTAGGCAAATAGATGGGTAGGCAGTTGGGGTTGCAGAAAGGTCATTTCTTATAAGTTGCATGTGTGCTAACTTTGTTTACCAAAGCAAAATCAATGAATTGAGAAGGTGTCATTCTTCATCAAGTTGCAGCAAGCAAGAAGCATGTCTAACCTCCCTTCTTCCCCTTTCCATTTCATTACTAACACTCCCTCATCAGCTGAGATTCATGGAAGAGATTATGGTTTCATGGTGGTTTTTAAACTTTTTAGAAGCCACATTTCTTGTCTAAAACTCTTTTCATTTTGATCTACTCCCTAAACTAAGTAAGTCTCAAATAAACTTAGTGATTTTCCCCCTCATTCACATTTTCCCCCATATTAACTCTAACTCTACTATGTAAATCCCCTATATTACCTTTCCCCTACTATTATTAACACCATGGTGTATAAACCCCAAATTTTGTATAAATATCCCTCCCCTTGGCATTATAGCCAATAAATCCTCTGTCAGGGATCAAATTGGCATCTGGTCACTTTGATGAACCTAAACCTTACCCCTCTCCCTTCTTTGAAGTCATTCCACCCATTAAGCCTTTGATTGTAAAGAAAAAACCTTGTAAAAACCCCTCCTACCCATAACCCCTTTGAAATTGTGAAAAAACCCAAAAAACCCACCTTTTACCGCTTTTTCAAAGCTTCGGCGCATATATTTGATTTTCCAGAATACATTGAAAACCTTACAAAAACCCATACCCTAATGTTTTCCGCCGGGCGCATATTCCAAAACAAATAATAAATTAAACCCGCCCCCCCTCCGTATTGTTCGATTACATCGCCCTTCCGTCCACCGTCAGATCGGACCCATGTGATCCGACGGCCCTCATAGATATCAGAGCGGCCCCCACGCCAGACGGTTAGCGCCCGAGAAAATGACGAAGGGTTACGTCAGTCCTCGGCGACGCGTCACCCTCTCAAGTCTCTCGGAGCGGCCTCTGACAAAACCAGGGCCGTATGGTAAGCGGTCCGAGAAAACCGTTACCACTATTGCACTTACTGCCCGGTTTTGCTGGTCCCACGTCATGCCCACGTCAGAGCCACGTCGCCGTCGCATCACCTCATTCGTCCGTCCCTTCGCTGACCTGTCCGCCACTTCAGCACATCCATGGACCAACCAGGACCTGCCACATCACCCGGTGACGTCATGCTGAGGTCATCCGACTCTGACCCCACCTGATGACGTCATGCTGACGTCATCCCAAAAGCGCGCCAATATTCCCAAAAATCTATTTTAAGCCAAAATTTCGTGTTTTTTCTACTTTTGCCGAAAGAGACCGTTGTTGTTGCTGCATGAACTTGACGACCATACCAACGCCAACCTGCACCGTTCAACTCTGAAACCAGAGGCGCCTCCACCGTACCTGCATTTGCAACCATCAGTGACAAACCGCAAGGTATTTCTCGAAATTATTCTCTGCACCTGGTTTTTATCCAAATTTCTTCGAACAAACTGTTAAGGGAGTGTTGAAACACTGAATTTACCGTCTAGTATCCAGTAACCTACACCTATTTCCCTCTGGCAAGACAACCAACAGTTTACAAAACCTGCATTCGACTGAAACAACCTGAATTCACAGGTAGCTCGCGCAACCGTGAGCTAGAAACCTCTGCTGGCTGAATTCACCATAGAAAAGTTCTGGTCAGCCCTGCTATTTGTCTTTATCAATCTGTTAAACAGTATTTCAATTGTTGTGTGCTCAATTCACCCTCTGGTCCCTGAAATTCACACTTTTATTATAAGGAATCACTTCTGTGTTGTTCTGCTTACTTCAACCAGTTCACCTGCAAGTCAGAAGCTTAATAGACCATGGAAACTCCAATTGCACTGAACATCAAGCCTCTCAATACCCCTCATAGGGAGTTAGAATGGAAAGCTCTGGGAGATATGGATTACCAAATGTTGGATTGGTTTCCATTAGGCTCTAAATACAATATTCAGATGCTAAATGAGTTGAAAGCCCAACACCTTAGTGGAGCTGATATCCTAGGGATTTGGGACTCAAACTTGCCCATCTACAACCTCCCCCAGGTAAATCCTATGCCAGAATTGATCCACAGATGCCAGGAGTGCTATGATCCATGCCAAAGAGCTGTCCTCAGCCCCACAGGCTCAATTCTGTTCCATATCACCCCAGAGAGCATAAATGAGATGCTGCATTTCCACACTGCAAAACCATTGACCCCCCTCTACATGCAGAACTTGATAAAGAAGGGGACTAAGTTGTCAAATGACCAGATCATCAAAATCAATCAGTTGTTTGTACAACCAGGCTCTGAAGCCATGAGAACTCCTCCTATTGGATATGCATACTTAAATGAATTGGGCAGAATGCTAGTGGATTTGATCAGCTATGTCCTAGGGTTCAGGGGAGTGGAGGATGTGGATGATATTATAATGGCAATGCTGTCTATATTCTCTCCTGGAAAGCCTCCAGCTGTACATTATGACTATGCCACATATATTGCAGATAAGATCCATGACCAGCTGATGAATCTGCAAAGGGAAAGACTGTTCAGATACACTTCCTACATTTACCATCTATTCTTGTTTTATCAACCAGGCAGCTTCCTCATTCCCTTGAAGCAAGTTAATACCCAGGGGAATCCAAGGTCAGTTGTGTTTTGGACCTCTGTTTTTCATTGCACCCCTGTGTCACCATACACATACTGTGAGTTCATAGACTTGTTCATTCATCCAGCTATGACATTATTGTATGGTGTTCCTCCTCCACGGTTAACTGATGACATGAGGAGAATTCTCCATCTAAACAAAACCTACAGCATTGGTAATTGGTACTTTTACCAAGACCACACAGTCATTAGAGTATATGGATGTGAGTTGAAGCCTTATAGGCTGCCAAGGTATGTCCCTATGAGACTTTTTTCCCTAGAATACTTCAGGAAATTTGGGAATGCTGACTACCTCCACTTCCAAAGTAAGAACAAGAAGGCACAGTTGAAGGTAAGGAGCCAGCTGGGCCCTTTCCTATATAACAAAAAAGAGGAGGGATGGAAAGAGGCAAATAGTATCCTAGAGGCTCTCAAACTGCAAACTAGTTTTGAGTGGATACCCTATGACCCCAATCATTTTGTTTCCCTCAGGAGGATAAGATACAAATTGGGTACCTATTCACATGTGAGGCAGCCTGAGATTGAGCAGTATGCCAATGCATTGAGCTGGGAAGAGGGCACCCTAGAAGAGGAAATTACTAGTGAAGAGCTGCTAGAAAGAGAGGCTAGAAATATTCAAAAAGAAGCTGACTTAGAAACTTGTGGACAGGTCCCCCTCTCATATAAAAGACAACTTGGAGCAGCTGCCTCATCCTCAACAACACATCAGCAAGCTGCCATGAATACTCCACAGACAGCTAACAAAAGCAAAGAAAAGCAGGTGGAACAGCCACCTCCTATGACAGAAGAGCAAATGGAAACCCTAGTGCAGCAACAAGAAGAGATGGAGCAGCAGGGAGAAGTGCAGCAGCAAGAAGAACAGCAACAACAGGAAGAACAAAGGCAGGAACAGCCTGTCCAGCAAGAGCAAACAGTGGAGGCCCCTAAATCCACTGAACAAACTGTGCCTCCAAGGCAAGAAACCTCAGCTGAGGCATCAATCCTCCAAACTCCACAAAAGGAGGATACAAGCAGGAAAAGGGATAGAGAGACTCCCCTTACAACATTAGCAACTCATGGGGAGAAAAGACAGAGAATCAATCCCTTCTCAGAGGAAGAAATGCCAATAGGACAGTCTTTTGGTATGGTCCCACCCAGCAGGGAAACATCAGCAAGTTCCCTTCAACAGGAACAGGATAGAGCAATGGGAGGAGAAGTGAGTTCCTCAAATCAGCAAAGAGAAGGTGGACCCAGCATTAAACAGCAGTTCATCGACATTAAGAGGAGAAATGAGCCCATCAAGATACAGCTGTATAACCATCTGTTAAACATGGCTCCCACCAATCAACAAAGACTCATGTCTGCATATGATGTGCAGGAAGCCAAAATGATCATGAGTCATTTTATGCCAACAGCAGTGCAGCCCCAATCTGCCTCTGACTACTTGAGGACTAACCTGGAAGTCCTTGCCAAGGATATCCACCCAATGGACAAGATAGAACTGCATAAGCAAACGGGTGAGATGGTCTATGCTTCCTTGGCAGACCAAACATTGGATAACTACAGGCTACAAAATAGCCTTAACAATACAGCCTCTCAGCTAGAGTTGGAGAGAGCATCATCCCAGGCAAAGGACAACAGAATAAGGTCCTTAGAGGACATCATCATAGAGATTGGGCATGATCCCAAAGATATCAAGGGCATACAAGAGATATTAAAATTGAGGGATGCAGACATGGCAGCCTTGAGGAGAAAGATCAAACTCCCAGCCACAATTCACCCTCAAACAGATGATGTTGCCCAGCAAAGACATGATCAAGAGGCCACAACCTTGTTGATATCTCTGTACAAGCAGCTAATCCAAACTCAGGAAAAGCTGGGAGAATCGGAGGCTGCAAAAGCAGCACTACAGGCAGCCTTGAAACAAAGAGAAGAAGGGCAAACCTCCAAGCCTCCTCCTGAAGTGATCAACCTTGAGGAAGCTGCTCCAACTACTGCCCCTCCTCCTCAGCAAACAGAACCTACAGCACCAACTACATCGACAACTGCACCAACAACAGAGCAGACTCATAGTCTGGATATGCAGAAGCTTCAAAATAAAATTCAAGTCCTGGAAGCTCAAATGTTAGAGCTAAATCAAGCCAAAGAATCTTTGGCTAAAATCAATGACAGGTATGACAAATCAAAGCAAGATGTGGCAGAAAAGGGCAGGGAAATCAAAGCCCTTAAAGACAAGATCAAAGAGCTTGAGAAAGAGCTCACACTAGATAAGGTGACAGCAGAGCTCAAAACAGTCCTTTGGGCCAATATTGGCCAGTCCATTACCAATCAGTGGCAGTTCATTGAGACCATAGATGAGCAGTCAGCGCTCATTACAAAGGCAAATAGGGAGATACACAGAGCAAGAGCAAGCCTTGGCAACATGCCTGATGCTGCCACTAGGATGATCAACATATTAAATAACAGGACAAGCTCTCAACTGACCACCATGGGAATTGCTCACAGGACTGAGACAATCTCAATGATTAAAAGGGTCCTTACATTAAGAAACCTGGTTGGAACATTAGAAAGGAGAACCCAAGATATGCAGACCGAAATCAACAAGTTCATGGACAGGTTTCAGGTATTGCAAAACAGAGGTCTCCCCAGCCTACTAAGCAGTGTGGGAAGACTGCTTACCCATGAAAACTATGCTAAAAGGGTCAATGCCTTTGCTGCAAGTCAAATTGCAGGACAGCCCAGCACTGCAGCAGAATCAGGGCCAGCATCAGGGCAGACTCTATATAATAGGGTGGAAAACCTGTTTTTTATCATGAACGAGATCAATCATCTGTTCGATGTGCCTCCAAACTTCTATAAATATACAGTAGCAGATGAAACCATAGAGGCAATTGTGAAGCACCAATTGCCCACACAAGAAGTCTGGAATAGATTGACACAGCTAATATTGTCAAGCCAGAACCCGTAATGTCAAGTTTTGCAAATTTATAAGCGATCATACACAGGGAAAATTTTGGTAGATCAACATACAAAGGAAAGATGAAAGGCTGAGCCAACTCAGCAAGGTTGTTCGGTCACCACAGCAGCAAGCGCAGTCACAGGTGGCAGGGCCGAGAAAATATAGCGCAGCAAACATAAAGACACATTTTCCAGCATTAAAGCAAAGCGTTCCAACCGACTCAGTGACCTCCAAAGGTCAAAATATCCTCTGACAGACTTAAAGAGCAGTTATGTTGCATTCAAAGCTGTAATAACTTCTTTTCTACTTTCCTGTACGAAGTAATGAAGATATTTCTTTCTCAGATGACTCAATGCCTGAGATATTTTGTATAAACATTTCTATAAAGTCCCCTTCGCATGAGTTTGCAAGGGTTGTTGTTGATTTCATTTCTATACTTCTGTTGTTGTATAACTCTCAGAGAAATAATACAAAAGGTGGATGGAATTTCCAAAGCTCTGTGTTCCTTGATGCACTGTGGTGGATGGCTGATTGTTACAGGATTCCTGCATGTTTCATAGCACAATAAGTCTTCTTTTAACCTCTGTGTTATATGTTTTCTAGTCCTTCATGTTCTTTCATGTTTCTGAATTTTACACTTAATGGCAAAGTAAAAGAATAGTTCCAGGATTTAATCACAGATTACCCTGAACTCAATCTAAGCTGTTATAAATGTTTCCTTCCAGATAGAGTAAATAAGGCGTAATTCTTAATTGCTACACTTTCAAGCTATATCTCTCACTGTGATAAATATTTTCAGGAATTCAATTTTGCTCCTGAAACATCTATCTCTTTCCCACACCCCAGCTCAGTGGAAAATTATTGAATGCTTTTCACTGGTTGTTCACATGTCACCATCATAATCTAACTTTGTTATATGAAGTATTTAACTGGCCCTATAACTTCAGTAAATCATCTCAAGGTTTCTAAACACTTGTAGCCACATACTCCATTGCCCAATGAAATAAACTCATCTGCAGATTGCACACTTCAAGTACAGAAAGACATCCTTCAACCAAAACACAAAACAAAACACCCTCATTTCATAACTAGCCTAAAATCTCCACAGAACAGAGACAAATTATAAAGAGAGAGCCCTCTCTGATTACATTGTGGCTAGGCACTGTAATCCAAAGATTGGTTAGTGGTTACCCCGGGCGTATTCCCTTGGGAGTCATAGGGAACAACCTGGGTGTTAACATAATTGGCGACTCCGCTGGGGACTTCTTAGGATTTTCCAGTTTCTATACATCCCTCAAAGCCTGAAATCAAGCCTGAAACAGGTCAGGAGGCCTTCAAAACTGTTTCTGTGTAACATTGACAGTTTTAGGGAAGAGCTCTTTCAGTGAATCTTCATCTCAGCTTTGAAGTATATATAGCCATTCCAAAATCTTTATCCAGTCCTTACAAATATAAAAACTTCCTATAAAATCCTAAAAAACAGTTAGAAGCTGGCTCCCAAGAAAAATCCATGGCACACTAGGGCAAATCCTGACCCTAATCCACCCATCATTGTTGATAATCCAAATACCATCCCTAGAAACATTAGGAGGCAACAAAGGCAGGAGCAGCCTGCTGATCTAACTTCAGATTCAGATCATCCCAGCCTTATCTCTACCCCATGCAAGGTCCTCTTCCGGTCTACCCCTAATTCCCCTAGTTCACCATCCACATCTCAAAGTCCTCCTCTCACATCCTCATCCACTGCACATATCCCCTTGACCAACACTCCAGGTTTGCCCCTGCTTGTCACCCCTATGGTACCCACTGTTCCTATTATCCCAGCTGCCCCTGTTAATCCTCTAAACCCTGTAAATATGGCTAACAGATATGCACCCTTGCAAATACCAGCTAATGCTACAGCTCTACCTCAAGATTACCAAACCAAAATTTCATATTTTGACTCCAATGGCCCTCTGACAGCTGTCCAGCATGCTAAGAAGATGCAAGACCATTTCGAGACCTATGAAATAGATGATGACAGTATCAGAATGAGGATGTTTGTTCAAAGCCTAACTGGGGATGTAAGAACTTGGTTTAGATCCTTGAATGCAAACTCCATCACAACTCCTGATGAACTGTATCAAGCCTTTACTAGTAGATGGGAGAAGAAGAAAGATCCTCTGCACATACTTGGGGAATATGACACTATCAAAAGAGGTCCCCAAGAGACTGTTTTGGAGTATTGTGCAAGATTTAACAATGTATATAACGCGATCCAACAAAATTTAAGACCCCCTCCTAATTTAGCCTTGTACAAATTCCCTGATGGTTTTGACCCTGACATGGCCTATCAGTTGAAGGAAAGAGATCCTCAATCCCTTACAGAGGCCCAAAGGGTTGCTGTTACAGTGGAAGCCAACCTAATTGCCAAAAGAAATAGGGCAAGGTTGGAAAAGAGGACTGTTTTCAAAGAAGAACCCTCTGCCTTTGATCAAAAGCTAGATGCAATGCTCAATGGAATGAAAAGATTGGGTGATAGAGTGGAATCGGTTGAGAGAAAATCATCATGGGAAGCACCACAAAACAACCCTCCTAGGAATCCAAATTTTAGGAGAACTCAAAACCCAGGCATTAGCAAAACCAGTGCTGATCAAGACATAAGACCCCCTTTCCAAGAAAATTATGCAGAAACTTCCACATCAACAGAGCCCAATGAAGATCCTAAGATTAATTTAATGGGTCTAGATGGTGAAAGTCAAGTTTTCTTAACACAAGAAGATCATGACGATGATGAAACCAAACTGTTCCAAACTAAATCAGGTGAATCCTTTGACTTTAAGCAAGGCTATGACACTGCTGTTTATGAGGTCCATAAACAATACAAGCTAAGCAGCAGAACTGTGAATGTAAACCAGCCTGAAAAGATAAAGGATAATCAGCAGCCTGAAAGAGTCATAGTCACAGAGCCTAATGAAAAAACAAATTCACCTGCACAAGAAGTGATTATTGAAGAGATCACTGAACCACTGTCCTTAAAACAGCAGCCTCTGGCCACTTCATCTTCTCATCCTAATTTAAATGTTACTCCCCAAGAGATGACTAAAAGAGGCAAGTCCCAAAGTCAAGATAAAAATCAAGAAGAAGATTTAATGAACAAGGAAAGGACTGTTATCTATAACCCCAAAACCCAATCTGAAAAACCTTTTGACCTAGAAACTGAAATTGGCAAACTAAAGATAGCTATTCCTCTTTTAGAACTAGCCAAGCATGACATCTATAAGCTACAGATCAAGAAGTCCCTTCAACTCACTAGCAACAAAGATGATGTCAATGTGCTGGATGACACCCCAGAACTCCTGTTTGGCCCAGAAGTGGATGGAAAAACAATGGTCACAGGGGTATTACCTTTTTATGTCAGCTTACATATTCATGACAAAATATTACATAATGCAATGTTTGACTCAGGTGCCTCTCACAATCTCATGCCAAAAGGAGTCATGGAGAGATTGAATCTAGATATAACAAGACCCTACAAGGACCTATTTTCCTTTGACTCCAGCCAAGTCAAGTGTTTGGGTCTCATAAAAGATTTATGTGTGTCTTTGGTTCAATACCCAAACAAGACAATCCTAATGGATGTGGTAGTTGCTGATATCCCACCTAAGTATGGAATGCTGTTATCAAGATCATGGGGAGCTAAACTCCAAGGTTCCCTACAACTAGACATGTCATATGCCACCATCTCTGTATTTGGGCAACCAAAAAGACTGTACAGAGAAACACTCATGAAATACATGGTCAGCAGTGAAGAGAAGCCTCAAAACTTTCCCATATATGCTGTCCATTCAGACATAGACTCATATATTCTCTTCAATAACAACACGACTCCCTTAAAAGGTGAGGTTGAAACCAAGATACTCATACAGGAGGAAGACTCAAATGAAAGAATTATTACCCATGAAACAACAGTCAATCAAACACTAGATACTGCTGCTGTTCTAAATATCAAGCATACCCAATCAAATGATGAAACTGTCCTAGAACACAAGCTGGATGAAAAACCGCAACTTCTACTCACATTGCCAGCCCATGAACATATCATTAAATCTCCTTCCCAACAGGATATTCTATGGTTCCTAGAATTTGATGGCTCAGTCAACAAGTTAGGAGCAGGAGCTGGAGTTTGGGTACATAATAAAGAAAACACTCATGCAGAAGGCAGAGCCTATAGATTGAACTTCAGATGTACTAATAACATGGCAGAGTATGAAGCTTTGTTACTAGGCCTCAAGTTACTAAAGTTCTTACAAGCTGCCAGGGTTTCAATCATGGGTGATTCAGATTTAGTTATTCAACAAGTGAAGGGAAACTTTGTCACCAATGACAAAAGACTAAGGACTTATAGGTTTGTTGTTGCTGAGGTACTAAACTTTTTCTCTGAATTCCAAATTACTAAAATTCCTAGAACCCACAACCTGCATGCTCATAGTTTAGCCACCTTTGCAAGTACCTGCAAGCTGCCTTTTGAGCCCCATCATTGTTTTACAGCTGAGGTAAAACACAGACCCTCCATTCCAAACAATGTTAATGATTGGCAAGTATTTGAGGATGACAAGCAAATAAACCATTTTTTAACTCTGCAGCAAGAATTTGCAGGATTAAATATTGACACTGATACAGCAAGTCAATCACAAATACTTAATACAGCAAGTCAATCACAAATACTTGATAGAGCAAGTCAATCACAAATACTCGATACAGCAAGTCAATCACAAATACTCGATACAGCAAGTCAATCACAAATACTTGATAGAGCAAGTCCATCACAAATACAGTTTCAGAAGATTACTCACCCAATATCACCTAGAACAGCAAAACAAATGCTAAATCCAACTATTTTCAACAAGGACAACATTCAGCAAATTCAAACAATCAATTGTGAGGAAGTGGCCAATGCTGAAACTGAAATCATAGAGCTGAAAGACAATTTTCTACCAACAGGCCTAACTCCACTAGAGGACATCTTTGATTCAAATGATATTCCCAAAAAACCAAAAATGCAGCCCTTAAATGCAGCCATTGAAGAATGCAACATAGGTACAATTGACAAACCCAAAATAATTAAATTGTCTGCATCTTTACCTCCTGATCAAAAGCCTAAATACATTGACCTCTTTAAAGAGTTCCAGGATGTCTTTGCATGGAGTTATGAGGACCTAAAGTCCTATGACACCTCTGTTATCCAGCATACAATCCCTCTCAAACCTGATCAAAAACCCTTTAAACAAAAATTGAGGAGAATCAATCCTATGCTTCTCCCAGCAATGGAACAAGAGGTACAGAAAATGTTCAAGGCAGGCATCATAGCACCAATCAGATTCTCTGAATGGATCTCCAACTTAGTCCCTACAAGAAAGAAGACTGGTGAAATTAGGCTGTGTGTGGACTTAAGGAATCTGAACCAAGTATCCCTCAAAGACAACTATCCATTACCCAAGATGGATCACATTCTCCAAAGAGTGGTAGGGGCCTCAAGAATCTCATTACTGGATGGATTTTCAGGCTTCAATCAAATCCTGGTGCACCCTGATGATCAAGACAAAACAACATTCACTACCCCATGGGCAACTTTCAAATATGTAAAGATGCCTTTTGGATTGAAAAATGCAGGGGCAACTTTTCAAAGAGAAATGGATATTGCTTTTTCCAAAGAGATTCATGACTTTTTAGTCATTTACCTAGATGACCTTACACCTTTCTCAAAATCAGACCAAGAACATATAAAACATTTGAGACAGATCTTCCTAAAATGTAGAAAATATGGAATTTCCTTAAATCCCAAGAAATCCCTGTTTGGTTTAGAGGAAGGTAAGCTATTGGGCCACATCATTTCTAAAGATGGCATTAAAATTGACCCAGATAGGATACAGGCTATCCTACAAATGCCCCACCCAAGAAATGTCAAAGAGTTGCAAGGATTCTTGGGAAAAATCAATTTCTTAAGAAGGTTTATCCCAAACTTAGCAGAACTAATCAGATTATTAAATAACATGCTAAAGAAAGATTCAAAAGTCAAATGGACTGTTGAAGCCAATCAAGCCTTTGAAGGTATAAAACTGGCCCTTACCCAAACCCCAGTCTTGACCAATCCTCAATTTGACAGGGACTTTATCATTTTCTCTTTTGCCTCCCAGCATACCATTGCGGTTGTTTTATTACAAAAAGATGACCAAGGAAATGAGAAGCCAATTTCTTTCTTTAGCAAAGCTCTTAGAGATGCACCTTTAAAGTATCAAATTATGGAAAAGCAAGCTTATGCTTTGGTCAAAGCCATTAAAGACTTTAAGATTTATATCCTTTATTCCCATGTCATAGCATATGTGCCAAGTCCTATTGTCAAAGACATTCTCACCCAAGAAAATTTAGAGGGCAGAAGAGGAAAATGGATTGCCAACATCTTGGAATTTGACATTGAGATAAAACCTACAAAACTAATAAAAGGGCAAGGCTTAGCCAAATTAATGACAGGAGCAAATTTCCAAGCCTTAGACATTAACCAGCTGGACAGTGAACCGGAGCTGGCGACTCCAAAGATCAATGTAGCCTTTGAACAATCCCCTTGGTACTCTGATATATGTTATGTATTGCAAAACCTGTGTGCTCCCCCAGGACTGTCCAAAACTAAATGTAGGTTCCTAAAAATGAAAGCCTCTAAATTCTGCGTTATGGATGGAAATTTATTGTGGAAAAACCATGAAGGAATATTGCTAAACTACCTAATTGAGAATGAAACTGACAATATCATAAAGGAATTTCATGCAGGTGACTGTGGTGGACACTTGTACTGGAAGTCCACTGTGGATAAGATACTAAGGGCTGGGTACTACTGGCCCACCATGTTCTCTGATGTCAAGAAATTCACCGCCTCATGTCATAAATGTCAATTGTTTGAGGGAAAGAGACAGTTGCTGCCACTTCCTTTGAGGCCTATTGCAACAGAAAGACCTTTTCAACAATGGGGCTTGGATTTCATTGCGGAAATTCACCCCTCATCCTCAGGCCAACATAGATGGATCTTGACAGCCACAGACTACTTCACCAAGTGGATTGAAGCTGTTCCATGCAGACAAGCAAATGATTCCACTATCATTCAGTTCTTGGAGAACAACATATTGGCTAGATTTGGCTGTCCTGACAAAATAATAACAGACAATGCTGCTGCTTTCAGATCCAAGAAAATGGTGAACTTCTGCCGTAAATTTCACATCACTTTGGGCCATTCTACTGCATACTATCCCCAAGGAAATGGCCTTGCTGAGTCATCAAATAAAAGTCTGGTAAACATCATAAAGAGAGTACTAGAAGAGAACAAAAGGAATTGGCATAAGAAGCTTGTGAATGCCCTATGGGCAGATAGACTAACAACCAAAAGATCAATTGGGACTAGCCCATATGAGTTGGTTTATGGATTAGAGGCCAAATTTCCTTCATCACTAGGAGTGCCTGTTATGAAACTTCTTCAAGAAAGCCAAGCTGAACCAAATGATATGCAAAGAAGAATCAATCAGATCATATGTTTACAACAAACTAGAGACCAAGTTTTCAGCAGAGTTCAAGTTCTACAAGAAAAATTAAAGAAGGCCTTTGATAGAAGAACTAAGGCAGAAGATTTCAACATTGGTGACAAAAGTCCTCAAGTGGGATTCAAGAAGAGAGGATAAGGGAAAACATGGAAAATTTGACTCCCTTTGGAGAGGACCATTTGTTGTCCAAGCAGTACAAGGAAACAACACTTATTTCCTTAAGAGTCTCAATGAAACTGATTTGGATGAAGGTCCTGTGAATGGCAGGATGCTGAAGCACTATTTTGAATATCACCCATAAGTGCACCCTGAGTTTTCCTTGTACATATCCAGATGTATATATTATTTTCTGTCAACATGTAGAAATGGAATTTCTCAAAGTTTTCTTAAAACTGCCAGCAAAAGGTAAATAGAATCAGAGGTCTACCAAGAAGAGAAGCACACAATTTTGGCATTTCAAAGCAGCAAACTTCAAGATTGGCAAGAGCAGTCAAGGAGCAAGGCAATCTGACCTGTTGTTCTTGGTCTTTCAAATGAAACACCATCCCCATGTGGAGCCACTGTTAGCTACCTATACCAATAGGTTTCATATTTCATGATTGGCACTAAAAAGGTCCAAATATGCTCTGCTTTGATGATTCAAAGATCACATATTTCCAAGAGAATCCAATCTGTGCTTATAGCTTGGCATGGACTCAAATTTTGATGGATGGTCCAACAGTCTAATCTGGATCATGTCATGTTTTAAATTTTCAGTTGTAGAATAGAGAAAGGAGTCTGTCCAAACTGTTTAATCTTGGCAGACAAGTAGTTTAGGTAGAGAAAAAAGGCTCCCAACAGCTTAATCTGGGACCTTGGAAGAAATAAGGGTAGAAGTAGATAGAAAAACAAAAGAAAAAGCCAAAGAAAAGAAAAGGCAAGTAAGGGTCTGCAAGTCCAAGTGCACCCTCCAAGAAGAAATAAAAAATGCTAGGCAAATAGATGGGTAGGCAGTTGGGGTTGCAGAAAGGTCATTTCTTATAAGTTGCATGTGTGCTAACTTTGTTTACCAAAGCAAAATCAATGAATTGAGAAGGTGTCATTCTTCATCAAGTTGCAGCAAGCAAGAAGCATGTCTAACCTCCCTTCTTCCCCTCTCCATTTCATTACTAACACTCCCTCATCAGCTGAGATTCATGGAAGAGATTATGGTTTCATGGTGGTTTTTAAACTTTTTAGAAGCCACATTTCTTGTCTAAAACTCTTTTCATTTTGATCTACTCCCTAAACTAAATAAGTCTCAAATAAACTTAGTGATTTTCCCCCTCATTCACATTTTCCCCCATATTAACTCTAACTCTACTATGTAAATCCCCTATATTACCTTTCCCCTACTATTATTAACACCATGGTGTATAAACCCCAAATTTTGTATAAATATCCCTCCCCTTGGCATTATAGCCAATAAATCCTCGGTCAGGGATCAAATTGGCATCTGGTCACTTTGATGAACCTAAACCTTACCCCTCTCCCTTCTTTGAAGTCATTCCACCCATTAAGCCTTTGATTGTAAAGAAAAAACCTTGTAAAAACCCCTCCTACCCATAACCCCTTTGAAATTATGAAAAAACCCAAAAACCCACCTTTTACCGCTTTTTCAAAGCTTCGGCGCATATATTTGATTTTCCAGAATACATTGAAAACCTTACAAAAACCCATACCCTAATGTTTTCCGTCGGGCGCATATTCCAAAAAAAATAATAAATTAAACCCGCCCCCCCTCCGTATTGTTCGATTACATCGCCCTTCCGTCCACCGTCGGATCGGACCCATGTGATCCGACGGCCCTCATTGATATCGGAGCGGCCCCCACGCCAGACGGTTAGCGCCCGAGAAAATGACAAAGGGTTACGTCAGTCCTCGGCCACGCGTCACCCTCTCAAGTCTCTCGGAGCGGCCTTTGACAAAACCAAGGCCGTATGGTAAGCGGTCCGAGAAAACCGTTACCACTATTGCACTTACCGCCCGGTTTTGCTGGTCCCACGTCATGCCCACGTCAGAGCCACGTCGTTGTCGCATCACCTTATTCGTCCGTCCCTTCGCTGACCTGTCCACCACTTCAGCACATCCATGGACCAACCAGGACCTGCCACATCACCTGGTGACGTCATGCTGACGTCATCCGACTCTGACCCCCACCTGATGACGTCATGCTGACGTCATCCCAAAAGCGCGCCAATATTGCCAAAAATCTATTTTAAGCCAAAATTTCGTGTTTTTTCTACTTTTGCCGAAAGAGACCGTTGTTGTTGCTGCATGAACTTGACGACCATACCAGCGCCAACCTGCACCGTTCAACTCTGAAACCAGAGGCGCCTCCACCGTACCTGCATTTGCAACCATCAGTGACAAACCGCAAGGTATTTCTCGAAATTATTCTCTGCACCTGGTTTTTATCCAAATTTCTTCGAACAAACTGTTAAGGGAGTGTTGAAACACTGAATTTACCGTCTAGTATCCAGTAACCTGCACCTATTTCCCTCTGGCAAGACAACCAACAGTTTACAAAACCTGCATTCGACTGAAACAACCTGAATTCACAGGTAGCTCGCGCAACCGTGAGCTAGAAACCTCTGCTGGCTGAATTCACCATAGAAAAGTTCTAGTCAGCCCTGCTATTTGTCTTTATCAATCTGTTAAACAGTATTTCAATTGTTGTGTGCTCAATTCACCCTCTGGTCCCTGAAATTCACACTTTTATTATAAGGAATCACTTCTGTGTTGTTCTGCTTACTTCAACCAGTTCACCTGCAAGTCAGAAGCTTAATAGACCATGGAAACTCCAATTGCACTGAACATCAAGCCTCTCAATACCCCTCATAGGGAGTTAGAATGGAAAGCTCTGGGAGATATGGATTATCAAATGTTGGATTGGTTTCCATTAGGCTCTAAATACAATATTCAGATGCTAAATGAGTTGAAAGCCCAGCACCTTAGTGGAGCTGATATCCTAGGGATTTGGGACTCAAACTTGCCCATCTACAACCTCCCCCAGGTAAATCCTATGCCAGAATTGATCCACAGATGCCAGGAGTGCTATGATCCATGCCAAAGAGCTGTCCTCAGCCCCACAGGCTCAATTCTGTTCCATATCACCCCAGAGAGCATAAATGAGATGCTGCATTTCCACACTGCAAAACCATTGACCCCCCTCTACATGCAGAACTTGATAAAGAAGGGGACTAAGTTGTCAAATGACCAGATCATCAAAATCAATCAGCTGTTTGTACAACCAGGCTCTGAAGCCATCAGAACTCCTCCTATTGGATATGCATACTTAAATGAATTGGGCAGAATTCTAGTGGATTTGATCAGCTATGTCCTAGGGTTCAGGGGAGTGGAGGATGTGGATGATATTATAATGGAAATGCTGTCTATATTCTCTCCTAGAAAGCCTCCAGCTGTACATTATGACTATGCCACATATATTGCAGATAAGATCCATGACCAGCTGATGAATCTGCAAAGGGAAAGACTGTTCAGATACACTTCCTACATTTACCATCTATTCTTGTTTTATCAACCAGGCAGCTTCCTCATTCCCCTGAAGCAAGTTAATACCCAGGGGAATCCAAGGTCAGTTGTGTTTTGGACCTCTATTTTTCATTGCACCTCTGTGTCACCATACACATACTGTGAGTTCATAGACTTGTTCATTCATCCAGCTATGACATTATTGTATGGTGTTCCTCCTCCAAGGTTAACTGATGACATGAGGAGAATTCTCCATCTAAACAAAACCTACAGCATTGGTAATTGGTACTTTTACCAAGACCACACAATCATTAGAGTATATGGATGTGAGTTGAAGCCTTATAGGCTGCCAAGGTATGTCCCTATGAGACTTTTTGCCCTAGAATACTTCAGGCAATTTGGGAATGCTGACTACCTCCACTTCCAAAGTAAGAACAAGAAGGCACAGTTGAAGGTAAGGAGCCAGCTGGGCCCTTTCCTATATAACAAAAAAGAGGAGGGATGGAAAGAGGCAAATAGTATCCTAGAGGCTCTCAAACTGCAAACTAGTTTTGAGTGGATACCCTATGACCCCAATCATTTTGTTTCCCTCAGGAGGATAAGATACAAATTGGGTACCTATTCACATGTGAGGCAGCCTGAGATTGAGCAGTATGCCAATGCATTGAGCTGGGAAGAGGGCACCCTAGAAGAGGAAATTACTAGTGAAGAGCTGCTAGAAACAGAGGCTAGAAATATTCAAAAAGAAGCTGACTTAGAAACTTGTGGACAGGTCCCCCTCTCATATAAAAGACAACTTGGAGCAGCTGCCTCATCCTCAACAACACATCAGCAAGCTGCCATGAATACTCCACAGACAGCTAACAAAAGCAAAGAAAAGCAGGTGGAACAGCCACCTCCTATGACAGAAGAGCAAATGGAAACCCTAGTGCAGCAACAAGAAGAGATGGAGCAGCAGGGAGAAGTGCAGCAGCAAGAAGAACAGCAACAACAGGAAGAACAAAGGCAGGAACAACCTGTCCAGCAAGAGCAAACAGTGGAGGCCCCTAAATCCACTGAACAAACTGTGCCTCCAAGGCAAGAAACCTCAGCTGAGGCATCAATCCTCCAAACTCCACAAAAGGAGGATACAAGCAGGAAAAGGGATAGAGAGACTCCCCTTACAACATTAGCAACTCATGGGGAGAAAAGACAGAGAATCAATCCCTTCTCAGAGGAAGAAATGCCAATAGGACAGTCTTTTGGTATGGTCCCACCCAGCAGGGAAACATCAGCAAGTTCCTTTCAACAGGAACAAGATAGAGCAATGGGAGGAGAAGTGAGTTCCTCAAATCAGCAAAGAGAAGGTGGACCCAGCATTAAACAGCAGTTCATCGACATTAAGAGGAGAAATGAGCCCATCAAGATACAGCTGTATAACCATCTGTTAAACATGGCTCCCACCAATCAACAAAGACTCATGTCTGCATATGATGTGCAGGAAGCCAAAATGATCATGAGTCATTTTATGCCAACAGCAGTGCAGCCCCAATCTGCCTCTGACTACTTGAGGACTAACCTGGAAGTCCTTGCCAAGGATATCCACCCAATGGACAAGATAGAACTGCATAAGCAAACGGGTGAGATGGTCTATGCTTCCTTGGCAGACCAAACATTGGATAACTACAGGCTACAAAATAGCCTTAACAATACAGCCTCTCAGCTAGAGTTGGAGAGAGCATCATCCCAGGAAAAGGACAACAGAATAAGGTCCTTAGAGGACATCATCATAGAGATTGGGCATGATCCCAAAGATATCAAGGGCATACAAGAGATATTAAAATTGAGGGATGCAGACATGGCAGCCTTGAGGAGAAAGATCAAACTCCCAGCCACAATTCACCCTCAAACAGATGATGTTGCCCAGCAAAGACATGATCAAGAGGCCACAACCTTGTTGATATCTCTGTACAAGCAGCTAATCCAAACTCAGGAAAAGCTGGGAGAATCGGAGGCTGCAAAAGCAGCACTACAGGCAGCCTTGAAACAAAGAGAAGAAGGGCAAACCTCCAAGCCTCCTCCTGAAGTGATCAACCTTGAGGAAGCTGCTCCAACTACTGCCCCTCCTCCTCAGCAAACAGAACCTACAGCACCAACTACATCGACAACTGCACCAACAACAGAGCAGACTCATAGTCTGGATATGCAGAAGCTTCAAAATAAAATTCAAGTCCTGGAAGCTCAAATGTTAGAGCTAAATCAAGCCAAAGAATCTTTGGCTAAAATCAATGACAGGTATGACAAATCAAAGCGAGATGTGGTAGAAAAGGGCAGGGAAATCAAAGCCCTTAAAGACAAGATCAAAGAGCTTGAGAAAGAGCTCACACTAGATAAGGTGACAGCAGAGCTCAAAACAGTCCTTTGGGCCAATATTGGCCAGTCCATTACCAATCAGTGGTAGTTCATTGAGACCATAGATGAGCAATCAGCGCTCATTACAAAGGCAAATAGGGAGATACACAGAGCAAGAGCAAGCCTTGGCAACATGCCTGATGATGCCACTAGGATGATCAACATATTAAATAACAGGACAAGCTCTCAACTGACCACCATGGGAATTGCTCACGGGACTGAGACAATCTCAATGATTAAAAGGGTCCTTACATTAAGAAACCTGGTTGGAACATTAGAAAGGAGGACCCAAGATATGCAGACCGAAATCAACAAGTTCATGGACAGGTTTCAGGTATTGCAAAACAGAGGTCTCCCCAGCCTACTAAGCAGTGTGGGAAGACTGCTTACCCATGAAAACTATGCTAAAAGGGTCAATGCCTTTGCTGCAAGTCAAATTGCAGGACAACCCAGCACTGCAGCAGAATCAGGGCCAGCATCAAGGCAGACTCTATATAATAGGGTGGAAAACCTGTTTTTTGTCATGAACGAGATCAATCATCTGTTCGATGTGCCTCCAAACTTCTATAAATATACAGAAGCAGATGAAACCATAGAGGCAATTGTGAAGCACCAATTGCCCACACAGGAAGTCTGGAATAGATTGACACAGCTAATATTGTCAAGCTAGAACCCGTAATGTCAAGTTTTGCAAATTTATAAGAGATCATACACAGGGAAAATTTTGGTAGATCAGCATACAAAGGAAAGATGAAAGGCTGAGCCAACTCAGCAAGGCTGTTCGGTCACCACAGCAGCAAGCACAGTCACAGGTGGCAGGGCCGAGAAAATACAGCGCAGCAAACATAAAGACACATTTTCCAGCATTAAAGCAAAGCGTTCCAACCGACTCAGTGACCTCCAAAGGTCAAAATATCCTCTGACAGACTTAAAGAGCAGTTATGTTGCATTCAAAGCTGTAATAACTTCTTTTCTACTTTTCTGTACGAAGTAATGAAGATATTTCTTTCTCAGATGACTCAATGCCTGAGATATTTTGTATAAACATTTCTATAAAGTCCCCTTCGCATGAGTTTGCAAGGGTTGTTGTTGATTTCATTTCTATACTTCTGTTGCTGTATAACTCTCAGAGAAATAATACAAAAGGTGGATGGAATTTCCAAAGCTCTGTGTTCCTTGATGCACTGTGGTGGCTGGCTGATTGTTACAGGATTCCTGCATGTTTCATAGCACAATAAGTCTTCTTTTAACCTCTGTGTTATATGTTTTCTAGTCCTTCATGTTCTTTCATGTTTCTGAATTTTACACTTAATGGCAAAGTAAACGAATAGTTCCAGGATTTAATCACAGATTACCCTGAACTCAATCTAAGCTGTTATAAATGTTTCCTTCCAGATAGAGTAAATAAGGTGTAATTCTTAATTGCTACACTTTCAAGCTATATCTCTCACTGTGATAAATATTTTCAGGAATTCAATTTTGCTCCTGAAACATCTATCTCTTTCCCACACCCCAGCTCAGTGGAAAATTCTTGAATGCTTTTCACTGGTTGTTCACATGTCACCATCATAATCTAACTTTGTTATATGAAGTATTTAACTGGCCCTGTAACTTCAGTAAATCATCTCAAGGTTTCTAAACACTTGTAGCCACAGACTCCATTGCCCAATGAAATAAACTCATCTGCAGATTGCACACTTCAAGTACAGAAAGACATCCTTCAACCAAAACACAAAACTAAACACCCTCATTTCATATCTAGCCTAAAATCTCCACAGAACAGAGACAAATTATAAAGAGAGAGCCCTCTCTGATTACATTGTGGCTAGGCACTGTAATCCAAAGATTGGTTAGTGGTTACCCCGGGCGTATTCCCTTGGGAGTCATAGGGAACAACCTGGGTGTTAACAGAAGGATATGTTGTGCACATATGCTTCTGAATTGTCCTCAAGGATTTCAGTGTCTCCTTGATCTCTTGGGACTTGCTCTGCTTCCAGATCTAGTGAAGCTGGTGGGGTGACCTCTTGGTTCTCATGCATGAGGTCAATATCCTGATCTAGCTCGGGCTAAACCACATCTATGTCCATCTTTACCAACATCTGTTCAATCTACTAAGAAAATTCCTGCTCCTGTGACTGCTCACCCTGTTTTCTATCTTCCTCTATCGGCACAGTTTCATCAATGTGTGCATGTTGCGCCTCTTGTTGTCCCTATTCTCGCTGCGATTCCTTCTCTCTTCCGCGTAGCTCTTGTTCCTCCCTTAGCTCTTTCTTCAACTCCTGCAACTCCTTTTATACCTCCTCCAGCTTCTGCTTCTCCCTCTACCTTTGCGCAATCCTTCTATCGTGTTTTCGCATCTTTGCCTCAATCTCTAAAGATTCTTTTAACACAAGTGGATTTACTTTGAACATGCAGCTTTGCTCCACCTCTACATTGTCGAAAACCTTCCTCTTGTCTTTGTCAAGCGCACGTATGCTTCCCTCTATTGTTGTTGATGTTGTTGCTCTCTAAGATGCTGCTGCCTTATATGTTGCTAACCACTCTATAGCCATTCCAACTGGTTCATTGAGCCTTAAGAAGTTATAGCAGTATCTCCATGGGTCTTCCTCAGGCCAATGACACGCCCTGTGGATCCAAGGATGATACACTCTTGTACATTGGTCTTCTACTAAGCAGTGCGGGTCATATGGATTCAAAATTCTAGTTCCAAATATGAAAATCTTGAATTCCCGTGTCTCAGCCTTAGCCTACTTGAGATTCTAGATCTCATACAACCTGATCTGCAAAGGAAGAGCAGGTTAAGGTGCCTTCTTCTTCATGTGTAGTCTTTCTGACAACCCTGTCGTAATGTGGTATGAAACCTCTTGCACGAACAACTTGTCCATGGAAAACTTCGGGGAAACATGCGGATGTCTCCATGTTGTACATCTGGATGAAGGTGCCAAGGGGTGAGGAATACCAATATGTTATGTTAACCAATGCCTCCATCACTTCCTGTGACATGAAAGGTGGATCCTACTTAAAGATAATCATGTACACCAAGGTGACGAAGTGTTCTGATAGTTGTATTATAAATCCATGGAAGTAGCACTCGAAGACAACTTGCAACAGGTGTGCATAGAGGTTTCTGAAGGTGTCCATGCCCCACCCAAGCCAGGGAACTGCTGATGGCCACAGATTGCATCAAGAATGTAGGAAGACATGAATAGATTTTCTTGCTCACCTTTGGGGGGATGTCGGGCATCTGTTACTTGTCGCTTCAGTGGGAGAGCCAACATGGCGGACCAATTGAAAGGTATTCCTCCGTTTTCTAGTTGATACAACACAATCACCCAATTTTGTGGGAAGATCTCTATAATCTCTTGGACATATAATCCGCATGCAAAGATGACCAAGAGCTGATAAGCCTTCCGCAGTATCTTTGTCTTGTAAACTTGGTTGGGTGTTGCCCTGAACTTAGACCGCTCTTTCACCAAGCTCTTTAAGATGTCTCTTGAGTTTGCACTACTGTTGGGCCTAGTGAATGGTGCATCCATTGTGACCACCGGTTGCAGCAAGTGATACATCACCTGAAAGTCCTTTTCCCTAAAGGTAGCAATTTTCATTCCAGTGACACTAATCAACACCATTGCCTCTGGATCAATATGGAAGACAATCCAATGGATCATGTTTGCGCATGGAAACATGAGATACCTACATGCAATCCGGTACAAGCCAGACTTGTCTATGTTGATATAGACTCTGTGGTCCTCCAGATTCTCCTCAAATGTGTTTGAAAAGATTCCATTGATGTCCTGTCATTTCATCTTGATCTCCTTTGCTATGAACAACTTAGATGGCAAGCTCATAGACACTTGCTCGACCACATCTCGAGTTGCACTCTCAATGGTGTCCTTTGACCCTGCTCTCTTGGAAGTCATTATACCCGTAATGTTGAGAGACTGATGAACAGCTGTGATACCTGGAGACAAATAAACAATCATGGCAAACAAACTGTTAGTTGAAAACCAAAAGCAACTTGAGGACTGTCATGCACCACACCCAAGTGACTAGTTAGAGGATTTACGCAATTTTCATTGGGAGACTAGGAGACTGTTTGCCAGAACTGCATAGAACAAAGTCTGAATAGTTAGTGAGCATAGTCCATCTTGGCCTGCTGAGGATTGAAACTTATGTAATGTGCAGTTTCAATTAGCATGACTACAACCCGGTAAAACTGCATTGCACAATTCCGAGGGCCAATGGGGCACTCCCTCTCATAATTGCGCAGAGCAAGCCTGGGAGGCTAGTGTGAGGCAAGCTCTGACACAATTTCTAGGAGAAAGGCAAGGCCTTCACTCTCATAAATGTGCAGTGCAAGCCAAGCAAGGCAAGGTCTGGGCCAAGGCATACCTGATTCACTGACCGGCGACTGAAAATAGTGAGGACGGAATGCATGTGCGAAGCTGGGTGCAGACATGAGTGAGTGAACATGCATGCAAATAGTGAGTGCAAGATTTAGTAAGATGGGAAAACAAGAAAGTGTGTGAAGCGAGTCACCGCAACGGCGACCGTAAGTGCAGAAACAGTGTCATGCATGCAACAACAAGGAGATGTAATGGAAAACTTGAAATAGTGTTTGTACAAGCTAACATGCATTAAAACTACAAAAAGTGTTCAAAAAAACCAAGTAAACAACACTCACACAAGCTGAAACACAAAATGTGACAGAAAAGCAACAAAAGACATGAAAAGCGGACTTATGTGTAAAAAGTTGAGCTGAGTGTGTTGAATGTTCCTAGATGCATTGGGGATGTTAGAGATCCAAGATCGAATTGAAGAATAAGATTTGAGGCATCAAATAAATAGTTTTGACATGATTGAGGCTTGTGACATGCATGCAATGAATATAGGAAAAAACGACACTTGGCGAGAGGTTTCTAAAATGGATTTTGCATGTAACCCCTAGCTGCTAAAAATAGATCCCTAAAATCTAGGGATGCTTTTTCCTTTTTGCTTTTTTCCTTTTCGGGAAAAGCTCCCCATGCATGCAAGGCAAGATTGCTAAGTCCTGTAGGAACTAGTCAACTTGGGAGCACATGCAACAGACTGCAAGCCTATGAAAGACTTCTGCACAGTTTCTGGGTTGAGTGGCTTTGGCTGCCCCTTAAGCTCTGTGCAATTTTTGAACTGAAGCCAAGGCTGTCAGCCAGATCTGCACAAATTTTGAGAGAAAGCCCAGTGATGGGCTGCTCTATGCAATTTTTAGGGGGAAGACAATCTATTTTCTCTACTCATTTATGGAGAACAACAAATTTGCACAATTCTGGAGAGCAAGGTTGATTGCCCTCTAGTTCTGCGCAATTCTGCAAGTGAGCACAACTGCTATTTAAAAACCAAGTCTCGAGATGTTAGCTTGTGGGTGAACGAAAAACAAGTTAGCGAACCCAAGCTAACAAGCCAAAGAAACTCGACTGAAGCATATGTACCTGGACAATGCAAGACATGGTGCTAAGGATGGTTGGTAGGGAGGCTCCAAAATGAAGCTAAAGGAAAATTTTGGAGAATGTTTTAGCCACTACAATAGTATCCTTGGGCTTGGCCATCCTAGGAGCCTCAAATTCCTCTTTTACAATCTCTTTATTTTCTTTGAATGAATTTTTCACTTGCATCTCTTAAATCTGCATTTACTATTCATGCTTCTTTTTTTGTAGGCTATATTGGTTAAATGATTGAAATGATATTTTTTTCAGGTTATTTAAAGAGTCACAAGCATGAAACATCCTTAGAACTGATTTGAGAATTCATATTCATCATTGAGCAACTTGGATTGGCTTACTAGTTCACAAATCTAGAATTTCTCAAAGTCTCTTGTAACAAAATAGTACTAATATTTTCCTATTTTTTAGCACATGTTAACGAGGCTATTGTGAGTTGTTTCCACTTTTATTGAGTCTTAAAAACATTCAAGTTAATAGCAGAATTTAACCCATAGGATTTGCAGTTGATTTGGTTAGACAATTGGTAGGTTAACTAGGTCACTGATTCTTGAATTTTTAGTTTTGGACTAGTAATTTTCTTCTATTTTATAGCACATGTTAAAAAGGTTATTTTTTAGTTCTTTCACTTGGATTGTAGTCCTAGAAAATAATAAAAAAATTCAACCCATATCATTTTCAATCAATTTTCTTGGTGATTGGTGAGATAACTCAAAGGACACACTAGCTGGCAAAGTAGGTATTTTTATTGTTACCCAACATCCGGAGCGAAAGAGCATGCGTCCGAATAAGTGCATGCTCGTCCCTCGACTTTAATCATGTTTCATCATCACGTCATCAATTCTTTTTATTTTTATTTTTATTCTTTTCATTAAATTGGATTTTGAATTGGTCGTCCGTTGACCTCAATAAAATATGTATGTTGTGGGCTGCTTGTCCACCTCACCGCCTTCACTAAAATATGGTTTGGTCTGCTTGTCCACCTCATGTATTAGTCACTGCTTTTATTTTATGATTGAATTTTATTAAATTCTCAATTAAATTTGATAAAATTATTTAGAAAAAATTGAAGCCTCATGTATTAGTCACTGCCTTTAATGAAATATGCTTGCCCACCTCATGCATTAGTCATTACCTTTGATAAAATATGTTTTGGCCGCTTGTCCACCTCATGCATTATATAAAATAGGTTTGGGCTGTTTGTCCAGTATTAGTCACTGCGTTGGATAAAATTAAAATATGTTTTAGGCTGCTTGTCCACATCATGTATTAGTCACTGCTATTCATAAAATATGTTGTAGGCTGCTTGTCCAGCTCAGCTCTTTAATCACCACCTTAATAAAATATGTTTTGTTATGCTTGTCCAACTCACTGCAGATAGAATATGCTTGTCGACTTTTTATATTTAGTCATTGTTTTTAATAAAATATATTAACTTTTAAATAAGATAGGATTTTGTGATAGTTTGATTAGAGTTTAATATTCATCGGATTTTAATTTCAAATTTTTAATAGGAAGGATTGAAGATGGAAGTTAATTGGGGAATTAAATTAGTTTAAAAGGTATTTAAATTAAATTAAGTTTTTTAATGATAGTTTGATTAGAGTTTAATATTTATCGGATTTTAATTTCAAATTTTAAATAAGAAGGATTGAAAATGGAAGTTAATTGGGGAATTAAATTAGTTTAAAGGGTATTTAAACTAAATCAAGTTTTACATAAGCTTGGTGCTAGCATCTTATTTTGGATAGATTGCTTTTCTATCCAACAAACTAGTTGGCTTTAGTTAGGCTAAACCTAATAAAAAAAGGAAGGAAAAATAAATCAACAAAATATGTGTTCCATTATCTTTAACAAAATAAGAATTTGAATTCCCACATTACCTATTTCACATTCTCATTACCATTTTATGAGTTGAGATATTCACTTCACATTTCTCACACACATTAGTGTTAATTTATTAAATAAGTTGAAATACTTTTTTATTGATTTCACATATTATTTTGATTTCCTTATAAAATAATGTAAACTTTGAACCAAAAACACTACCTAATACCCGTATTTTTGAGATAATTCAAACCATATTTTTGAAATGAGTGCTAAGTGAACTATTCAAAAATCATGAGAAATTAGTCAGTTACGACTACCTCTCATGGAAATGGTCATACGTTTGAATGACTTACTTAACGCAGTTGAATCCCAAAAAAATGATATATAATGCACTGCGTAAATCCCCCATACTTAAATTCAAAAAGAGTCAAGGGATCTCTACTTGAATGGTTCATGAGGCACAATACTTGCTAAGGTTTTGCAAATGGGGTAGCAAGCTAAGTGGGCTTGATTGTGGGGAAAAACTCCACAGTTAAGCGCGCTTGAGCCAGAGGAGTTCTGGGATGGGTGACCTCCTGGGAAGTCCTGGTTACCGGGTGCAAGCCCCGGAAGTGATGATTGATGCTATGTGATTCGTTCTCCACATTTCACTAGTTTCAATCCCACTTCTTCACCCCTGTGAGCATCACCCGATGCAATGAGTGCTAAGTGAACTATTCAAAAATCATGAGAAATTAGTCAGTTACGACTACCTCTCATGGAAATGGTCATACGTTTGAATGACTTACTTAACGCAGTTGAATCCCAAAAAAATGATACATAATGCACTGCGTAAATCCCCCATACTTAAATTCAAAAAGAGTCAAGGGATCTCTACTTGAATGGTTCATGAGGCACAATACTTGCTAAGGTTTTGCAAATGGGGTAGCAAGCTAAGTGGGCTTGATTGTGGGGAAAAACTCCACAGTTAAGCGCGCTTGAGCCAGAGGAGTTCTGGGATGGGTGACCTCCTGGGAAGTCCTGGTTACCGGGTGCAAGCCCCGGAAGTGATGATTGATGCTATGTGATTCGTTCTCCACATTTCACTAGTTTCAATCCCACTTCTTCACCCCTGTGAGCATCACCCGATGCAATGAGTGCTAAGTGAACTATTCAAAAATCATGAGAAATTAGTCAGTTACGACTACCTCTCATGGAAATGGTCATACGTTTGAATGACTTACTTAACGCAGTTGAATCCCAAAAAAATGAAATTCAAAAAGAGTCAAGGGATCTCTACTTGAATGGTTCATGAGGCACAATACTTGCTAAGGTTTTCGCAAATGGGGTAGCAAGCTAAGTGGGCTTGATTGTGGGGTAAAACTCCACAATTAAGCGCGCTTGAGCCAGAGGAGTTCTGGGATGGGTGACCTCCTGGGAAGTCCTGGTTACCGGGTGCAAGCCCCGGAAGTGATGATTGATGCTATGTGATTCGTTCTCCACATTTCACTAGTTTCAATCCCACTTCTTCACCCCTGTGAGCATCACCCGATGCAATGAGTGCTAAGTGAACTATTCAAAAATCATGAGAAATTAGTCAGTTACGACTACCTCTCATGGAAATGGTCATACGTTTGAATGACTTACTTAACGCAGTTGAATCCCAAAAAAATGATATAAAAAAATACATCAAAACCATAAATAATATCCAAAATCTTTTTTAAGATTTTCCGATTTCTATGATTTTAAAAATGCATACCAAACCAGAAAAATGGAAAAAGAGTACTGGTCAAATACAACGCACATATCAATCAATTAGACATAGTGTCATACACCAAAACTTATGTTATTAGTAACACGCACAACAATAAAAAAAAATATAGGAGGCATCCAAATACAATCGGGGTTCTCTATGCACTAGCATGCGACGTTATCTGTTATTTTGGAATCGTTATTACTTATGTGATTGTTGTGGTGCAATTTTGGAAATTAAATTTGAAATGTAATTTTTTTAATTAATAGGAGCATATTTGATTTGTTTTTAAATGCAGGATTGTGATGTAAGCCTCCCAGCAAATAATTTCAAATTTTGTTATACGAACTCCTCTTTAATAATAACTTCATAAGGTTAAAATATTTTCAAAATAGGTGGATTTGAGTATATTTATTTTTTTAATAAAGATGTTAATGCCTTGAGCCTATAACTTATAATGTTAGAATCAACGTCTTGTTTTTAACTCGATAAATTAGATGATTTAAATAGCAAACCACATGGAATTAGTGAAAGGATAATTCTTAATGGAAAAAATGCTACATTTCCTTTTTTGCATTGGGTGGTAAACATATGTCTGTTGTAATATACAATTAATATCACATGAAAACAAGCATTTTCCGTTCATCGTGAGTGGCATAGGTTGAGAAAAATTATAATTATTTAACGTGAAATACGTTAAATATCATATTTATTCTCACCTACCTGTGCTTTGAGTTTGTTTTATTATAATGTTGTTAGGGTCACTAGTGTTTATTTTTATTATAATGTTGTTGATGGTAAATTAAATTATAAAGAAATTTTAGCTTTTCAGTAATAAATAGTGTGAGACGACTATTATGATTATGATTCCAACTACGTTTATTATGTGAATTATTATATAAACTATTTAAGTTGACCTCAGCAACTGAGCTAGTTGTGATGTTAAAAAAATAAAAAATAAAATAAAAAAATAACATTTATTAATAGTAAAATTAATTTATTAGATCTTAATATAAAAACTAATAATAATAATAAATTTGTATCTATGCTGGTTTATCCTGTTTGGTTGGCTCGCAACCATTTCCAAATCAGAAACCGTCGCCAACTCTACTCAGTCCCATCTATTATTTACTATGCTCATACCCTAGCTACGTCCATTCTCCATATTTATGTACATCCATTCATTCTATTGCTAAGTGACCATGCCCGTGCGAAAAACTTGGGTATTGATTGGCATTCAAAAGATGCATGTTACAGTATTGGGGTTGTTCTCTTGAAAATAACTATTGAAAGCATATGAAGCATGGGCTTCTTGAAAATAACTATGGAAAGCATATGAAGTTTGGGCTTCCATGAACAATCAATGACTAATTTGTTAGATAACTAATCCTTGTTGGAACAAGTGCACAGCAAAATTAATTAAACACACAGCAGAATAAATCAAGCACATAAACACAGTTTTTAACGTGGTTCACCCAACCAATCTGGGCTACGTCCACCAAACATAGGCATCAGGAGTTTATTAATAAAATCAGGAGATTACATCAAGAAATCCTCACACTCTCTTAGCAAACATCCGAATGGTTGCCTGTTATATAGCCTAGAGAATCTAACAACCTCATTAATTCCCTCACATCAAATATAGGAGGCATTAACTCCCTCCCAAAAACCTGGAGTTAATCTAGGACCTGAATTCCTATTGTTGTCACCAGCTGAGATTTTTCCTATTTCATTACAAACAGAAAATCTCAACAATCTCCACCTTGACAACAATTCACCTAATGCCCTGTTATTATTATTTTATCTTTTCTGCAAGCCAAGAGAAGCCAAACACCAGCGTAGCTTCTCCAACAAAACTGGTTTCGTGAACATGTCTGCACAGTTCTCCTTTGTATGCACCTTTTCCAGAGAGACTCCCCTTTCAGTGATAACCTGTCTTACAAAATGATATTTGATTGGAATATGCTTTGACTTACTATGATAGGCCGGATTCTTAGCCAAATGTATTGCACTTTGACTATCACAAAGTAACCTGATGTTGTCCTGTAACCTACCAAACTCACCAAGCAAACCTTTCAACCAAACCGCCTCTTTGCAAGCATGAGAAGCAGCAATGTATTCTGCTTCAGTAGTAGACAAAGCAACAATGTTCTGTAGCTTTGACATCCAACTTATAGCTCCACCTGCAAGAGTAAAGACGTACCCTGAAGTTGACCTTCTCTTATCCAAGTCACCTGCAAAATCGGAATCAACATATCCGCAAACAAATTCACTACTCTTATTGTAAGAAATACAATAACTACTTGTGCCTCTCAAGTACCGAAGCACCCATTTCATCGCTGACCAGTGTTCTTTACCCGGATTTGCCATGTACCTGCTGACAACCCCAACTGCATGAGAAATATCTGGTCGCGTACACACCATCGCATACATCAAACATCCTACTACATTGGCATAAGGAATTCGAGACATATAATCATTTTCTTCATCTGTATTAGGACATAAACTCGAAGAAAGCTTAAAATGGGAAGCTAAAGGGATCGACACAAGCTTCACATTGTTCATACCAAACCTCAAAAGTATTTTCTCAACATACTTCTGTTGTGATAGCCACAGCTTACCATTACTCCTGTCTCTGAAAATCTCCATGCCCAAAATCTGTCTTGCGGCTCCTAGATCTTTCATATCAAACGTCCTTGCCATCTGAGTCTTCAACCTGTTGATTTCTTCAATGCTTTTGCTTGCTAAAAGCATATCGTCAACATACAATACCAAGATAATGAATATGCCATTATTCAACTGTTTGAAATAAACACAATGATCATATTCACTTCTAACATATTTCTGACTCAACATGAAAGAATCAAACTTCTTATACCACTGCCGAGGCGACTGCTTCAGGCCATATAATGACTTCTTGAGCCTGCAGACAAATTTCTCATTGCGATGCTGAACAAACCCTTCCGGTTGTTCCATATATATTTCCTCATCTAAATCACCATGTAGAAATGCAGTCTTAACATCTAACTGCTGCAACTCCAAATCAAACAAAGCCACTAATGCTAACACAATTCTAATTGAAACAATTTTAACCACTGGTGAAAATATCTCATGAAAGTCTATGCCAGCTTTCTGAGAAAACCCTTTTGCAACCAGCCGAGCTTTGTACCTGTCTTCCGTATCATTCACACCCCGTTTCAGCTTGAAGACCCATTTGCATCCCACAGTTTTCCTGCCTTTCAGAAGCTCAACCAGATCCCATGTACCATTCTTACCTAAGGCCATTATTTCTTCCTTCATGGCTGCTTTCCATTTGTCACTATTTGAACCTTCTACAGCTTCCTGATAACACAAAGGTTCATCATCATTAGTGATCAAAGCAACTGAAGTAGCATGATCATCATACCTTCTCAGACGGCATTTGATCCTTGTAGATCTCCTTAAGAATGTTTCTGGTGCTTCCACAATTGGCTGTCTATCAACTGTAGGAATTTCTTCATGATCGCCATCTGAGACCTGTTCATGTCCTCCATCTGAACCCTGTTCATAATCTGATTTTGAAACCTGTTCATGACTAGAATCTGAACTATGGTCGTTATGACTATCATTAGAAATGCTGTCAAACTGAATATGCTGGAAATCAGATACATCATCCTGTTTCAATCTTCTATCTACATCTAACTGTACAAGAGAGGATTCATTAAACTTTACATCTCTGTTGATGATGATTTTGCGGGTAGTAGGATCCCACAATCTAAATCCCTTTGTTCCATCACCATACCCAACAAAGATATACCTTTTAGACTTTGGATCTAACTTAGTTCGCTGATGTTTAGGCACTAGAGCATATGCATCACAACCAAACACTCTGAGTTTAGAATAGTCACAAGGGTGTCCTGTCCATACCTCTTGCGGAACCTTGTAGTCTATTGCCGTTGATGGAGATCGGTTTATCACATAACAAGCGGTTGCCACTGCTTCCGTCCACAACTCCTTCGGCAACCCGGCGTTACTCAGCATACACCTTGCTCTCTCTAGAAGAGTCCTGTTCATGCGTTCAGCAACTCCATTCTGCTGAGGAGTATAAACTGTGGTCTTATGTCTTTCGATCCCTACATCCTTGCAATAGCTGTCAAACTCCTTGGAGGAAAACTCACCACCATTATCAGTTCTTAAACATTTTATAGTTCTACCAGTGTTGTTTTCTACCAATGCTCTAAACTGCTTGAAAACTGTAAAAACATCAGACTTCTTTTTCAACATGTAGACCCAAACTTTCCGAGAAAAGTCATCAATGAATGATACAAAATAAGACGAACAACCATATGAAGCTGTAGGGGCTGGACCCAAAACATCTGAATGGATATAATCAAGTATGCCTTTACTAGTATGTTTTCCTGTTTTAAACTTTTGTTTACTTTGTTTACCAAACAGACAATGTTTACAGAAATCCAATTTTCCAGATCTTAGATTAGGAAGTAACTTTCGGTCAGCCAAAATTTTCAATCCTCTTTCACTCATATGCCCCAATCTTTGATGCCATAAGTGAATGGAACTACTGTCATGTTCAGACACAGACACATGATCTGACCCATTTCTACCTTCTAACTGAAATAGATTTCCTACTTTCTTAGCCTTCATCACTAGTAAGATACCTTTATAGATTTTCATAACTCCACCTTGAATTACAGTTTTATATCCATTTGAATCAAGTGCTCCTAATGAAATCAAATTTTTTCTTAAATCTGGTACATGCCTCACATCAGTTAATATTTTTGTTGTCCCATCAAACATTTGCAGTTGTATGCTCCCAATTCCCACAATATTACAAGTTACATCATTACCCATGTACACAACACCATCATCAACTAATCTATATGTTTTAAACCAATCTCTATGTATACACATGTGGTTAGATGCCCCGGAATCTAACAACCAATGTTGATCATGTTTTGAAACATTAACTGACAATACTTCATCACTCATACCTGAACCAGATACTGAACCTGTATCTGTGGTGTTGGCTTCCTTCTTTTCTGTCGAAGAGCCTTCTTTAGCAGCCTGCTTTCGCTTCCAGCAATCCTTTTTCAGATGTCCTGCCTTGCCACAATGCTAGCACTTCATCTTTGGCTTCTTTCCTTTGGACTTTGAACGAGAGTCGCTATGCTTTCCCCCGGAGTGTCTCTCTCGTGAGCGACCTCTGGCCATCATTACCTCTGATGTGGAGGTGTCTGCATTCGACCTCTTCCTTGTCTCCTCAGCCAACAAGGCTCCAACAACATCGTCAAACTCAAGGATTTCTGATGTACTAAAACTTATGGAAGTAACAAAGTGATCCCAGGATTCAGGCAAAGAACATAATAGAGTTATTGCCTTATCCTCTGAATCAAATTTCACATCTAGACTGTTTAATTGCACCAACAAGGTATTAAAAACATTCAGGTGATCAGCAATTGAGGTACCTTCTTTCATCCGCAAACTGTAAAGCTGTCGTTTCAGGAGAATCCGATTTATCAAAGATTTCGTCATATAGAGCTTCTCAAGCTTCGACCACAAGCCTGCGGCGGATTTCTCTGACACAATGTTAAACAGAAAATCGTCCGCCAGACATAACCGAATAGTGCTCAGAGCTCTATCGTCCATCTCATCCCATTCATCCTCCGTCATGGAAGGAGGTCTTTTGTTTTTCCCCAACAGTGCTTTCGCCACACCTTGTTGAACCAGCAGATCGTGCATCTTCACCTTCCAGATCTCAAAATTATTCTTGCCATTAAATTTCTCAATTTCAAAACGGGCACTTTGAGTTTTCGCCATTTTGTATCAAAAAACACAATAATCTCCAATATCCAACCAGCAATAAAAAAAAAAAAAATTGCCTTTGCCTTTGATTTTACACAAAAAATCTGCCTATGCCTTTGATTTTACACAACAAAAATCTGCCTTTTTTGCACTTCACAAAAAAAATTAATATACGTCCTTTTCAAAAAAAAAAACTTCAATATCCCTTATAACTCCTATTTTCTGTTTAACAAATAATTACGTACTCCTTTTTGTTTAAAGGCATTAAAGTAAGTACGCACTCCTCTTTGTTTGGTTAATGGCATTAAAATCATTACCAAATTTCCTTTGATTATTTGTCAAACGGATTCCTTAATAGGACCAGGCAACAGTGCAATTCCAAGTTTTAAATCAGCAGAAGATATTTGAACCTAGCGTATGGTGGGAGAAGATATTTCGGCAGGCTTGGCTCCGAATCCCAAAGCTACAGTTAATCCGAAATAATGAATGATTCATTCAATTTAAAGTTCAGCTTGTTTCTGAACAAGTCTGATCCCCCGAAATACAACGCTTGCATTTATTTAGAAATATATATATACAACGCTGGATACTGTTGGACAATGCACGGTTTCATTTGAAACAGAACAAGATAAAAAACAGCGTTAACATAAAAAACCAGCGCTCCACAGCAAATTATATCCGGGCAATGACATTCGTGCAATTCCATTCTCAACGCCCCATTTAATATTATATGAAACAGTCACCATTACGCAGCACCAGCAATTAAAACAGCGACCAGCAATTAACAACGCACCATTTAATATCAGGATCGCCTCCAGCGCCTTGGTCCACCAGCGCTCCGGTCAACACAAGTCCGCGCTCCCTTGCTCCACGCGCAGATTTTACAGTGCTTAGCGCGCACAGGCAGCAACTCCAGCACCTCCAACATGCTCTGATACCACTTGTTGGATCAAGTGCACAACAAAATTAATTAAACACACAGCAGAATAAATCAAGCACATAAACACAGTTTTTAACGTGGTTCACCCAACCAATCTGGGCTACGTCCACCAAACATAGGCATCAGGAGTTTATTAATAAAATCAGGAGATTACATCAAGAAATCCTCACACTCTCTTAGCAAACATCCGAATGGTTGCCTGTTATATAGCCTAGAGAATCTAACAGCCTCATTAATTCCCTCACATCAAATATAGGAGGCATTAACTCCCTCCCAACAACCTGGAGTTAATCTAGGACCTGAATTCCTATTGTTGTCACCAGTTGAGATTTTTCCTATTTCATTACAAACAGAAAATCTCAACAATCCTCGAGATTAACCTTGGTCAGTTTGGGTAGTTATTGGAGTCCAAGAACTCTTAGGAACTTTTTCAATTGTTTCCTATATGTATTTATAGGTACAAACATGTACATAATTCTTTGAGATAATTTAATATACAGTTTATTTGGTTTCCATTTGAAAATCGTTTCATAGCCCTGGTTGATTTGTTCCTAAACTCCATGTATTTGAAGTCTATCGTGTAAAAGAGACGTGGAGCGTGAACACTGTGAAGATAAAGTGCAGCAGAAAGTTAATCCAGTGAAGAAATGTAGTGGGATGTCCAAACTATTGACTCTCTATAAGTTTCATATCTTTCAGTCATAATGAAAGATGATTGGAGAAATTGAGTGGCATATTTTTTCAGTAATCACGTTTACTACAGTAAACGGGAGTTTAATCGTAGTATTTGCATTTACCACAGTAAACATAAGTTTAATGACAGTAAAATTTATGAAGGATAATAAGATATATTTACTACAAACATAGATGTTTGAACGATGCAAAGTTTGAAGGATACAAGTTTTTTTACACAAAGATTTATCAAGAATACAATTTTTTTCTCCTGAATAATACAATTTTTTTATTGAAGTATATATATTTTGGTCGCTGAATATTTTACTAAAAATGATACAAAGTTTGAATGATACAAGTTTTTACATAAAGATTTGTGAAGAATACGAAACTTATCACTAAACCACAAAGCCAACTTTGTTAAAAAGAAGGGGAGAAACAAATTTATATCTTTTCAGAAGCATTGCATATATTTTGAATTTGGAAGGATTTGGAGAATATTTGGCATATATGGATATTTGGGATATGTGATTAAATGAAGACATGTAATTGAAAAATCATAATTGTTGGCAAGGTTACTTCGATGGGATTTCCAATCAAGGGCAGTTTACATGCGAGAGTGTATGAAAAGGTTGCAGCAATTTTAGGAGACCGATTCCATAAAAACGATAAGAAGTCGACATCATTTTTTATTATTGCCTTTTAAAGTTTAATTTGGTTAACTTATGATTATAAAAACAAGAAAATCAAAGGCATAGTGGTTGGTAAAATTTACATAGCTCAGAGGAAAGTGATAAGAAGTCGATATCATTTTTTATTATTGCCTTTTAAGTTTAATTTGGTTAACTTATGATTATAAAACAAAAAAATCAAAGGCATAGTGGTTGGTAAAATTTACATAGTTCCAAGGAAAACAATAAGGAGTCGACATCATTTTTTATTATTGCCTTTTAAAGCTTAATTTCGTTAACTTATGATTATAAAAAGGTTCCAGAGTGATGAGAAACCTTGCAGCAATGAAGAGTACTTCTTACCTTGCATTTGACAACGGGGGAATGGTTGATGGTCTACTACAAGTTCGTGTTCGAGATGTCAAGTGAGCTTGAGTCAGATTTGAGTTGATTGAGTTGATTGGATGGTCTGCTACAAGTTCGAGTTCGAGATGTTAAGCGAACCCGAGTCAAATTTGAGTTGATTGAGTTGATCGAGCACTTCCATGTTCGGAATTGTTCGAGGAACTGCTATGATAGTTCTAGAGTTTGTGGTCACCTTAAAACCACACTTTTTGTTGTTCTGAGAACCGATATCAAGGTTCCAGAGTTGATTGAGAGACATTCAGCTCTTGGCTGAGATGCATTTATGCATTTTGAGCTCTCGTTCTTGGACTTTGGTATATCCCTTCGGATTAAGGGGGACTCTTAGATAACTAATTCTCAGGATTAACCTTGGGTCAGTTTGGGTAATTATTGGAATCCAAGAACTCCCTAGAACTAATTCAACTGTTCCCTATATGTATTTATATGTACAAACATGTACATAATTCTTTGAGATCATCTAATATACAGTTTATTTGGTTTCTAGTTGATTGTCTTACATAATTGAAAAATGTTGATAGTAGAGTTTTGACCTTTGTTGGTTTTCATTAACGGTCACTTTGGTTTATGAAAAAAGAAGTCCAATTATTCAGAAAACAAAGACATAATTGAAGAAGGGTTTTTTCTATCTCGTGAGACAATCGTTCACTCATGAGACTTTCCGCTATCTCGTGAGACAATCATTCACTCATGACATTGTCACATCACTCACTTGTACTTATCACTCTAGCAAATTCTTTTTTTTAATGGGGTGGCTAGTCCCCGAAAGAAGCATTATATTAGGCCAGTCTGTACAATTTTTTACATATATACATCACATCAATCAACATCATTCACCATATACACACTCACAATGTTACATAATCACTGCACAGCAGCATCGCAATAGGGGATCGAAACTGGGCGGGGAGCGAGTAAGCCGTCAGCCCCGCCGTTGAACCATGCACTCGCGTGCGCTCTAGCAAATTCTTATATATATAGGATTAGATTATTGTTGCATAGATTCCTAGAATTAAAAATTGAAAACCAACAAAAACTAATTAGGACAAGTATTTAAATCAGATATCTAATAACACAGCAAACATTATTATTAAGAGAATTTTCATATCCTCTACTATTATTCTAATAAGTTTTTTTAATGGAAAAATGTATTTTGTACCTCACTCAATTAATCCCTACATACTTCAAATTTTATCTTTTTAAAAAGCTTTCCAAAGATGTCAATCACTAATATTACAATAAACTAAATCAATTTTCTTGGGCCACATCTTTTCTCTAACAAATGATAATGTGTATCAATATATTTTTATCCAATACATTATAGATAGATTATAGAAGTGGCAGAAAGTATGTTAAGTATAATTATTTTGAGTGATTTTTTTTACCACATTTGAAATATTGTATTTTATTTTATTTTTAAATATATATAATAGATTTTTTAAGTATCCTATTGATATTGATATTCAATTCTGTGTATCTTAGGTTGCAACTAAATCATTTATGCTTTTCAATGAAAATAGGTCAATTATCTAGGTACATTGTTGATCTAAATTCTTTCAAATGGTGAACCCATGGATTGTCTGTGTGCTATGAAGTATTAGGGCAACAGTTGAGAGGTACAATAAAATCCACAGGAAGAACATCCAGCAGGCGGGAGCTCTTGTAGAATTTGAGGTAAGCTGACTTGACCTTGATCAATTACATAGTCATAGTGGACTTTTATTTAGTCTCAGCAATAGTAGCAAGCCCTCTGCAGTGAATCTAAGGAATTCAGCTAACACGTAGAATTTACAACAGGAAGCAAGAAAACTCACGCAACGATGTGATATTCTTACAAATTCCATCAGGTTAGCAACACTGTCAACATAATAGTGTGAAAGTAGCCATCATTGATCAATGGATTTTTATTTTAATAAAGTATTTCACCTTCCCATCGGTAGATAAAGGGTAAATACTGGGCGTAACAGTGAGATGTTTTGTAGCATTCAAATTCATAAAAAAAAACAAGGTTCAAAATCATAAATTCAATAGGTCACTAATTAAAAAAAAAGAATGGAAAAAAGGAGGATAACCGTCATTTCTCCAACCAGCAAACATAAATTCAATTGACATGAATCAGCAGACTTCAATTTTTTTACATTCCTTGGGATAACAGACGATTTTATCTGATTTTTTCTGTTGTACTTGAATTAGAATTTATTCCTATATAAATATTCTGTTGTACTTAAATTTATTTTTTTCTGTTATACTTGAATTAGAATTTATTCCTATAAAAATATTCTGTTGTGCTTAAATTTATTTATATTACATATGGTTAAACTTAATTCAACACTATGAGAGAACTCGTTATGCTGACTGTGATGGAAGCAAAATGCTCTGGTGGCTGAAAGGAATGTATGTCTGTGTTAGCCTATATGATAATTATTTTGGACAGGTATATGATAATTATTACTTCAGTTCAGACCATATATATGTGTGGGGGAAATATTTGTCTTGACAATTCCTTTTTCCATGTGTCCTTGAGCGAGTTAATTTTATTTACAAGAAAGATAAAAATGGCAATAAAGATAGAAATTGAATTATTAATAGTGTCTACTAGCAATGATGACTAGAACGGCATGGATTTTTCTTTTTTTAGCTCTGGTTTATCTACTAAAGACTATAAAGAATCATGGCTTATAGCCTCTAGAGAATTATTTCATGTAACTTCATAGGAGTAAGTTGATTCTTATGAAGAGTTTGATGTTAGGAGCTTAGAGAGTCTATAATGTAGTAGGTAGATAAACCATTCCAATAAGATATAGAAATGGAAAAATAGCTTGAAAATGGATCTACTTTCGATAAGCTAGTCCAATTATTTAAGGGTTGATGTGATTTTCACAAGGAATATGCGCATGCTTATTAGAGGTGCGCTAGTATCAAAGTTCGTATTTTCTAGAAATTGGATGTTACCACTAATGTTGGGTTTAATAGTAATGTCCCAACAACTCAGAAGAGTCGCAAGCCATTAAGGAAACATCTAAAGGAGTTAAAGGAATCAAGATTTGGAATATGGGGATGGGCAAGGTGACTAAGAAAAATATATAGGACATCCACTTCAAAAGAATGGTTAAGGCATGAATTTTAATTTTGAATCCACTAAGTTTTGTGAATCATGTGTGTTGGGTAAACATGCAAGGATTATGTTTGCTTTAAGATCTCACAGAGATTGTGTATTTCATTTAGACATATATATGGCCCTATGAATGTGGCATGTATTACTAGTGCTTACTCCACTATTATCTTTATAAGTGATTACTTTTCTCTATTTATAAGCGATTTCAAGCTACGGAAGACATGTTTTGTGATTATTAAGAAGAAATGTGATATCTCTAACTCTAGCAAGAATTCTATCACCAAGGATAAGAGGCAACCTGAGAGAAAACGTGAAATATAAGAAGTTAAAATGGTGTGCAATATTGCTCAATATATTTTGAATGAAATCAATAGGATTGTAAGGAAGATATTCAAAACACATTTTCCAAAGTGAATTAGAGTGGTAAGGAGGATGGATAAAACTTTAGTAGAGAAATCAAGGTGCATGAAAATTGATGAATTTTTTTATTAAAGGCTTTTGAGATGAAGAAATTGCAAGAATTCATTACTTAGGAAATTTTTCACCTTGTTCAACCTTGGAGGATAAGGCACTAAAGAATGTTTAGGTTAGGAACTATCCATAAGTTTTAGACTTGATAGTATTTGGTTATGAAACTACAACATCTCTTTTTATCACGCTTCGTGTAAGTATTATTATATGAATTCATCATGTAAATTAATATAAATTATAAATGATGAATGGACTACGAAAGAGGACATAGAGTTAAAGATAACAAAAGAAGTTGTTTTTGCAAGGCTTTGGGAAATAACCAAACTTTGAATGATGCAATTTATCTCCATCTACAAGCATTAAAATTGGAGTATGGGCACCTGAGATGAGGACGCCTCAGTCTTGAGGGATGAGACATTGGTCAACACGTAAGAGGAAATAAGGGAAGGAGTTCAGAGGAGAGGAGACACTCTTGCAAAGGGTAATCTAGCATAGAAGAGAAGTAAAGTGCTACATAGTGGAAAAGAGAAAGCATAAGTACAATGAGAAACACATGAAAAGACCAAAGCATGGTGGTTGTGTTGTAACAAGAAATATTACACAATAACGGCGTGTGGGATGTTTTGGTGATTGAGAAGGTAGAGTGAAAGTGAACTCTAGACTCCTTCTTAGTAGGTGGAGACATTGGGCACTCTGGGACTTCTCTTTGTGTTTTCACAAGTGGAAACCCTAAAGGCGTACTTTGGATTCCTGTGGAAGCTATCAGGTGAAGGCATGGTGTGCTTTGGATTCATACTGGATTACAGGTGGAGGTATTGTGGGATATAGATTCCTATAGGATAAATATGGTGGAGCCATCAAGTGATCTGAATTCATGTAGTGATTGTTGGGTGGAGTACCATGTGTTGTATATATTCAAAAGTGTGATGGACTATTGTGTGTTGTAGATGCCCAAAAGTGATTGTTTGGATGGATATAGTGTGCTCTCTTGACCCTTGATTGTCAAGTGGATGTTGAGAAATCAATAGGGATATAATTAGAGTGATTTTCCTTGGACTTGATAACCGCTTGTGATGTAATTTTACTTTTCTTGATTATTAGCTTCGTCTTCTATTATTATGGTTTTCTTATCATTAAACAACTACCAATACATGAAGATAAATAGTACACAAGGACACAAGATGTAGGCTAAAAGTCAAGGCCAAAACCTCTCCTCTTGAGAGGAAAACCCACAAATCTCTTATCTTCTTTTAATGTTAGAATCAATAAATTAGATGATTTAAATAGAAAACCACATGGAATTAGTAAAAGGATAATTCTTAACGGAAAAAACATATGTCTGTTGTAATATACGATAATATCACATGAAAACAAGCATTTTCCGTTCATCGTGAGTGGCATAGGTTGAGAAAAATTATAATTATTTAACGTGAAATACGTTAAATATCATATTTATTCTCACCTACCTGTGCTTTGAATTTGTTTTATTATAATGTTGTTAGGGTCACTAGTGTTTATTTTTATTATAATGTTGTTGATGGTAAATAAAATTATAATAAAATTTTAGCTTTTCAGTAATAAATAGTGTGAGACGACGATTATGATTTGATTCCAACTACGTTTATTATATGAATTATTATATAAACTATTTAAGTTGACTTCCTATCTCGTTAGTGAGCAACTGACCTAGTTGTGATTCATATCCATTTAAAAAAATAAAAAAAATATCATTTATTAATAGTAAAATTAATTTATTGGATCTTAATATAAAAACTAATAATAATAAATAATTTGTATCTACCTTGGTTTATTCTGTTTGGTTGGCTCGCAACCATTTCCAAATCAGAAACCGTCGCCAACTCCACTCAGTCCCATCTATTCTTTACTATGCTCATACCCTAGCTACGTCCATTCTCCATATTTATGTACGTCCATTCATTCTATTGCTAAGTGACCATGCCCATGCGACAAACTTGGGTATTGATTGGCATTCAAAAGATGCAGGTTCCAGTATTGGGGTATTGAAAGCATATGAAGCATGGGCTTCTTGAAAATAACTATGGAAAGCATATGAAGTATGGGCTTTCACGAACAATCAATGACTAATTTGTTAGATAACTAATCCTCGAGATTAACTTTGGTCAGTTGGGGTAGTTATTGGAGTCCAAGAACTCTTAGGAACTTTTTCAATTGTTTCCTATATGTATTTATAGGTATAAATATGTACATAATTCTTTGAGATCATTTAATATATAGTTTATTTGGTTTCCATTTGACAATCGTTTCAGAGCCCTGGTTGATTTGTTCCTAAACTCCATGTATTTGAAGTCTATAGTGTAAAAGAGACGTGGAGCGTGAAGACTGTGAAGATAAAGTGCAGTAGAAAGTTAATCCAGTGAAGCAATGCAGTGGAATGTCCAAACTATTGACTCTGTAAGTTTCATATCTTTCAGTGATAATGAAAGATGATTGGAGAAATTGAGTGGCATATTTTTTCAGTAATCACGTTTACTGCAGTGAACGGGAGTTTAATCACAGTATTTGCATTTACCACAGTGAGCATAAGTTTAATGACAGTAAAGTTTATGAACGATAATAAGATATATTTACTACAAACAGTAGATGTCTGAACGATACAAAGTTTGAATGATATAAGTCTTTTTACACAAAGATTTATCAAGAATACAATTTTTTTTCCTGAAGAATACAATTTTTTTCAGTGAAGTATATATATTTTGGTCACTGAATATTTTACTGAAAATGATACAAGTTTTTACAGAAAGATTTGTGAAGAATACGAAAGTTACCACTAAACCACAAAGCCAACTTTGTTAAAAGAAGAGGAGAAACAAATTTATATTTTTTCAAAAGCATTGCATATATTTTGAATTTGAAAAGATTTGAAGAATATTTGGGATATATGGATATTTGGGATATGTGATTAAATGAGAACATGTAATTGAAAAATCATAATTGGTGGCAAGATTACTTCGACAGGATTTCCAATCAAGGGCAGTTTACATTCGAGAGTGTACGAGAAAGTTGCAGCAATTTTAGGAGACCGATTCCAGAAAAGCGATAAGAAGTAGACATGATTTTTTTATTATTTCCTTTTAAAGTTTAATTTGGTTAACTTATGATTATAAAAACAAGAAAATCAAAGGCATAGTGGTTGGTAAAATTTACATAGCTCCAAGGAAAGCGATAAGAAGTCGACATCATTTTTTATTATTGCCTTTTAAAGTTTAATTTGGTTAACTTATGATTATAAAAACAAGAAAAATCAAAGGCATAGTGATTGGTAAAATTTACATAGTTCCAAAAAAAGCAATAAGAAGTCGACATCAATTTTTATTACTGCCTTTTAAAGTTTAATTTGGTTAACTTATGATTATAAAAACAAGAAAATCAAAGGCATAGTGGTTGGGAAAATTTACATAGTTATTTGGTGGATTGAAGGTCATAGGTTCAAATCTTTGACAAGATAATTTTAGATTTTTTTTGTGTTTTATCACAAAATTTGTTAAAGTTGTAAAGTCAAAGTCGAAGACAGATAATTTTAGAAGATTTTTTGTTAAAGTTGAAAAGTCAAAGTCTGAATTGAAGATTCGAAGTTAAAGTTATGTTGTAATGGGTGCATAATTGGTTGAACCCTACACTCAATTATCACAAATTTGTTTGTATTGGGTGAATTTTTAGTGGTAGCCGACACCCATTTTTAAAGTTGATTGCTAAAAAACATGGCGAAACTTGATGATTTACTGTAGCTATTAAACAATTTAATGTCATTATTAAAGTTGATTTCTCAAAAAGATGGCGAAACTTGATGATTTACTGCAGTTATTAAACAATTTGATGTCATCTTCTATGCATAACAGTGTCCAAGTCAGCAAGGACATGCTCTTTGACATCTAGTCATATTTTCAAAATGCGAAAAGAAAAATTGAATTAATGGGTGCATAATTGGTTGAACCCTACACCCAATTATCACAAATTTGTTTGTATTGGGTGCATTTTCGGTGGTAGCCGACACCCATTTTTAAAGTTGATTACTCAAAAACATGGTGAAACTTGATGATTTACTGCAGTTATTAAACAATTTAATGTCATTTTTAAATTTGATTGCTCAAAAACATGCTGAAACTTGAGGATTTATTGCAGTTATTAAACAATTTAATGTCATCTTCTATGCATAACCGTGTCCAAGTCAACAAGGACATGCTCCCTGACATCCAGTCATATTTTCAAAATGCGAAAAGCAAATTTAAATTTTTGGAACTAGAAACTCAGTTTCAGCGAGAAGAACTACAAAAGAAGAATTTTGAACTCATTCTTGTTTCAAATAATAGCATGTTTGAGCCCAATCATCATTCAGAAAATAATCAGAGTAATGTTTCTGCAGGACCAGAAATTGCTCTTGAAGAGCCTGTTCTTGAGCCTGTTTTACAACCATTTAAGCAACTTTTGTGAAAATCTACAAAATGAAATGCAACTGAAAGTTCTTATGAGAAGCCCGATATTCCCAAAACTTTCATAAGGCCATGGGAAGAGATTAGACACAATAAACACAGAACTGGTTTGGGTTACAAAGAGGATATTCTGGATGTATCTTTTCACATACCAGATTTTGCTAAACCGATACAATTCTGAAGTGCTGGATTTCTGGATGGTGTTGTTCCAGAACAAGTTTATAGATGCCAACAATGTAACAGGGTTGGACATGTGAAAGATCAGAGTTGTGATCTTCACCCGTGTGAACATTGCGGAAAGTGAAATCATCATACAAATAGATGTTCCAGAAAGAAGTCTACTACAAGAGTAGAAAGAAGTTTACTGCAAGAGAGAAGGTAAATTTCGGATGGATTGCTTCTTGGGATTGGGCCAAAACAGCCAAGAAGATTTATAGGGCATATCGAAAAAAATGTTCCAGAGTGATGAGAAGGCTTGCAGCGATGAAGATTACTTCTCATTGCATCTAACAACGGGGAAATGGTTGATGGTTCGCTACAGGTTTGAGTTCGAGATGTCAAGTGAGCTTGAGTCAGATTTGAGTTGATTGAGTTGATTGGATGGTCTGCTACAGGTTCGAGTTTGAGATGTCAAGCGAACCTGAGTCAGATTTGAGTTGATTGAGCACTTCCATGTTTGGAATTATTCGAGGAAGTGCTATAATAGTTCCAGAGTTTGTGGTCACCTTAAAACCACACTTTTTGTTGTTCTAAGAACTGCTATGAAGGTTCTAGAGTTGATTGAGATACATTAAGCTCTTGGCTGAGATGCATTTATGCATTTTGAGCTCTTGTTCTTGGACTTTGGTATATCCCTTCGGATTAAGGGGGGACTGTTAGATAACTAATCCTCGGGATTAACCTTGGGTCAGTTTGGGTAGTTATTAGAATCCAAGAACTCCCGGGAACTAATTCAATTGTTTCCTATATGTATTTATATGTACAAACATGTACATAATTCTTTGAGATCATTTAATATACAATTTATTTGGTTCTAGTTGATTGACTTACATAATTGACAAATGTCAATAGTAGAGTTTTGACCTATGTTGGTTTTCATTAACGGTCACTCTGGTTTATGAGGAAAGAAGTCAAATTATTCAGAAAACAAAGACATAATTGAAGAAGGGTTTCTGCTATCTCGTGAGACAATTGTTCACTCATGAGACTGTGTCACAACACTCACTTGTACTTATCACTCTAGCAAATTCTTATATATATAGGATTAGATTATTGTTGCATAGATTCCTAGAGTATAAAAATTGAAAACCAACAAAAACTAATTAGGACAAGTATTTCAACCAAATATCTAATAACACAGCTAACATTATTATTAAGAGAATTTTCATATTCTCTACTATTATTCTTACCAGTTTTTTTAATGGAGAAATGTATTTTGTACCTCACTCAAATGATCCCTACATACTTCAAATTTTGTCTTTTTAAAAGGCTTTCCAAAGATGTGAATCACTAATATTACAATAAACTAAATCAATTTTCTTGGACTATATCTTTTCTCTAACAAAATGATAATTCGTATCAATATATTTTTATTAGATAGATTATAGAGGTGGCAAAAAGCATGTTAAGTATAATTATTTTGAGTGATTTTTTTAACCATATTTGAAATATTGTATTTTATTTTATTTTTAAATATATTTTGAATAGATAATAAATTTTTAAGTATCCCGTTGATATTGAGATTCAATTCTGTGTATCCTAGGTTGCAACTAAATCATTTATGCTTTTCAATGAAAATAGGTCAATTATCTAGGTTGCAACTAAATCATTTATGCTTTTCAATGAAAATAGGTCAATTATCTAGGTACATTGTTGATCTAAATTCTCTCAAATGGCGAACCCATGGATTGTCTGTGTGCTATGAAGTTGGATTGTTTGTGTGCTATGAAGTATTAGGGCAACAGTTGAGAGGTACAATAAAATCCACAGGAAGAACATCCAGCAAGCGGGAGCTCTTATAGAATTTGATGTAAGCTGACTTGATCTTGATCAATTACATAGTCATAGTCGACTTTTATTTAGTCTCAGCAATAGTAGCAAGCCCTCTGCAGTGAATCTAAGGAATTCAGCTAACACGTAGAATTTACAACAGGAAGCAAGAAAACTCACGCAACGATGTGATATTCTTACAAATTCCATCAGGTTAGCAACACTGTCAACATAATAGTGTGAAAGTAGACGTCATTGATCAATGGATTTTTATTTTAATAAAGTATTTCACCTTCCCATCGGTAGATACTGGTAGCAGTAAGATGTTTTGTAGCATTCAAATTCATAAAAAAAACAAGGTTCAAAATCATAAATTCAATAGGCCACTAATTAAAAAATTGAATGGAGAGAAGGAGGATAACCGTCATTTCTCCAACCAGCAAACATAAATTCAATTCACATGAATCAGCAAACTTCAATTTTTTTACATTCCTTGGGATAACAGAAGACTTTATCTACTTTTTTCTGTTGTACTTGAATTAGAATTTATTCATATATAAATATTCTGTTGCACTTAAATTTATTTTTTTCTGTTATACTTGAATTAGAATTTATTCCTATAAAAATATTCCGTTGTGCTTAAATTTATTAAAATTTATTTATATTACATATGGTTAAACTTAATTCAATACTATGAGAGAACTCGTTATGCTGACTGTGATGGAAGCAAAATGCTCTGGTGGCTGAAAGGAATGTATATGATAATTATTACTTCAGTTCACACCATATATATATGTGTGGGGAAAATATTTGTCTTGACAATTCCTTTTTCCATGTGTCCTTGAGCGAGTTAATTTTATTTACAAGAAAGATAAAAATGGCAATAAAGATAGAAATTGAATTATTAATAGTGTCTACTAGCAATGATGACTAGAACGGCATGGATTTTTCTTTTTGTAGCTCTTGTTTATCTACTAAAGACTATAAAGAATCATGGCTTATAGCCTCTAGAGAATTATTTCATGTAACTTCATAGGAGTAAGTTGATTCTTATGAAGAGTTTGATGTTAGGAGCTTAGAGAGTCTAGTAGGTAGATAAACCATTCCAATAAGATATAGTAATGGAAAAATAGCTTGAAAATGGATCTCTTTTCGATAAGCTAGTCCAATTATTTAAGGGTTGATGTGATTTTCACAAGGAATATGTGCATGCTTATTAGAGGTGCACTAGTATCAAAGTTCGTACTCTCTAGAAATTGGATGTTACCACTAATGTTGGGTTTAATAATAATGTCCCAACAACTCAGAAGAGTCGCAAGCCATTAAGGAAACATCTAAAGGAGTTAAAGGAATCAAGATTTGGCATATGGGGATGGGCAAGGTGACTAAGAAAAATATATAGGACTTCCACTTCAAAAGAATGGTTAAGGCATGAATTTTAATTTTGAATCCACTGAGTTTTGTGAATCATGTGTGTTGGGTAAACATGCAAGGATTATGTTTGCTTTAAGATCTCACAGAGATTGTGTATTTCATTTAGACATATATATGGCCCTATGAATGTGGCATGTATTACTAGTGCGTACTTCGTTGTTATCTTTATAAGTGATTACTTTTCTCTATTTATAAGCGATTTCAAGCTACAGAAGACATGTTTTGTGATTATTAAGAAGAAATGTGATATCTCTAACTCTAGCAAGAATTCTATCACCAAGGATAAGAGGCAAGATGAGAGAAAATGTGAAATATAAGAAGTTAAAATGGTGTGCAATATTGCTCAATATATTTTGAATGAAATCAATAAGATTGTAAGGAAGATATTCAAAACACATTTTCCAAATTGAATTAGAGTGGTAAGGACGATGGATAAAACTTTAGTAGAGAAATCAAGGTGCATGAAAATTGATGAAATTTTTTATTAAAGGCTTTTGAGATGAAGAAATTGCAAGAATTCATTACTTAGGAAATTTTTCACCTTGTTCAACCTTGGAGGATAAGGCACTAAAGAATGTTTAGGTTAGGAACTATCCATAAGTTTTAGACTTGATAGTATTTGGTTATGAAACTACAACATCTCTTTTTATCACGCTTCGTGTAAGTATTATTATATGAATTCATCATGCAAATTACTATAAATTATAAATGATGAATGGACTATGAAAGAGGACATAGAGTTAAAGATAACAGGAGAAGTTGCTTTTGCAAGGCTTTGGGAAATAACCAAACTTTGAATGATGCAATTTATCTCCATCTACAACCATTAAAATTGGAGTATGGGCACCTGAGATGAGGACGCCTCAGTCTTGAGGGATGAGACAATGGTCAACATGCAAGAGGAAATAAGGGAAGGAGTTCAGAGGAGAGGAGACACTCTTGCAAAGGGTAATCTAGCATAGAAAAGAGCTACACAGTGGAAAAGAGAAAGCATAAGTACACTGAGAAACACATGAAAAGACCAAAGCATGGTGGTTGTGTTGTAACAAGAAATATTACACAATAACGGTGTGTGGGATGTTTTGGTGATTGAGAAGGTAGAGTGAAAGTGGACTCTAGACTCCTGCTTAGTAGGTGGAGACATTGGGCACTCTAGGACTTCTGTTTGTGTTTTCAAAAGTGGAAACCCTAAATGTGTACTTTGGATTCCTGTGGAAGCTATCAGGTGAAGGCATGGTGTGCTCTAGATTCATACTGGATTACAGGTTGAGGTATTGTGGGCTATAGATTCCTATAGGATAAATCTGGTGGAGACATCAAGTGATCTGAATTCATGTAGTGATTGTTGGGTGGAGTACCATGTGTTGTATATATTCGAAAGTGTGATGGACTATTGTGTGTTGTAGATGCCCAAAATTGATTGTTTGGATGGATATAGTGTGCTCTCTTGACCCTTGGTTGTCAAGTGGATGTTGAGAAATCAATAGGGATATAATAAGAGTGATTTTTCTTAGACTTGATAACCGCTTGTGATGTATTTTTACTTTTCTTGATTATTAGCTTCGTCTTCTATTATTATGGTTTTCTTATCATCAAAAAACTACCAATACATGAAGATAAATAGTACACAAGGACACAAGATGTAGGCTAAAATCCAGGGCCAAAACCTCTCCTCTTGAGAGGAAAATCCACAAATCTCTTATCTTCTTATAGATTCTTCAAATGATGAATTTTGAGACCTCTAGATCAAGACCAATAACCTTCCAAGACCAAGCTATACCTTCTTGATGATGTGCTTCTTATATCCAAGTCAAGTCAAGTCAAACCTCTTCTAGTTGCACAACTTCGACCACCTGCTACAGAATTTTGGCCTCTATTGAAGGTCTGAAATTTTCAGCCCCTGCAATAGTTGCTTCTTCCACCCATGTTGTATAAATTATGATGTAGATTCAAAATTGCTCATGAAATTTACTAAATCACAAGACTCGAAGCTACTCTACTGCTCTGCAGAATTCAATTCGCGATCTACAACACAAATCATAGACATGCAAAAGGAAAAATCACACATGCAAAGAGATTTATCTAGGGGAAAGAAAATGCTCAAAACCCCTTCATATTTGTATTCCATTAATCAAATAATAAAGATGAATACATATGCTTGCTCAAGCTTGAGCACAACTTGCAAGTGTATAGTCTATCTCTCTGCCTGACTGACTGAATCTGGCCAACACTTAGCTAATTTTCAAGCCCTCCAAGCTCCTATTTCCTTATGTTTTTCCTTGACGAAATTATCCCCTATTATTTAGGAAATTCCCTCAATTGTATTGTGCAATTACTCTAGGTTCATTCTCTGACTGCATGCACCACCTGTACACATTGGAATAGTCTACAACTGATAGTACACTGCCTTGGAATCTCCATATCAACTAGTTAACTCGAATTCTCTGCATGCATAAATTATTTTGGGTTGATTGATTAGTTATTTGGTTGATCACTGAGTGTGGTTGAAGTTACACTTCCATAACTTGACCTTCCACTAGTTCCTCCAACAGTTAGAACTAGTTTAACTAACCATAACTCAATTTAACTAAAATACATTGCTACAAATTAGAAATCAATCATACTGAACTGAACTCAAGCTTCCCCAACTCGAATTAATTGAGTTAAATGAGTGACAACTTCCATGTCACCTCAATTAACTACCTCTAAGATTTTTGCTGAAATGGAAATTCAAGTTTTCTCTAGTTTGACCAAGGCAAAGTCAAACTCAGATTTTCTTGTTGTATTTTCAACACTCCCTCTCAGCAAGAAAGGGATTATCAACCACCCCTATCCTACACTTATGGAAATTGAACTTCCCTCTTGAAAAGGTTTTTGTTAAAATATCAACATTTTGTTCTTCTATCAGAATGTACTACAACAAAATTGTCTTCCTCTACACACAATCCCATAAATGGTGATACTGGATATCTATATTCTTGGATCGATCATGAAAAATAGGATTTTCAAAGAGTTTGGTGCAACTCTGAGTATCATAATAGATCACAATTAGATTTATCATCTGACCAAATAGTCCCACAATAATATTTCTCATCCAGATCGCCTCACATGCTACTTGCCTGGTAGCCATGTACTCTGCTTATGCTGAGCTAAGTGCAAAGGATCTTTGCTTCCTGCTATACCAGAAAACAGTTTTGGATCCAACATTGAAAATTCATCATGTTGTATTCTTCCGGTCTGATGGACTCCCAGCCCAACCTACATTTGTGAAGCCACACAACTTCACTCCCTCTGTCTGTCTGTACCAAATTCCAAAATGAGTCGTGCCTCTTAGGTACTGTAGAACATGCTTAGCTACCCTCAAAAATAATTTGGTTGGCCTAACCATAGCTTGGCTCAGCTGGTTGACTGCATAGCACATATTTGGTCATGTGTTCACAAGATACATTGGTGAACCCACCAACTGTCGGTAAGCAATAGCATCTACTTCCTCACCTAAACTGGCATCCTCTTTCCTCCAGTTGTTCACTAGAGGTGTTTCCATGGGTTTGCAATTGTTCATGTGGAACCTATGAAGTATCTCGTTGGCATATTTTCCATGAGAGACAAATAGTTCCCCACCTCCATGCTATACTTCCAATCCAAGGAAATAGTGCATGAGACCCATGTCCTTCATTTCAAACCGTCTTGCAAGGTCTTCTTTGCAAGATTTGATCAGCTACTCATCACCAGTTAAAATCATGTCATTAACAAAGATGTATGCATTAGATGTTCAAGGTTTTGCAACATCTTTTCTTGATGTATTCTAGCAACCCATTTTCATCCAATATTGCCTTCGTGTGGTCCTTCCATGCAACAAAATTTGAGGTGCTTTCCAAGGCACACTCTAGCCTTAGTCTGTTGAAGTCCATGTTCTCCGCTTTGAAGAAATCCTACTACACTGATCTTCAAATTTGAACCTCTAAGACCCAACTTCAAATTTACTTCTCTAATACCATGTAGAAATTATGATGTAGATTTGAAACTGCTCATGAAATTTACTAAATCACAAGACTCAAAGAAACTCTACTCCTCTATAGAATTCAATTCATGATCTAGAACACAAATCATAGACATGCAAAAGGAAACATCACACATGAAAAGAGATTTATCTTGGCGAATGAAACTGCTCAAAACCCCTTCCTATCTATATTGCATTAATCAAAGAATAGATATGAATACATATTCTTGCTCAAGCCTGAGCACAACCTACAAGTGTATAGTCTATCTCTTTGCTTAACTGAATGAATCTGGCCAACTCTTAACCAATTTTTGATCCAGGAGGATTCCATTGTTTCAATTGTATAGGTGTTCAAGTGTCGTCATTAGTGTTCAATGTCGTCGTCAATTCAGTTCAACTTCGACAGTTCGACAGTGTTGGTTATGGATCAAGTTGTTCAGGTAATTTTTATGGTTTTGCATGCTGCTCAGTTGATGCGAGTTTGTACCTAGCTGTCGACTTATGTTCATCGACAGTTTTGCTAGGATTGGTTGACGACATGTGTCTTGTCATTCGACTCGCAGGATTTGGTGTCGACCTGGTTGTGTCGTCCATTGCAGAGGTTTGATGTGTTGACATGGGTGTCGTTCGTTGTAGTAGTTTGATATGGTTCATCATCAAGTTGTCATCACAACTATGGTTTGTGTCGACGATATGCATTGGTATGTCATCATACGACAAATGTCACTAATGTCGCTTAGCGACGAAATATTGTAAAAGAGATTTGATGAAATCTAAGTATCAAACCCTAATCTACATCTAAACCTAAATGCTAAACCTAAGTCATAAACCTATGCTACACCTAAACTGTACACCAAAGACATATAACTAAGTCCTATCGCAATCCAAATTTAAGTGTTAAAAGCTAATTCCTAAGCCTAAAACCCTAACTGATCAACCCTCAAACACATGTTATATATTATATGTTATAATTACAAACAAAATCAAATACACAGTCCCTAAACCGAGAGGGTATGGAGACTGTGGTGCAGAGGACATGTGAACAAACAAAAATGTTAATGTAATACTCTACAGGCTCTAAACCGCAGAGGGTTAGCCTGACTGTGGCATAGTAACCAGAACATGTGCCCAGAGATGTGAAAATTGTCGGGGTTTTCGTAAGCTGTCAGATAGTTGACCGCAATTGGTAACCATGTCGGAGTTAGCCACAACATAAAACCGCCAACTGGAAACTGTGTCAGAACCGTCAGAGGACCCAGAGACATAGTCCATCAGGGACGAACTCCATCATCAATCTTGATGTCTAGTATAACTGTGTTTTTACTTTTTTCACTTCCGTTATGCATCTTTTTGTGTTTAAATAGTTGTCATAAAGCATTATTCTCAAGCAGTTTTCCTCGATTTCTGTGCTTTGAGCTAACATTCGAATCAATAATGGCTAATCACTTCTACAACAGTTTTTAATGAATGATCATTTCAGATCAATTTTCAAGCCCTCCAAGCTCCTATTTCCTTGCATTGTTCCTTCAGGAAATTGGCACCTATTATTTAGGAAAATTCCTCAATTGGATTGCACAATTCCTATAGGCTCATTCTATGATTGCATGCACCACTTGTACACATTGGAATAGTCTACAACTGATATTACATTACCTTGGAATCTCCATCTCAAATGGGTAACTCGAATTATATACATGCATGAATTATTTTGGGCTGATTGATTAGTTAATTGGTTGATCACTCACTGTGGTTGAAGTTACACTTCCACAACTTTACCTTCCACTAGTTCCTCTAGCAATTAAAACTAGTTTAACTAGTCATAACTCAATTTAACTGAAATATATTGATACAAATTAGTAATCAATCATAATGAATTAAAGTCGATCTTCCACGACTTGGATTAACTAAGTTAACCGAGTGAAAAGTCCCATGTCACCTCAGTTAACTACCTCCAAGATTTTTGTTGAAATGGAAATTCAAATCTTCTCTAATTTGACCAAGACAAAGTGAAACTAAGATTTTCTTGTTGCAATTTCAGCATATGTGAGAGAAAGTAGGGCTTCCAATGCTTCCTTGCTCCTTTGCTTGGGTTACTTCCTCTTCTATGACTAGTAGGTGACCTAATAGACCTTTCTTCAACCAATTTCATCCTTCTTGCTACAACTTGAGAACTTCGACCTTGTAGCTGCAAAATCCTAGCCTTACCTTTGCATGTGTAAGAGTGATAGAGAGAAATAACCCAAAATTTTCGACTTCCTTCTTCCTTCTTCCTTCACTTTCCTCCTTCTTCTACTTCTTCTACTTCTCTACTTGGTAGATGAGTGAATGAGTGCCTTCAAGGAGGTTGAATGCTCTCTTATATATAGGCTTCCAAGGAGGATGACATGCCCTAATTAGGATGACTTCTTAGTTGCTAAGCTCACTTGGTCTTAGAGTGATATTTGTGACACTATGAATCAAAAATAATTTTCTTGACTTGTTATGAAATGTCCAATGGCTTCTTTTGCATATGAAAATGACTCTTTGACTTCTTGACTCAATAATAAAAACCTAGAAGCACTCAATGGGTGCTTTGACCTAAAATAAAATGACCTTGAGCATGAAAACCATGCTACAAATAATAATAATAATAATAATTTTCTTTTCACTTTTACAATATACAAGAATCAAGAGTACATATCAAGACCGAACCTAGTTACACGTTTAAACAGTGGAGACACTATGTTCTCTAGATTCCCACATATTGTGATTTGACTAGTGTGAAATCCCCATGAGCACTTCACTCCGCAAGCTTTGAATCTGGCTCAGGGGTGGTTAAATACAAGAAATGATAGTAGTGCAATAGGTGTACAATTGGGAAGAGGGTTCAAGTCCGTCTCTCATTTTTCAATCATCCGGCTACTAAGATAAGTTGCTTACTTGTATCTTATGTATGTTGGTGCAATATAAATGGTGAATAATGTTATTGTATTATAATTGGTGTATCAACACTATCAATGAGGATATGTATTCCTATGCACTGCAATATGATGGTTTGTGAATTATTTCCATGGTTGCAACAGATTCGTAAATCCCAATAATGTTGATATGCTCCTACATGCCAAGTTACTTACATGCTTATATTGATTTTTTGATATGAACAATTGGTTGTGGTTGTGTGTGACTTCCATTTTATGATATGCATGGTTATCTTGAATAATTTTCATGTAAATGTTGTGGCAGGCTTCTCCTCAGTATTGTGGATGGGTGTTTAATTCCCAGTCAATTATCATGTCGGTGTGAATCCATGGGTTATATGTTATAATAGGGAAGGAGCATCTATGTATTGGAGATGATGAGCTTTGCTATTAAAGTGTCGCATATGGCATGTTGAAAGACTGTAAGAATTGTCACTATGTAAGATGGACCATTTCCTTTCATTTCTAGTTGATGGGCCTCTAAATTAGACATAAATTAAGGCCCATTTGACCATCCTTCAACACATTAAACCTCTCTTGTTGCATTAGATAATGTATTTTAAACATTAATATGTACATTAGGAATATTTATGGATAATTGCATATTTGTGCCTAATATTATTTAATTTTGTGCAATATTGTGAGAATATTGGGAAAATTATGAATATTTGGAGGAGGAGATAATTTAGGGACTTCCTCCCCACTATAGGAGGATCAATATTAAATAATAAATCAAGAAGATATTATGAAATAATTGCACAAATTCTGGAGCCCCAATGATTGAGAAAATATAGGAATGTGTTCCCTGTCGTTTAATGTAGATTCCTAGTATTGGGAACTAGATCCATTAATTAAGGGGATTTTGCGGGGAAATCTTCCTCCTTTCATGGGGAATTCTTCCTAATAATTTTCTATAAGTACCAAGTAGAATTTTCCTCTAGGGGGTGATTTTTCTTAGTGTTAGGATATTCCGACACATAGGATATAGTTAAGTTCAACTTGGTCTAGTATAGAGTTAGGTTAGAGTTAGGTAAAGTGTGTTTCTTTACCGTTGTACATTTTGTAACTTACAATCTGACGGTCACGATATGTAGTGATCCGACGGTTCACTCTCACCTCGGTATTACCGACACTTGATCCGTGGCTTGACACCCGATTGGTCCATGAGTTCTATTTAAAGCGCATGGAGGGTCATTGTTCGGGTAATCCGTGCATGAGAGAAGCTTATGTAAATTTTCATTCTTTGATTAATAAATTGCCTGTAGTACCCACGTTGGGACAGGCCGTGGACTGTTTCCCTCCTTGCACTCTGAGGGTTTTAACCACGTCAAAAATACTGGTGTATTGATTTGAGATCTGGTTGTGAGCGGTGTCCTTTTGGTATTCTTTCTGTGGAACTTACCCTGTAAATTCCTACATGGTATCAGAGCTATTTGAGGGCCGCGTCCGTTGGTGATCCAAATCTGAAGCCGGTAGAACTGCATGCGGCTTTCGTTTCCTAGATCTGTTGTTTCTGACTGCTTTCGGGCCGAGAGGACTGCTCTGTTGCGTTCGGAGCATCTGTTCCAGTGAGGAACCCCTTTCGTTTCACGCGAAAAGGTTTCCGGTAGCCCTAGCTGCGTCATTTTTCAGATCGGGAGGTATACAGTGTTTCTTTTGCAGTTTACTGTTATTTTCTCTCTGCTTATTTCGATCTCAGTTTATTTAGCCTTTTTTTTAACCGGATCTATACCTTTCATTTCTGCGTATGCTCTTTGCCCTGCGACTCTGTGCGATCTGGGCAAATCAGAAACAGAAAGGAAGGATTTTTCTCATGCGTATGCTCTTTTCCCTGCACCTTAGTGTGATCTCGGAAAATCAGAAACATTGAGAAAAATATTTAGTTTTTCGGCTAAAGCTAACTTTGAGATTTTTTTTTTAAATTTCTAGTTTTTTGGCTAAAGCTAACTTCGAGCCGCAAGGTTCGTTTTTCTTTTCATATTCGTGTTGGGTTTTGTGTTTTGTGTTTTGTAGGGAAAAAGAGCTTTCTCAAGGCAAGCACACAAACCAAGGCCCCCCCTCTCTCTCTCTCTCTCTCTCTCTCTCAATTTTTTTGTATAGATCAATTGGTTCAAAGCTATTTTAAGATAGTAGAGGTCTTGGGTTCAAGTCTCCATTTTGTGGGGGCGGATTTTTTCATTCCCACACATTCGCGCACTTTGCCGGCAACGTCAACAATTTTTTTTCAAAAAGCCATAACTTCTTCATCCGGAAGCCTTTTTCAGAGCCGTTTTTTTTAAAACCGCCTATTTTTTCGAGATCTATCCGTTGGAAAACTTACTTTCAGCATCTTCAGCTTCAGTGTTTTTAAAAAAAATGGAAAGTCCATGCCAAGTCATTCTTGACAGCACTAACTACTTCCAATGGGTAGAATACATGGAAGATTTACTTAGAAGTAAAGGTCTCTTCAGAATAGCCACAAACCAAGAGAAGAAACCAAAAGATGAAGACAAGGCGGCAAAATGGGAAAATAGACAAGATCAAGCACGTGGTTTGATAGGGATGTCTATTTCTCCTGATCTTAGATTCCACATTGCAGGACTTGAGACTCCTCATGAAGCATTAGAAAAACTTGCTAAAGTTTTTGGGATTAAAAATGAAATTAGAGCCCATCAACTTGAAAATGAGCTGCTTACTTTGGATCCTAATAATTTTTCTTGCATTGAAGATTTCTTGTCCAAATTCAAGACCCTTAGATATCTCTTGGAAGGTGTTAAAGTTAAGAAAGAAGATGGTAACCTTATTTATTCCATCCTTACTAAGTTGGGACCAGCCTACTCTGTATTTGTTTCCACTTTCCATTCTACAAGGGAAGCTTTCATTTGTCAAGGACAAGACTACAAGGCCCCTTCCTTTGACTCCTTTTGTGATTCCTTAATAAGAGAACAAGAAAAACTCTTACACCTTGGTCTTCTTAATCTTGGAAACTCTTCCACGAAAGCGTTAGCCGTCCAGCAGCAACCAAATTCAAAGAATCCTAAGAAGTCATATCCTCAAAAGAATGGTCCTAAACCATCTCAGCCTCAAAATGAAAGATAATTTCAGCAAAATGATAAGACCAATAAAAACAAATGGAAGAAGACTGATAGACATTGTAACTTTTGTAATCGAGATGGCCACTTAGAATCTAAATGCTTTAAGAAGATGGAAGCCTTGGAAGCCGCAATGAAGAAACATAACATCCATGTGGAGCCTACTTCAACTTCAACTTCCGGAATGGCACTTTCTGCATCTCATTGTCAATCATCTCAGTCTGGTTATGCATTAAATGTATCTTCTTCTTCTTCTCATTCTCATGAGTGGCTCATTGATTCTGGAGCCTCTTGTCACATGGCCAAAAACCAAGCCATGTTTTCTTCTTTAAATGATTGTAACACCAAAAATATATATATTGGTGATGATAGATCTCTTAATGTTGTAGGGACTGGAATTGTTCATCTAGACAATGGTCAGTTTAATGATGTATTATGTGTTCCAACCTTATCCTGCAACCTTCTATCTGTCTATCAGATAACTCACTCAGGTGAAGGTAAAATTGTTGAATTTTCACCTCATGATGTTGTAATCAAGGATCTAAAAGATACTAAACAGATTCTAGCTACTGGTCTTGCTGATGATTCCAAAAGGTTGTATAAGTTTCACAACTTTGGGTCATCCAATCTTCCCTCAGTATTTGTTGCTCATAATGATGAAGTGAGCAAACTTTGGCATGAGCGATTTGGTCACTTAAACTATCGCTCCCTTCAGCATCTATGTAAAGAAAATATGGTGATAGGTCTTCCTATGATATCTTGCAGAGATGGTGTTTGTTCCGGATGTGTACTCGGAAAACATCATCGGGACAGTTTTGACAAACGTGCCTCTTGGCACGCCTCAGCCCCTTTACAGCTTGTGCACAGTGATTTATGTGGTCCTCTTCCTGTTGCTTCATTCTCTGGCTGCAAGTACTTCTTAACTTTCATTGATGATTTCTCCAGACGCACTTGGGTATACTTCTTAAAACTCAAGAGCGAAGTATTTAACACTTTTTTGGCCTTCAAAGCCTTTGTTGAAAAACAATCTGGACATCAAATTCTTAAGCTAAGAACTGATAATGGTGGAGAATATCTTAAAAACACATTCATCAACTTTTGCACCGAAAATGGAATTCAAATGCAACATACTGTTCCATACACTCCACAACAAAATGGTGTAGCTGAAAGGAAAAATCGCACCTTAAAGGAAATGGCTAATTGTATGCTGCAATCTAAAGGACTCAGTCTTAGTTTTTGGGCCGAAGCAATTAATTGTGCAAATTATATAATCAATCGCACTCCTACTAAGGTTCTAGAGAATATCACTCCAGAAGAAGCTTGGAGTTCCATTAAACCAGATGTAAGTCACTTTCGTGTGTTTGGAAGTGAAGCATGGGCCCATATTCCAGATGAAAAGCATAAAGATTTAGAACCTAAGAGTGAGAAATGTACTTTTGTTGGATATTCTGAAGATGTAAAAGGTTATAGACTTATTCCATTTAAGTCCAAAAATATTATCATTAGAAGAGATGTAAAATTTGATGAAAATAAATCGGCCTGCGAGCCTAGTCCGGCGGATGTGCCACCTCTTCCTATCTCTTCTACTTTTGAAAACCTTTCTTCTTCAGATGATGAAAGCGAGGATGATAATCCTCCCCCACCTTCTCAGGATCCTCAACTTCCAAGATGGGTCCGTGGTACTCGGGATGCAGCAGGTGATCTTGCCGGTGATCCTACAGATCAGCGACGTACACGTTCTCAGTTTGAAAGAGCCTCTTCTTTACTGGCTCAAGCTCCAGTAAATCATGATCCTGACACTTTTGCAGAAGCTTCAGGCCATCCACATTGGGAAGCAGCTATGAATGAAGAATATCATTCATTAATGACAAATGATACATGGGAGCTTGTTCCTCTACCAAAGGGACGCAAACTTGTTAGATGTAAATGGGTTTACAGAACCAAGTATGGACCAGATGGGAAAGTTGATAAACATAAAGCTCGTCTCGTTGCTAAGGGCTTTTCACAGGTTGAAGGCATTGACTACACTGAAACCTTCTCCCCTGTTGCCAAAATGAACTCTATCCGCCTTGTTCTTTCCCTTGCTGCCTCTTTAAAATGGGAAGTCCATCAGATGGATGTTAAATCTGCCTTCTTGCATGGGGACTTGCAGGAAGAAATCTATATGGAACAACCCATTGGCTTCATACAAACAGACTCCAACCTTGTTTGTTGACTTAAGAAATCCCTTTATGGCCTCAAGCAAGCTCCTCGGGCTTGGTATGCCAAAATGGATAACTTTCTTTTAGAATCTGGCTTTTCTAGGTGTCATTCTGACAATACTGTCTACACCAAGAAAGTGGGCAACTCTCTTATCATCCTTGTTCTTTATGTTGATGATCTTATTCTTACTGGTAGTGATCCCAACCTTATAAACCATGTGAAGTCCAGCCTTAAAAAGAAATTTGAAATGACAGACTTAGGACATTTACACTATTTTCTCGGTCTTCAAGTCTTGCAATCCCAAGAGGGTATTTTCCTTTCCCAGTCCAAGTATGCTTGTGATATTCTTCGTCATTTTCACATGGAAGACTGTAAGCCAGCCCCTTCTCCCTTTTAGTCTGGAGTCAAACTTTCAGTCTCTTGTACTTCTCCTGAAGTTGATGCTACCTTATACCGTCAACTTGTCGGAAAACTCTTGTATTTAACCCATACTCGTCCTGATCTTTCCTTTGCTGTTGGCCTTGTTGCTCGTTTTATGCAAAACCCCCATGAAAGTCATTGGAAAGCAGCTAAAAGAATACTTCGTTATGTTCGAGGTACAGTACAGTTTGGGATTCATTACAGTGCCAAAGCAGCTCCTCTGTTAGTTGGTTTCACTGATTCTGATTGGGCTGGTGACCCTGATGATCGGAAGTCTACTGCCGGTTATGTCTTCACTCTTGGTTCAGGACCTATTACATGGGCTTGTAAGAAACAGGCTGCCATTTCTCTTTCATCAGCAGAAGCAGAGTATCGTGGTGCCGTGGAAGCTAGTAAGGAAGCCTTGTGGCTTCGTCAGATCCTATCAGAGTTTGGCTTTGAGCAGCAGCATCCAACCACACTTTGGTGTGATAATCAAAGTGCCATTCAGCTATGCAAAGATCCAGTCCAGCATCAGCGCAGCAAACACATTGAACTACACATGCACTTCATCAGAAAGCTCATTCATGACCATGTTCTTGAAGTGCAATATTGTCCAACAGATGATCAGGTTGCAGACATCTTCACAAAGGCTCTCACAGAGGCGAAGTTCACTAAACTTCGATATATGCTTGGAGTTCAAGAAGTTGTCACTAAGGGGGGATAGGCTCTAGTGCCTCCTTCCTTCTCCTATTGTGTCATATTTGTAAATCCTTCAATCCTATCCCAAGTTGTTCTTAAGGGGGGATGTTAGGATATTCCGACACATAGGATATAGTTAAGTTCAACTTGGTCTAGTATAGAGTTAGGTTAGAGTTAGGTAAAGTGTGTTTCTTTACCATTGTACATTTTGTAACTTACAATCCGACGGTCACGATATGTAGTGATCCGACGGTTCACTCTCACCTCGGTATTACCGACACTTGATCCGTGGCTTGACACCCGATTGGTCCATGAGTTCTATTTAAAGCGCATGGAGGGTCATTGTTCGGGTAATCCATGCACGAGAGAAGCTTATGTAAATTTTCATTCTTTGATTAATAAATTGCCTGTAGTACCCACGTTGGGACAGGCCGTGGACTGTTTCCCTCCTTGCACTCTGAGGGTTTTAACCATGTCAAAAATACTGGTGTATTGATTTGAGATCTGGTTGTGAGCGGTGTCCTTTTGGTATTCTTTCTGTGGAACTTACCCTGTAAATTCCTACACTTAGTCTTTTGGTGGAGAGAGCTCGTATTTTTGTAGCTCCACTTTCATTTCTTGCAGGGATGTAAGTGTATTGATGGAAAAATGAAGATCGGAGACATGTTCAGGTTCTAGATCTCGATCTCCTTCAGAGGACTCTAAGTTTCCTTGGGCTTGGCCATCCTAGGAGCCTCAGATCCCTTTTGCATCATTTACTTTTCTTCTTTTCACTTCTTATTCACATGCATCTCTTGTTCTTCCTTTTTTATTTCTGCATTTAGTATTGATGATTTCCTATTGTAGGATGGGGTTAAATCGTTGAAGTAAGTTCTTTTTCAAGATCACAAGAATCATTTCATCCTTGGAACAACTTTGGAAGGTGTTGTAGCCACTGCAACACCGTCCAAAATTTTGGCCTACATCCAATTTCGAAGCCTTCCTTGGTTTTTGCCTTGATGCTTGCAAACACTTGGGCTCATCACATGAGCTCTTTTCAAGTCTTTGCACCCTCCTCGCTTGATCGTTCACTGAACATATTTTAGTATGTTGGTCACAATTCCATGCTTGCAGTCATGTTCTGGCTATGCTCACGCTTCATCTTCATGTGTACAAGTTGTATTCACTATGTAAGAATCTATCGCACTCACACACGAAGTTGTATGCAATGTCACGCAAGTGTCGTCACGGTCGTTCAACGATCTATCTCAAGTGTTGTGCTTGTCACTTGCACCTGTTGGTTAGTCACACTGAGCGTATGTTGTCTTGTTAGTTCGAAGTGTCTTATCGTCGAGTCGTGTTGAGTGTGTGTTTTCAAGGTCATGCATCCACAAGTTCACTCGCTCACACACTTAGTCATTTTGTTGAATATCTATCAACCAGACCACCGTCCAATAGTAGGACCTTTGCTAAGTTGCACTACGCAGTCTCAGCCCTTAGTGATCAAGTATTGTTGTCCAGAATTGTGCAAATCTCAACGTTGTCTCCCAGGTACCTTTCATTGCACAATCCTAGAATCAACCCAACTGACTACCACCCAGAACTGCGCAGAAGTTTCTTAGAAATCCATCTCAATCTGTGCTTCCTTCTAGCAAATCTATCATGCTTCCCGCTGGTCAACCGAAGAGTTTGACCAGGCAGTGACCCCGGTCTTCACTCCTCCAAAAAATTGTGCAGAAGTTGCTAGCATGCCCACCTCTACTTACTGAAGAATTGCGCAGACATGAAGGACAGGCACTCAGTGCCTGTCACTGCACTGTCCCTGAAATTTACGCACTTCTGTTAGCCGACCTGTTGCTCCTCCTAAAAACTATGCAATTTTCTTGGGCTGTCCTCTAGCCGCTTGACACCCCACATAGCCCAAAAACTATGCAGAAATGTCCTGCAAACCAGGCTCCCAGTTCTACGCAATTTTTGCCAGTAAGCTCCTGCAACCTGCTGCCAACCTGCCCGGAGAATCTGCGCAGTTTTCACTGTCAATGTCCTCCCTACTGCCTACACTGCCTCCCTAGAAACTTTGCACAGTTCTTCCCTCCAGTCGAGCCATATCCCGCAGATGGCCATTGTTGTTTCGTACTACTCATCTCAACCTCCCAATGACCTCTGCATAATTTTCCTTTGACAGTGCCTCGGAGCTCGCATCTCGACCTTAAATGTGCTCTACATAGTTTCAAAGCCTTGTCCTCTCTCCTGACCACCTGCACCCGAAAAAAAAATATGATGCATCATGGTAGACTAGGAGATTTATGGATTTGATGTCATCTCAACATGAGTGATTGCAGATACAGGTACATGGATGAGACATGGTGCAACGACTAACGGGATGAACAAGGAGTGCATGTTAGAAGACTTGTTCGTGAACGGATGAACACGTGAACCATGCCAAGTACCAGCAAAGGAGATACATGCAAATGAAACATCAAGTGAACACCAAGACCACTAAAGACTACACACACCTTACCATGCGGAGGTGAAGTTATGATACACCAAGAGCACACTCATCACTCAACAACACTGCAACTCGACATAGACACCACCATCAACATGAACATACCAGTACTATCGTGTCGAGTCATGTCATGAGCCATCTCGGCCACATCAATATTGTGGGCCATACTGTTGTAATCAATGTAATGCAATGTGGAAGTCTAAGAAACCCACATGTAAAGTGGAAGAGTCATGTAATTCAAATAGTCATGAGGGAAGTTGAACAATCACAAGGGTCAGTTTCACCCTTGGCTATATATACCCCTCATTTGTACATGAAAATGACTTTTGACCTTGGTTCCTCCCACATAAACTTGAGAGTTTGTAGTCTTTTCTTTAAGGAGCAAGCAGTGGTTACAATGCCCCGCTATTGGGGTTAGTGATGTATGGTTGATCCAGGTGGCTCTAGAGACACAGATAGGACAAATAGGGCTTATGAATGCTTGAAAATCAAAGTGATCAGAATGATTTTTGCCCAGGACCAGAGCGTAGATCTCGTCGTCCTGATCGCGGTGGTGCGAACGGTTTTTTAGCTCACATGAGGGAGAACAATCCAGTAAAAGTTGGGTTGTGGGCCAGTTTTAAGAGTCCTACAAGTTGACCAAGTCCCGAGCATGGAATCTGGCTCCTGAAGCGGGCTAAATTGTTGCCTTGTTAATTTGTCTAATAACCCTTATGTTAGACAATTTTAAAAATGCCATATTTTTAAATTAAACATTATATATATATATATATATATATCTATATATATATATATATATATATATATATATATATATATATATGGTGGCGGGCCACCACCCCTGCCACCCCACATTAACAAAAAATTTTATTAAAAAGGGGCCGACGGGCCATGATCCCCGCCGGCCCAACCGCACCACAACTCCCGTTAACAACAATAACTTAATATTGGGGTGGTCATGGGCCACCTCCGGTGGACCCGGCCCACACCGCCCCCAAAACATTACCATATAAATAAAAGCCGAAGGTGGTGGGGCTCAAACCCGCCCGGCCGATGAAGCTGGCCTGCCTCCCCGGCACCCTCATACACTCCCCCATATACGATGTCACATAAACAACTAACCACACCCTCCACGGATACACCAAAAATGCTTCCATTTGGTGTTGAAATAAATGCACCAACCATTTAATGAGGTGATGCAGGAGTTAAGGGGGCGGGCTGCCCAATGCGGACCCGATCCCCAAAAAAAACATGTACACAGTTTATTAAAACTGTTTGGAGGTTAATATGGAGGGGTCAGGGTTTGACCACCCGACCTCCTTCTCATAATTCGGAAATCTTACCAATACACCAACTGCCCTCATTGCAATGTCCGGCTGACTTTTGATACATAAACCCCATTTGTGCAGTGCGTGGGGGGAGGATGGAGGAACCAGGAGCAGGCATGGATTTCGAGACAGAGGAGGCATAATATTCTTTGATGCCCAAAGATTCTCTAGGGAGGTAAAAATTATTTTTGTCGGAACATAGTCAAGTTTACAGTCGTTTTTCATGGTTTTCCGCAGGGATCGCAATGGCGAGGTCAGATTCGCCTTTTGAGTTGTAGATTTCCAGTCCACCCGTGGAGCAGAATCTTTGAGGAATCTAGGGGGAATCTAAAACATTCTTTGAGCCCTAGATTCTCAATTTCTTAGAATTCAAAAATTTGACAGTCTATTTTGCACTATTCGATGCCAAAAATTTGATGGTGCATTTAGATTTTTCATTCCCTCATTCTATTTTGCAGCCACTTTTCTAAGTGGAGTGCAGGTGTCAACATTCATGTGTGAGCAGCGATTTCCATGCAATTGATGCCATGAGATTGATGGCATGAACAACTTCAGTAGTTTGACATCCTCTTCTTCAAATAGCCCCTGGATGTGAGGTATATGTAGGGTTCATGTACTTTTTATTGTTATGCATTGTGCTGCATAGATCCTCGTTTGATGCTTGATGTGATGCAGAATCATCTATGTGATGTACTTGTTTTCATGGTTCATCATGTTGTGTTTTGAGATCCCTTTGTTGTATGTTGCTGGGATACTAATGTTGTCGTCATGTATGTTTTGCATCGAGATCCCTTTTATGCCATGTTCGTGGGATGATCATCATGCATGATTTTATGTCATACTGATAGGAATCCTTTCGATTGAGAGTTCCTGTAGTGGAACATCTCTTGGAGCCACTCCTGCGTGAGGGAATATTCCTTGTATGATAACGACATCACCTCTTATATACATCATCACTATTGACAACACTTAATGTAGCAGCCTACACCATATTGACACCGGGGCCTGGAGACGTAGTCCCTCCTAGACAAACTCCGTTATCAACGGCTTATGTTTTCATGTGTTGATGATTGTCATGTTCCTCTTATTTACAGCATGCAGATGTATTCATTTATGTTCTTTTAAAAGTCAATTTAACACATCACGAAAGTAAAAGGCCTTGGAAGGGTCCTTCGTCACACCCGGACCTAGCTCAAGTGGTATCGGAGCGGTCTTTGCATGGATGTGGATTGCAAGTGTGAACAATGAAACGTGTAACGACAGAGGATGAAAAAGCGATGTATGAGATCATGCTCAAAATTTCCAAAAGGGTGGAAATAATGTATGAAACTCTACATAAAGAGACAAAGGAAAAGGAGTGATTGCAGCTTCAGTTGTAAGCGACAGAAGAGGTCATAGAAGAACTGAAGCATAACAACCAAAATCTTCAAACAGATAACGTTGAATTGAAGATGCGTCTACATGAAGGGAAAGAGGATAAACATAGTTTGCTACGACAACTACAAGCAAAGGACGAGGCCTTGGAAGAGCTGCAGCATGACCCATGTGATGTAAAAAGTAATTCTATGAATTCATGTATGTGTCCTGATGATGATTTTTTTTTTTTTTTTAAATCATACCACAGGAATTGGCTCCAAACTGTTGAAGAAAATGGGGTATAAGGAAAAGCCTTGGGTGTTAATGGCCAAGGCACTGTCAACCCCATCAAAGTAGAAGAATTACCCAGTCAGGCAGGACTTGGGTATGTCAAAAAAGAAGTTGGGGAATGCGTTGAGACAGCTAGCGAACCACCAACAATAGATGATGAGAAGCCCTCATCAGTTCTTTCCAAATCGACAGAGGAGGTAAAATATGTTGATTTCCTTTCGGTTTCATCATCACATAGTATAATTTCTATTGGAGATGTGGAGATCCCAATTACAGGGACAAACATGAGGCTCCTTACTAGGACGAGACACGAGGAGGAAAAAGAACTTGTTGTTAATAACCAAGGCATAGCTCAACCATTGGAGGTTATGCAGAGACCTCAGTTCGCAGGCTCAAGATACACCAAAGAAGAATGCTCGAAGGTGTCAGATTCTTCCGAGACATCGTTGACATCGTCGAGGAAAGAGAATGATGGGAACACATCCCCATCATCTCATGGCAGTAACCATTGTAGGGAAAGAGCTGAGGCAAGTTCTCATCGCCATACTTACACCAAAGACAGCAAGGAAAGTTAAAACCACTTTCGACATGCGAATGTTCATTTCGATTATGATCATGTTGTTAATGATGAACGAAGAACATGGCACCGAAAAACATGCACCTTTTGTGGATTACATAACCAAACATTTTCTAAGTGTTGGAAAAGAATGGCAGCACACAAAAGGATGAGGCGTGAAAGACCCTCTCAACAGCAGGTAAAGAAACATGTTGAGCAGATTTCGAGGAAGAAAACCTATTGCAGTGATTGTGACAGAAATGACCATCAAAGAGAAACTTGTTGGAGGCTCCATCTAGAAAAATGCCTTAAAGACAGAGTGTCGATGCATGAACCAGGTGAAACGATTGTTCGACAAGAAAAACCGCCCCAAGGAGGCGACCCATTCACATTGATAAGTGAAAAATGGTTTCTAGATATGTTAGTGTTTCATGGTCGTACTTTTGTAAATCATTTGTTGTATTTTAAAATGTAAAAGTGATATTGTGTTTTCCATCACTTGTTCAACAACAATGATGTCTGGTCTTATTTTGAATTGCATGTTGAACTGTGAAAGTGATTTTGTGTTTCCATCACTTGTCAAAGCAAAACAATAGTGTTTGGCCTTATGTTTGTAAATCATGTGTTGCAGGGATGATGTATTTTCCATCACTTGTTGAAGCAACAATGATATGTTGGCCTTGTTTTCGTAGTTGGGGTATTGTGTCCATCTTGATGTAAACTTGGCCACCGAGTATGTGTTATAAACTTGTGGCAAGTGTGGGACGCTTAGGTCATTATTTGGTCATGAAAGTCAAGCATGTAATTTGCAAAACAATGTACTATAGGTTGCAAGTGTCGACTCATCGCTTAAGGCTCCGAAGAACAAAGGTGAAGGAGATGGAAGCGAGACCTTTCAGGATGCTTGTGATGAAGACAAGGTACAAAGAAGTTGCAGATTATTTGTCATGCTTTTGGAGGACCAAAAGCTCCTCAGTGGGAAGGATTGATCCAGGTGGCTCTAGAGACACACACAGGACAAACAGGGCTTATGAGCACTTGAAAATCAAAGTGATCATAATGATTTCGACCCAAGACCATAGCATAGATCTCGTCGTCTTGATCGCGGCGGTGTGAACGGTTCATCAATCCGAACGCGTATGAGGAAGAACGATCCAGTAAAAGTTCTGGTCAAAGTTGGGTTGTGGGCCAGGTTTAAGAGTCCTACAAATTGACCGAGTCTAGAGCATGGAATCTAGCTCCCGAAGTGGGCGAAATTGTTGCCTCTTTAATTTGTCTAATAACCCTTATGTTAGACAAAATTTTAAAAATTCCCTATTTTTAAATTAAACATTAAATATATATATATATATATATATATATATATATATATATATATATATATATATATATATATATATATATATATATATATATATATATATATATATGAATGTGGTGGCGGGCCACCACCCCCGCCACCCCCAAAACCACATTAACAAATTTTTTTATTAAAAGCGGTCGACGGGCCATGACCCCCGCTGGCCCAACCACACCACAACTCCTATTAACAACAATAGCTTAATATTGGGGTGGGCATGGGCCACCTTTGATGGACCTAGCCCACACCCCCCACCACCCCCCCCCACACCCAAAAAAAACATTACCATATAAATAAAAGTCGAGGGTGGCGGAGCTTGAACCCGCCCGTCTGGTGCGGTCGGCCTGCCTCCCGGGTACCCTCATGCGCTCCCCCATATACTATGTCACATAAACAACAAACCACGCCCTCCATGGATACACCAACAACGCTTCCATTTGGTGTTGAAATAAATGCGCCAACCATTTAATGAGGTGATGCGAGAGTTAATGGGGCAGGCTGCCCAATGCGGACCCGACCCCCAACAAAAACATGTACGCAGTTTATTAAAACTATTTGGAGGTTAATATGGAGGGGTCGGGGTTTGACCACCGGACCTCCTCCTCATAATTCAAAAATCCTACCAATACACCAACGACCCTCATTGCAATTTCTGCCCGACTTTTCATATATAAACCTCATTTGCATAGTGTGTGGGGGGAGGATGGAGGAACTAGGAGTGGGTGCGGATTTCAAGACAGAGGAGGCAGAATATTCATTGATGCCCAAAGATTCTCTGGGGAGGTAAAAAATATTTTTGTCGGAACATAGTCAAGTTTACAGTCATTTTTCATGGTTTTCCGCAGGGATCACAATGGCGAGGTCAGATTTGCCTTTTTAGTTGCAGATTTCCAGTCCACCCATGGAGCATAATCTTTGAGGAATCTAGGGGGAATCTAAAAGATTCTTTGATCCCTAGATTCTCAATTTCTTAGAATTCAAAAATTTGACAGTCGATTTTGCACTATTTGATGCCAAAAATCTGATGGTGCGTTCAGATTTTTCATTCTCTCATTGTATTCTTCAACCACTTTTCTAAGTGGAGTGCAGGTGTCAACATTCATGTGCGAGTAGCCATTTCCATGTGACTAATGTCGTGAGATTGATGGCACGAACAACTTTTGCAGTTTGACATCAGCTTCTTCAGATAGCCCCTGGATGTGAGGTATATGCAGTTTTCATGTACTTCTTCTTGCTATGCTTTGTGTTGCACAGATCCTCGTTTGATGCTTGATGTGATGCGGAATCATCTATGTGATGTACTTGTTGTCATGATTCGTCATGTTGTGTTTTGAGATCCCTTTCTTGTATGTTGCTGAGATACTCATGTTGTTTTCATGTATGTTTTGCATTGAGATCCCTTTTATGCCATGTTGGTGGGATGATCATAATGCATGAGTTTATGTCATACTGATAGGAGTCCTTTTGACTGAGAGTTCCTATAGCGAAACATCTGTTGGAGCCACTCCTGCGTGAGGGCATTTTCCTTGTATGATAGCGACATCACCTCTTATGTACATCATCACTATTGACAGCACTTAATGCAGCAACCTACACCATCTTGACACCGAGTCCCGGAGACGTAGTCCCTCTTGTACGAACTTCATTATCAACGGCTTATGTTTTCATGTGTTGATGATTGTCATGTTCCTCTTCTTTACAGCATGCAGATGTATTCATTTATGTTCTTTTAAAAATTCAATTTAACACATCACGAAAGGAAAAGGTCTTAGAAGGGTCCTTTGTCACACCCGAACCTGGATCAATGGTTTACTGATGTGTCTTGTAACTTTTGCTTAATTCAGAAGCCTGATAACAGGCTAGCACGTTTTCACACATGTATTGTATTCATTTGTAAGAATATTCTTTGGATGCTTGTAATGCATGTTGTTTTAACCTGTATTAAGATAGTTGAACTATTTCGGTTGTTTTAGTACATATGATATAGAAAATGTGTTGTATCAGTTGTTAACATTGTCTCACCCATGTGGACTAATCCTCTAGACACTCGACATACTCATTCTCATAAACTTGTTATAATGGCCGTCACACTCGTGTGAACTATTCCACTGGGTGTTGTACATGCTATCTGTTCACTGTGTGTTTGCGACTGCCGCATCCATGTGGACTACTCCGCTGGAAGTTGTGCATGTCCTATTGTGTTGTGTGTCTCTAACAGAGTTGGGACTATTCCCTTTCGACTTGAGACTCACTCTTACTCTCTTCCTTTGCAATGAAAGAACCTTGACACAAGTGACACTAAGCACTCACTAGGCACGCGAACCTCGATGTTCGAAGACAAAGTAAACCACTCTCATGTGATGACAAGCAAGACCTAAGGAAAACCTTTAAGACAATGGCAACTGGGTCATCATACCGGATGGGACTCCTACACCAAATGGTGTGAGGTATAGTTGGAACTTAATACCGAGGAGATCCCTTGAATGTTGTCAGGTCCAGCATCGTCAACATTTCTGGCATTAGAAGGAGGGCCGCCAGTTGTTTATGGTTGAATTTCCTCTCAACCCCACTCATCAATCATATGGTCAAGGCAGTAATTCGCACTCCCTCTCACCTACGCGCAACTCTGAAGTTGGTTACTCCTCACCTCCCATACGTGAACACAAAATTTTGTATCAGCACCTCTGCTCTGTCCATCCCATCACCTGTCAGTTTGCCAAAGCAGTTAGACTGATCCTCGGAATACAAGATCTTCCATATGAATCAAAGAAGCCAAGTACCACTCCCACAGGAGTTGTTGTATCATCAGTGGAAGAAGAATTTATTGCCACACTCGAAGTTCTGGCAAAATCTGTTGAGAACAGAGAGGAAACTCTAGTCTTCCGATAGGGAGAATAGGACGCCCTCATGATCTTGGGCTAAGAATCTTATACAAGAGGCAGAGGGGAAGGCATCGGAGGAGGTGGAGGTGGAGACGAACCAACAGAATCAGATCCAAAACCATCAAATTCTGAAGAAGAGGAGGAGGACGAAGAAGAAGAAGACATGGCTGACCAAAAATTAGAATGGATGACTCAAGGACCATTGGCTCTCCGGGTGTATTGCAGAAGATTCCAAAACGTTCGAAGAGGATGTTGACATAGTATGACCCTGACAAAGCAGTAAAGGCTGAAGACCACTTTGATAACTTCTGCCTACAACTGCACACACTTGAGGTACGATACGACAACATTGCATGCAGATTCTTTTTGTGTACCTTGGATGGCTAAGAAACGGTATGGTATCACAACCTTCCATTCAACTCCATCTAGAACTGGGGTATGTTCAAAGGAATGTTTTCAGAAAAAATTGATGATGACAAGACCCCTTCCATGTTGCTCAAAGAGTTGGGAAGTCTGAAGATGGAGTTGAAAGAGAAAGTAAAAGATTTTAATCAACAATTTTTGTGCTTATTGAACAAGTTTGCAGCAAACACAAAACCTCATGACTCCATCAATGTCGATTATTATATGTTTGCACTGTCAACCAATATTGCACAATTCGTCAAGCGAGTAGCGAAACCAATGTTACTAGAGAACTGCGAAGAAGTGATCTTTGTGGAAAAAGACCTACACGTGATTGGAGTCATCAAGGATGATGAACCAACAAACGACTCCAAAGATGTGAGCAAGAAGCCCCAGGCTGTGGCGAGCAAGGGTAAAGACAAGGAAGCAAGTGACATTGAAACGCTTACTCGTCTTGTCGAGAACTTGACAACAGAAATGTCTAAGCTAAAGCAATGAACTATCAAGACATCTGCTAGTAGTCGAACTCCCAAACAATAGAAGGGGCCATGTCATCAGGTAGCAACCGCTTCCCGACTAAAACTGCACAGAGCTCCAGCGTAGTGTTCCATGCGGACATGTTTGTGAATTCCCAGTTTTTCTCATTCCATGTAGATCGTCACCCAAAAGGGACTTGTCTAGAATGGAAACGAGTTGTAGACTCAATGTATGTCAATATGAAAAACGCAGTAAACAATGTGCATTGTCAATTGGAAGACGAAGATGATGAGGAAGATGTTGCATCTCATGAGGCACCAAGCACTGGGTACGTGATCAACATGTATCAATGCTCGCAATCAACACAGAAAATGAACATCGAGAAGCAGCCCCCAAATCAAAGTGGTCGATACAATCTTAGAATTCAAGTGGCTCCACCTATTACTGAGGAGGTGTGAGAAAAGATGAAACTGTTGATGAGGAAGGTTGATCCACCAGCTGTCCCAAAGAAGAAATCTCAAAGAAAGTCCAGAAAGACAGCTACAAACAAGAGTATGTCCATGAGAAGTAAACTTCATAACACGAGTCTAACCTCGGACATCTCGGTGAGTTTACGCACTCTTGATTACAATATTGTGGAAGATATGAAGAAAACTCATGCAAACATCTCTCTATTCGAGTTAGCTAAGATCCAATGTCAGCAGGATATTCTATTGTGTGCATTGGGGCAAACATCCACAGACAGCACAAGATCTACTAGCAAGGGAGAAAGCACATCTCTCAGTTCACTCACAATTTTGTTCAACACACTCCAGATGGAAGAAGCAAACTCTATTTTCCCTCAAACTTTCTTTCATTTGAAATTTTTAACTGCAATGTTCACAACTATTTGGTTGATTCTGGCACATCAGCCAACGTCATGCCACTCTCCATTTCCAAGCAGATCAATGTGCAATGGAGTAAGACATCTGTACAGATCATCCAGCTAGATCGAACTTGTGTACCAGCCATTTGTGAACTTCGGGACGTGATCATCTGATTATCTCATGACGACCGAGTTCACCAGTGCATCAACATTATCATTGTGGACATACCGAAGCATATGGCTTACTTCTTAGCAAATACTGGTCCAACAACTTGAATGGGTACTTTTCTACAAACTGGTCACACTTGTGGCTTTCATACCAGGGTAAAAGTAATCAAATCTGGTTGTTATCCGAGAGATACATGAGACATCACTCCCATCAATGATGAGAACGAATCATTGGCTTTCTCAGAAATCATGTTCCGCAACCACCTCTTGTAAAAAAAGTTGGGGTGTTATCTCACACAACCAACTCCAACCCCACCAGACACGCAGTTGGGTCTCCTTCCCTGCCCAATTGATGGAAATGAAACTCGTACAGTACATTGTAACAGTAGTAGCAATAGGAGTAATAGTAGCAACAATAGTACAAGCGCGTCAAGCGGTCTGTGTATAGACAAGTTGTGGACCATGTATTTCGATGGATCAAAGACACAAGATAGCTCTATAGCTAGGTGTGTCTTGATAGACTTGAAGCATAGGAAAATTTTTATCTCAATACGCTTGGAGTTCAAGTGCATGAACAACACTGCGGAATACGAAGCATTCGTATTGGGCTTGTACAGAGCCATTAGCCTCAACGTTGTCATGCTCAAAGTGGTAGGTGATTCAGAAATTGTGGTGCGACAAGTATGTAACACCATACATTGTTTGTCACCTCATCTTGAAAGCTATCAGCAAGAGGTATGGTGATTAATCTCTAACTTCCAAACTTTCAATATCATTGTTGTGCCAAGAACGTATAATGCAGCTACTGATGCCTTAGCAAACACAACTGTTAGGATGACACCACTTAGGGATATATTTACTGTTGAAATTTTGTATAAGCTTTTTATCCCTGATAACATAACTAATCTATGCTTTGTTGATGATGATCAATAGATACTACTCTTCATGGCCAATGTTGATGTGTTCAAGGACGTAGTGATTGACGAACATGAGGACGAGCACTCTCTGCAAGTTACAGCTGAAAAAAAGAAAGGCAACCTCATCCCCAAGGGTGTGGTATCTCTCGATAATGTTTATGACTTGTAGAACCACTTCCAAGGTTCAAGAAATAGCAAAACCCATAGTTCCACCATGACGTATGAACACATCAACCTCGGAACAGGGCAAGATCCAAAGTTTGTCAGTCTCGGTACGTGTTGCACACTGCAGGAGCAACAATTTTTTGTCTGCTTGTTCAAACAGTACTGGGATTCTAGTTTACTGATAAATATGCACAATAAAATAGGTTAAATCCATCTCATATTTTTTATTTTTATTTTTTTCTCCACTGATAAAAACCCATACTTGATCCAAGATCTCAAGTATGGGTTTTTATCAGTGAAGATGCAAAGTATCTTCTATAATGAGCGAATTACCTTGCCTCGCTCAACTATAGTTGTTGGTTTTCCTATATCTGAGGTTCCTTAGTCCCATTATTTCCCCACCCATAGAAGGAGGGAATGATTTGATTCGATGGTATACTCTAGGTATTTGTTTACTCTAACTCCTTTTCATTTGTGTTTGCATGGACATATGATGGTCTGAAAACATACGATAGGTGAATAATCCAACACGTGATTCCAATCAAAGAAGGGGTCAAGCCATTGCAGTAGAAACTGAGGAAAGTACCTCCGTCACTTGAACCCCTTATACAGAAAGAATTGACTAAGTTGCTGGATGCTCGGATCACTTACAGAGTTCATCATTTTACATGGGTTTCTAATTTAAGTCTTGTACGTAAGAAATCCGAGGAGATCCGCTTATGCATTGATTTTCAAAACTTGAATTGTACCTTAGAAAAAAACAACTACCCCGTGCCATCAATAGAACCTATTTTACACGCAATATCTGAGAAGAAATGTTTTCTTTGCTCAATGGTATTTCAGGATACAACCAGGTTCCGGTAGCAGAACCTGATAAATTGACATTGTTTCAGGAGAAGCTTGGCCCACACATGTACTATATGTAATCACTTGATGGGAGGATTGATAACCTTCCTGTCAACGACCAAGATATCAAAGATGACTTTCAGTAAGCTGAGGCCATGCCTCGTGCCATGTACATAGTCTGTTTACTGCTTGTTGCATTTTCGCTTTGCTTACTATTTTTGTTCCATTTTGTTTTGTTTTCTTAGTATCATGCTATTTTTGGTTTTTCAATAAGTGTTTCCCTCTATTGAGTTCTGTCTTTTGAATGAGTATGTGGTTAAGATCCAAAGAGTCTTGTGACATTGCAACACTTGGCTAGTCTTGTGTTTGTCTTCTTTGTGCTTGGTTATAACCTTAGGCCAATGAAGTTCTGACGGAAAATACAGGCCATCTGCAAGGGAAGCTTAGGTCCAACCATGAACCTGTGTCCACATTGGGAAACCCCATGTCCGTACTCAGTTTTTTGCTCTGTGTGTTCAAGCTCATCCATCTAGTAGAAATGGAGAAGGGGAAAATCTAAACAAGAAAACATATGTCAGAGGCCTTACATGCTTCTCTAAAGGAACAACCTCTTATGCTCTCAATAAGTTATAATCCCTCTTCTGCCCTAAAAATAAATAAGTTCCTATGCACAGTCATCTTTTAAAAATACAAAGGTGATAGAAGAGAAAGGGTTCCTGCGCAGAGAGGTGAAGCATGCAACTCCACCGGGGTACTAACCAGGGTCACTGGTAGTGGAGCAATGCGTGTGTTCCTGCGTGACTTCGCCGGAGTACTATCCAGGCTTGCTGGCAGTGGAGCAACACTAGAGATGAAAACGTTTACTTTGAAAATTTTAAACTCACAAGCCAAACTACCCTTCCCGATTTCTAAACATTGTGATCAAGCTGAAACTTGTTTTTGTGTTTGATTGAGTTAGCAAAAGGTGAATCACATCTCTTTATGGGGTAAGTGGGGACGCTGAAGTAACCCGCATAGCGATTCAATATTCCCTGACGGACCAAGGCCCTTTGTTTTCAATGGACTAAAATAGAGAAGCTGGTATTCAACAAGTGTGTCACCAAGTGTTGTAGCGGTTACAACACCCTCCAAAATTTTGGCTTGCATCCAATCTTGGAGCCTTCCTTGGTTTTTCCCTTGATATTTGCAAAAACTCGGGCTCATCCCATGATTTCGTGTCAATTCTTTACACCCTCCTTACTTGACCGTTCACTGAACATCTTTTAGTATGTTGGTCACAATGCCATGCTTGAAGTCATGTTCTGGCTATGTTCCCAGTTCATCTTCATGTGTAGAAGGTGTATTCACTATGTGAGCATTTGCCACACTCACACACGAATTTGTATGCAATGTCACACAAGTGTCATCTCCGTCCTTCAATGATCTATCTCAAGTGTCGTGCTTGTCGCTCACACCCATTAGTCAGTCACACTGAGCGTATGTTGTCTTATTGGTTCGAGGTGTCTTCTCATCGAGTCGTGTTGAGTGTGTGTTCTCAAGGCCATGCATGCACAAGTTCACTTGCTCACACACTTAGTCATTTTGCTAAAGTCGATCGGACCACCCTCCAATAGTTAGACCTCCGCTGAGCTGCATTGCACAATCTCAACCCTCAATGATCAAGTACTGTTGTCCAGAATTGCACAGAGCTTGAGGTTTCCTCCCAGGTAGTCCACACTGCACAATCCTAGAATCAACCCAACCGACTTTCACCCAGAACAATGCAGAAGTTTCTCAGCAAGCCATCTCAATCTGCATTGCCCACAAGCAAATCTATCAAACTTCCCACTAGTCAACTTGAGAGTTTGACCAAGCAGTGACCCCAGGCTTCACTCCTCCAAAAAATTGCGTAGAAGCTACCAACATACCTGCCTCCGCTAACTAAAGAAATTGCACAGACATGAAGGACAAACACGTGGTGCCTATCACTGCACTGTCCCCAAAATTTCCACAGTTCTGTCAACCAATTCGCCTCTCAGTCGACCTGCTGCTCCTCCTGAAAACTACGCAATTTTCTTGGGTTGTCCTCCAGCTTCCCAACACCCCTCTCAGTCGACCTGCTGCTCCTCCTGAAAACTGTGCAGTTTTCTTCGGTTGTCCTCCACCTGCCCAACACCCCTCTCACCCCAGAAACTGCACAGAAATGTCCTGCAGGCTAGCCTCCCAGTTCTCTGCAGTTTTGGCCAGCAAGATCCTACAGCCTACTACCAGCCTCCCCAAAGAATCTGCGCAGTTTTCACTACCAATGTCCTCCCTGCTACCTACACTGCCTCCCAAGAAAATTTGCGCAGTCCTGCCCTCTAGCCGAGCTAGATCCCGAAGATGGTCACTGTTGTTCCAGAATTCTCATCTCAACCTCCCAGTGACCTCTACATAATTTTCCTTGGCAGTGCCCCGGAGCCCGCATCCCATCCTGAAATGTGTTCTGCGCAATTTCAGAGCCTTGTCCTCTCTCCTGATCACCTACACCTGAAAATGAAATATGATGCATCATTGTAGACTAGGAGATTTCTGGATTTGATGTTGTCTCATCATGAGTGATTGCAGATACAGGTACATGGATGAGACATGGGGCGACGATGAACGGATGAACAAGGAGTGCATGCTAGAAGACTTGTTTGTGAACAGATGAACACATGAAACATGACAAGTACCAGTGAAGGATATACATGCACATGCAACATCAAGCGAACACCAAGACCATCAAAGACTTCGCACACCTTGCCATGTGGAGGTGAAGTTATGATACACCAAGAGCACACTCATCACTCAGCAGCACTGCAGCTCAACATGGACACCACCATCAACATGAACATACCAACACTGTCATGTCGAGTCATGTCATGAGTCATCTCAACCACATCACTACCGTGGTCCATACTATTGTAATCAATTTAATGTAACGTGGAATTCCAAGAGACCCACATGTAAAGTTGAAGAGTCATGTAAGTCAAACAGTCATGACAGACGTCGAACAGTCACAAGGGTCAGTTCCACCCTTGGCTATATATACCCCTCATTCGAACATGCAAATTACTTTTGACCTTGGCTCCTCCCACATAGCCTTGAGAGTCTGTAGTCTTTTCTTTCAGGAGCAAGCAGTGGCTCCAACGCCCCGCTATCGAGGTTAGTGATGTATGGTGTACCAATGTGTCGTGGAACTTTCGCTTAATTCAGAAGCCTGATAACAGGCCAACACGTTTTCACACATGTATTGTATTCATTTGTAAGACTATTCTTTGGATGCTTGTAATACATGTTTCTTTAACCTGTATTAAGATAGTTGAACTATTTCGGTTGTTTTAGTACATATTCTATTGGAAATTTGTTGTATCAATTGTTAACGTTGTCTCGCCTGTGTGGACTATTCCACCAGACACTCGACAGATTCATTCTCATAAACTTGTTATAACGACTGTCGTACTCATGTGGACTATTCCATTGGATGTTGTACATGCTATCTATTCACTGTGTGTTTGTGACTGCCACATCTGTGTGGACTACTCTGCCAGAAGTTGCGCATGTCCTGCTATGTTGTGTGTCTCTAACAGAGTTGGGACTATTCCCTTTTGACTTGAGACTCACTCTCACCCTCTCCCTCTGCAGTGAAATAACCTTGACATAAGTGAAACTAAGCACTCACTATGCATGCAAACCTTGTTGTTCGAAGACAAAGTAAACCACTCCCATGTGCTGACAAGCAAGATCTAAGGCAAATATTTAAGACAATGGCAACCAGGTCATCATACCAGATGGGACTCCTACACCAAACAGTTCTAAGTCTAGTTGGGACTTCATATCGAGGAGATCTCCTGAATGTTGGCGGGTCCAACATCGTCAACAGAAGGTCATAGTAATCATTGAGCTACTTGGATTAGCTTGTTTATTTCCAAATCTAGATTTCTAGGAGTCCCCTGGGGAAAATAACAATAAATTTATGTTATTTTATAGAGCATGCTAACGTGCTTCAGTCAAGTTTATTACACTTTCATTTGATCACAAAAACATTATAGTTAATAACAAAAATTACCCCATCACATTTTTACTTGATTAGGTTAGGCATTTGATAGATTTACTAGTTCACTAGTTCTCGAACTTCTGTTATTTTTTTGCATGGGTTAACAGAAGTCTTTTTGAGTGATTCCAATTGGAATGGAGACTAAAACATCCTAGTCAATAACAAAATTTGTCCCATCCAATTTTGATTTGATTTTCTTGGTCATTCGGTGAATTATAGTTTCCTATAGTAAATAAGTTGTTTCTTGTAGTACCCTTCCAGCGTGTATATACTTGCCTATGTTTTCTCAAAAAGATTGGTTTTGGTCCCTTAGGGTTGAATAATGACCCCGAGGCTCTAAATCAATGATTATGGAAGACTAAAGACTACTTAAGGCTTGCCTCTTTACCCAAGCAAAACATTTCAGCGATTTGGGCTAATCGACGGATTTATGAAATAGATAATGCAATGATGATTGGAACATCCAATGAACTTTGTTAATGGATCTAAACTCTTTGAAATGTAATGGTTGACATTTAGTTCATGATTTTCTTTTATGTAATTAGAATAGATTTTTTTCCTTGTATTTTATTTCTTGCAATAGGTTAAAGTTTCCATTTCGATCATTTCATTTTCTACAATTAGTTTAGGATTTGATTTCATTACATGCACTCCATTACATCATGACAGTGAAGGAAGGGCACATTTTATGCTGCAAATATAGTGCCAATACCTCTTAATTTTGTACGAACCCTAGGTTGATAATTAAAGTTGGTAATCTTGGGAGTTGGAACATTCTTGTTGCAATATCGAGACTCATTGCTAGTTATAGTATATTATCGAGATATTGCATCTGATATGCTGGGAATGGCTAGAAACTCTTATGAAGTTCCCAAGACTTCAAATCTTGGTTTTCTAGAATGGGCATGTTATTTGGCTAAAAGAGAATTATTAGTTGTTAAAGGAAGAACCATAAGGCTATGAAGGCATTGATTTAGTGGAGCATTGAATGGTAAATTTCCCATCATCCACTATAGAATATTCATGTCGCGTCATGATGGGGATTCTAGGAGTCATTTGTGACAAGGGAGCACGGTTGATAGAGGGTGTGAGATAGGAAAACGCCTGTCACTTGCCACATATATAATAATAATAATAATAATAATAATAATAATAATAATGTGGGAATAATTTGAAAATACACTTTTAAAAATGAATAAGATATATAAATATTTTTCTTAAGAATTCCTATTTTCTTGAGTGTCCTTGAGGTTACTTGCTTTCTTTTAGCTTAGTATTTTAATTTTTGTGTTTACAGTAATTTGTAATGTTAAAGATTTTTATGTCATCAAAATAGTTTAGATTTAAGAATTGTGTTTTATAGTACCCATTACATTTGTTGGTGGTTCATAAGAATGGTGTTTGACTAGACAAATTTTGAAAAGAAATTAAAAAAAAAAATCTATAAAGATAGATATTGATATTTCTAATAGTCATAATTTTACTCTTTGGAAAATAAATATGGAAGATCTGGTTACTAAAAAAAATTGGGACTCATGTGGTCACTAGATTAATCAATATAAATGATGAAGAGTAAAATAAACTAAAAAAAGATCATGATTTTCATTTCATTTTGGCTTTGTATACTTTTTATTCTCAATGGTTTTGAAGTCCTAGTAGATACCTAGATATGGGAGACACTAAATGTTTTTTAAGTTTCCAATGTCACTGGTCATTAAAATGTTGTTGAGAAGAATGTTTTCAACACTAGAAATTAAATAAGACACAATATACATTATCAATTTAAATGGATTTCATGTTTTTATGAGACACTTAAATTCCATGGTAAGTCACTTCAATAGAAAGATCAATCCATGGCTTATTATGATAGGTTCATGGAAGAATTTGACAATAATTATTATGAATTTTAATGGGATGATTTCAAGATTGGGATCACTATGAGATAATTACTAAATGAGAAAACAAAGGCAACCATCAATAGGAGTGCCTTTACATTTATAGGTATTATTTACGTGGAGTTTTCTATAGAAAGGAAAAAGAAATTATTTCATCGTATATTTAAGTTCAACCATATATCATATAATAGGAAGAGGAAACATACTTGGATGAAGTTCGAGGTTGTAGTTTGACATACTTGGATGGAGATGGACCTTCTCTCTCGAAGTGTCATCAGTACAAATTTATTGCAAAAATTTATGGGAAACTAGTTATAAGGCACTTTACATCAAAATAACTGAAGGTTTTATCTCACCCTTATTTTACATTATCTTTGAAAGTGGATCCTACATGCATTAGAAAAATCGTAGCCTATAAAATTTCACATCAACTCCCTATATTTGTCACTCACAAAGTGATCCTACAGGAATTGACATATCAAGTGACAACGAAACTTGGAGGCATGTTAGTCTGATCAAAGAAAGAATCATGGCCTACTTTCCCAATCTATGTGGGCACATACTATATAAAATGTTATAAAGAAGTAGAAGTTGAAGCCACTAATTTGGAATGCCTCAGATTTGGTGAGCTTAGATTCCACAATTATGATCCCAGGGGTATTGCAATGACTCACTGTAATCAATTAAAGTTTAAATGGCCATAAACATGAAGCATTGATGAAGAAGAGAAAATATCAAAAACTTATACAATGTTGCACTAGCTATAGATGTGCAGAAGGATAATGGCTCTAAACCTACAAATGGTGCCAAACTTTAGAACAAATATTCATCCAAAGGTAAAGATGCCAGAGACAAGAAGGTTGCCCAAAACAGGGAAAGAGAGAAAGAAGCAACCAAGAAATAAACGCAGAAGAAACTAAAAGCATAACAAAAGGCCAAAAGGGAGGAAGAGTAAAAGAAGAAATACGAAGGCGAAAAGAGGAAACAAGAAGAGGAAAAGAAGCAACAACAGAAAGAAAGAGAAGATGCAAAGAAGCATGAAGAGTAAAGACATGCAAAAGAGATAGTAAATAAATAAGCATAGGAGGATGCAAGGCAAAAAGAGAAAAGGGAGAAGAGCACTCAAGAAATCTCACCACCTATGGATGTTAATCCTTCAACACCAACCCTGGTATTCCTTATAGGAGGATATTTACCAATCAGGGAGATGTGTATCACCATTGGCGAGGAGAATCAAAACTTAGACCCATCAATCTTCAAATTTGACTCAGGTTCTAGAAAAATGTTCCAAGAGAGACGAAGGTACTTAGCCTGATAACTTGTAAAACTAATCTTAGTATCCACGGAACATAATATAGTGTCTAATACCATGAGTAATCCACTAGCGATTTCTTCAGTTGGAACGGACGTTCAACCACCACTGAAAGAAACGCCGAGTAGTTGTTAGATAAGATCAAGGGATTAGAAAGGAACCTGAGTAATGCACAAAAGGAAAATCTAAGGTTTCATAAAGAGAACCAAGCCTTGTTAGCCTCAGGCTCCCATGATAAAGACTATCAAGTAGCTGTTGGAAGTAATGCTTCCATGTCATGTGTAGTTTTCATTAGGAGTTACGAGGAGTCAGTGTAGAAGTTCTTGTTTCCAATGTGTGAGTTGTAATGATGATCTGGTTGTGTCGAAGTCATTAATTTGTGTCTTATATATTTGTACCTGTGATGATCAATAAAAGTATCAAGTGAGATTTTTGTTGTGTGCAATCACTCTCTGCTCTCTTCTATTTTTCTAATAGCAGCAAAGTTGAAGGAAAAAAAGCATTGGAAAATATCATGAATCAGTGTTGAAGGGAATTTTCCACTCTTTAGAAGGTAGCTTCTACAGTTATGGCCATTAAAAATGCAATCAAGACAAAAGGTATGTTGTTGAAAGAAGCCTCAATAGCTATAGACATAATTTATGGATGGAACACAAAACATCCGACTACACTAGAAAAATTACCAAGGAGAGATGAGATAGGAAAAGAGAGGCACACAATGGAAATTAGATTAACATTTAAGTCCAAGAGAAGCTTGGAAAGGGTGTAATCAAAACTCTAAATATTTATTAGCAACTTCATAGCATGTTAGAAATTTTGATCAAATCCTACAAGATAATTCCCATTGGAGCACACGGAGAAATAAGCTTAGAACATAGGTTACGGAAGGAAATAGAAGAAATGATAGAAGCACACAAACTGGCCATAACTCAGAGGGACATGAAGCCTACTCAAGCGACACTGGAACAACACTTGGTAGAACCAACAACAGTACATGCGATGCTCTCTGCTCTATTCCACTTAGTACAGTCAAATATAAAGAGGATATTGCCCCATACTTTTGAATGTCAAATCACCAATGAGAGACTGGTGTTAGGGAAAGTCTTGTCTCTAGCTATTGATTACAAGGCATGACAGGCTTACCTAACATAGGAATTACAAGTTCAAACCCTTTCCTTGACTATTTTGGAATTAGTGCCATAAAAGATGTTTAATTTTATTATTTTGAATTTCATGTAATTATGTAAAAGAAAATAGAATTAGAAAATAAAGTAAAATAGAAATTAAACATGAGGATAAATGAAGAGTCATGGAAGGTGAAGAGTCACAGAATATGAAGAGTCATCTCACTTTGTATAAATATACCCTCATTACTAGTTAGAAGGGACTTTTAGTTTTTGGCTCCTTGTAGCACTTTGAACTTTGAAAGGGGAAAACTTATAGATTTCTTTGAAGATCGAGTGGTAGATTTGCATTCCCACTATTGTGTCTCGTGGATATATTGTGTTATTGTACATGGGATATTTCAGTGTCAATGTTGAAAATCTCTTTTGGGCTGAGATAAGCATTCCTTTGACGCTTTATTGAACACTTATAAAACTATTATTTGTTTTTTTTACAGTATGTGATTGTTGTTCATATGGTTAAAATTAATGAACTATTTTGTTAATTAAAAACTTATATCTTCCCTAGAATTGTTTGCTTCATTATACATTTTTTCACGATGGTTATTAGTTTCAAACTATTTTACAATTGGTATCTAGTACACTTCAATATTCATTCATCTTAATTAAAGTTTGATAAAATTATTCCTTTGAGATTCATGACTATTTACCAATTCGCTGCAATATCCTTTGTGTCTCTTACTTAAGGTATTTCCACAATTTATTCTAACTTGTATCTTGCAGGGAGTCTTATTTGGATTTTGCTTTCCCTTGCTCACTTCGTCCAAAATCTTATTTTCACCAAATAGGATCAGGCGATCGGGCCAACATTATGGGTGGAACTCCTATTCCAAACATTGTGAGTACTAATTAGGACTTCATACTGAGGAGACCCCCTTAACCATTGGTAGTGCATTTCACCTGATCAACCATACACTAGTCATCATGGGTGTAGGAAATCTATACTTAAGCACAATAATTTCAGGTCTCATGTCCAATCCTTGATGTTTTGTTGTCAACAACATTTGATTCTCTAATGCACGAACTTTATCAGGTATATACACAACTTGTGCTCAAATAAGAGCATGAAAGTAAACTTTTCTTTTATAATCATGATAGTCTTTAGCATAAAACCACAAAACAAGATTTCAATTAATATTGTTTCATATTATTTTTATCTCAAAGCTTCAACTTCTTTTTAAATGGATATAATTCTAATTATATTCAATTTCATTTTTATTGTTAAGATAAAAATAAAAATCGAAGGATACTTTCAAATTATTATCAAAATAATGGATAAATGATCCCATGGAATGTATATTTCAATTACAAAAAATTTATGTACCATTAGGTGAAAGAATCATTGCATTAAATACAATAGGCAAATATTCCTAAATTCAATAGATTAGGGGCTTGGAGAGTCTCCAAGAGCAAATGAGTCGCATGCAAAACGTTCCACATTGTCTGCCCATCCTTTTTCCAATCCCATTTCTTGTAATCTGTCCACACCATACTTAAGTAAATATCAGTCAAGTAAATACCAAACACATTAGTGTCAAGCAAACCAAACAAAGGCATTGGCATTTGTATTTCTCCCCTATAATATTTGAAAATTCTTTCGAATGTATTCATTCAACTTGAAGTACACACTGCTATAGCAAGGTATCAATCAAGTAGACATCTAGAAAAATGTGGAAAGATGTATTCACACTTATATAAGGAAGTGCATGTAAGTAATCCAAAATCCTTAAAATATCACTGATTTTCTTTCTGTAATATCATGAATAGAAAAAGAACATATTTGTCATGGAGCAAGTCATGAAAATTATTTGTATTAAAACTCTGTATATGGTGTATTATTGGGAAACTTTTGAAGATGTTCCTTTACCTTTCCCAGGTTGAGCATAGCTTGGGAAAAGTCTATATTTTCTCATTTAGCGTCTGCTTCTGAAAGTTAAAATGGTACATATTATACTTGTCCAATTCTCAACATACTACAAATGAAATATTGAAAAGAGCCCAAAACCAAGGGAAAATCATTTTCTAATGAAATCAAAACAAATAATATTCTAACATAATTTCACATCTCCTAAGTTATTATGCTATGAGCTTAAGCTGCAAGGATGATTCTTTGAATTTTATCCCACCTTGAAGAACTCACATTTAACAAGATATTCATATATTTACTATGATGCTAAATTGCCTATTGTCGGCAAAAATTCAAGTATATATACACATTAAAATTTAAAAAAAAAATCACCAATGTAACGTAGGAGGGGAACCATCTTAGCAATTACCTTTCTTCTCTTTAATTTGATTTAGCCCGAGTTTGGAGAAATTAAATATATAGTTTTTTATAAATAACAGATAAAAGTCTAAACAAAAGATGAGGCAACCTTGTTAATTTTTAATCAATTCTTATTCTATATCTCTAGAACAGTTAGAACAACCTTCTTGGCTCTTTGTTTTGGATGCGTTTTGTATAGAATACATTGGTATTAAAATATCAACCACAATGATACAATGTATAAACCATGAAAGAAAATTACCTGGCCTCTATAGTTGTGTGCTCAAAGGAAATCCAGCAAGGATGTATGCATTCTCTATCATGGAATAATCTTGAGGAAAAATGCCAATTGAGAAATTGAACTCCACTACCAATGGAAGATGGTCGTGTTGGGTTAGGAAGGGATGCATTGAAGTGCTCAAGTTCCAGCTCCAATATGTAGTTATCTTTCACACTACAAAATACAAAACCATGTGATTTTATTATCCAAGCAAAAAGAGGAGTGAGTCTGGATTTGTGCACTTATGACAGTGTGTAGAAAATATATAAGATAGTGACATATAGTTGGAATTGTAATTTATAACCTTTATATACATGCACCCAAAGTGGAAATTAGTGCAGTTTCAAGTATCTAGTGACAAGGTTTATTATTTTCTTTATTTAGTAGTGCAGAAAAGAAATCAAGGAAATTAAGAAAAAAAAGATACATAAATAGAGAGCAGAGTGGATCTTCAATCTTCAAGAAATAATTTTAAAATTCATAGAAATAATCTAGTTATGAGATGCAATATATGATTTACAACATCCACCTTTACATCATTTTCATTTAAGGTACCCCTTCATCCACAATGTGTTCCTAGAATTCCAAATATTTAGGTATAGAAAATTGTTCAACAGCAAGTTCATCAACAACGACACAGACATAATCCCACACATCTGGCCTCAATCCTACTGCAAAAGCAACCCATGGTGGAAGAACAATGGCCTCCTATAGCATATGTCATATTGACATGAGCAACAAATAGTTACAAATACATTTTGTGACAAGTACAACTACATTGATATTGAAATCTACTGTTCAAGGAATGTAATAATATTGTATGTCTTTTAAGAAATGGAAAAACCCATGGTGGAAGAACAATGGCTTCCTATAACATACTTAAAACCCATGGTGGAAGAACAATGGCTTCCTATAAAATATGTCATATTGACATGAGCAACAAATAACTACAAATTCATTTTGTGACAAGTACAACTACATTGATATTAATATCTACTATTCAAAGAATATAGTAATGTTGTATGTCTTTTAAAGAATGGAAAAAGTTGGAAATTCATTTTGTGACAAGTACAACTACATTGATATTGAAATCTACCATTCAAACAATATAATAATGTTCTGTCTGTTAAACAATGGAAAAAGTTGGAAAAAGTTTGACTATACCTCTGGGGACCTTAACACATCTCCTAATAGCCCATCTTGAAGCTTTTGAAGAGGCTGGAAAATCTTCTTCCCTTGCCCTGAGTATCTACATGACACTAAACAAAAATGCCATTTAACCTTTCATAAGTTCCCTTATGGAGAGGAAAGGCAAGACATACTGGGCCCCACCAGCATATGCACTAGTCCTTTCTCAAATAACTTAAAAAATGTAGAAACATAGCAAAGAAATTTAGTTTTCCAATACATTTTCAACATTTTGAAATTTACAACACTAAATGAACGATGTGATAAGTAAACATTGTTCTTTTCAGTTTTTCTATTATCTTGGGTAGACAGTAGATGTTAAGTGTATGGAAATGTTTGTCCACAATTTGAAATTAAGGAGGAAAAAGCTGAAAGATAGTCATGGTAAGCCTATTGTAAATAACCAATATAAAAAAGATGTTATTCTTTTAATTTTGCAACAGCCCTTAAAACAATCGCTCCTAATAGGTTTTCAAAATGCACATTTAAATGTCTACATAGCCTCCATTATGACGTTACTCAAAGTCTACGTAAGTTCCTCCTACAAATCCATATATCCATAATTATCTAATATGAAAGTAAAATGCATATTTAACTAATGGCTTCAATTCATTACGTTCCTGCTGCAAATCCATAATTATCTAATATGAAAGTAAAATGAATATTTAACTGATGGTTGCAATTCATTATTTTCCAGCTAAATTCCAAAATTACCACCAAAAGCGGAGAGATACATTCTTATCTGAAATTCTCAAAATATGTCTACATAGTTTGTCTTTGAGTGCTACAAAAGATCATGTGTTTTGAGGCAAAACCAGAGCATCTATTTCCCAAAATATGTCTACATAGTGTTGTGTCAAGTATCAAAATAAAATAGACCAAATATTGCCCAAAATGTCTACATAATGCTATTAGCCTAAAGAGTCATATTTTTTTGTCTTCATTTTATATTAAAAATCATTTGCCTCATTGACCTAAAGACTACATCTCATTCTTATTTCTGTGTAACATAGATACCACTCTCGTTCCAAGTGATATCCCTAGCATTGACCATGGTAATTATTAAATTAAATGGTAAAAATAAAAGTAACTTGTCTCACAGATCTGATTCTTATTTCTGTGTAACATAGATATCACTCTCGTTCCAACTTCCAAGTGATTGGGATCTCTGAGTTATAACGGGAGATCAAGAACTTATGGCCATCCAGGGAAGAAAAATCTGACACTTAATTTACCGATAAACTGTTAAAAGGAATATTTGGATATGGTTGGATGAAGTTCAGATTAATCCACAAAACTCATCTAAATAGAAACTTTGGAATCATTAGTCCATCTCCTACGAGGACAATATGAAAAATGCAATTTTCTGACCCAATATCATGCTTCTCCCTTGGAAAATCACTTATAGAGTTGTCCATCCCATCAATCTGGACAAAATAAAGAACTTGCAAACCCACTAAGTACAGAAATACCCATAGTTACACTGGTACCACTCCTAGGAATTGCAGGGCATGTACCTGAAGCTCCCCCGCTCCCCGTTCCTAGGAGCTTGGGAGCTGATACTAAAGAAAAAAAAGTTGAAATTATGAAACATAAATATTATTAAAAAAAATCATATTTATTTAAGTATAAAATATATAGTAACTTGGAAAATTATAATTTTACTATACAAACCCTTTCTAAAATAATGTTGGATTTAAACTCTATTGTCTTAATTTTTTTAATTACTATTAATATATATTTTATGTTTTCTTATCTCTATTATAAATAGATGTAATGTACATAATATTGGTGAGGTTACATCAAGGGTGAAGAATTGAACCAGTGACTTAACATATAGTGCTGCATGAAATCACCTAATAATCGAGTCATAACAACTTTTTTTCTGGTTTGGAAATTCTGCATGTTTTTTTGCTAGGAAAGAATTTGGTTGAGAAATTGTTAATAAATTAATATTTTAATTTTTTTTGTTTTACATATTTTTTTGCAAGATGGAATTTGATTGGCAATTTTAGATAAAAATAAATTAATTATTATATTTTTATTTTTAATATATTATATTAATGCGGCTCCCAATTTGACTTTTCCTGTAAATTTGGAAATACCTGCGTACCAGAAACTTGTGCAACATGAGGAATACCCATACACCTTACACCCCTTAGCAACCTTTTTGGGGCTCCAACTCTTAATACACGGCTACAGTGTACAAAGTTAAATTAATGCAGGAAAACGCAGACACTTGTAAATATCTGAGACATTTTGATAACATAATCCACCAGGGAAGTAAAAGGGCAATTACCCGGAAAGCAGAGAAAGTATTTCATTCTGGTGCTCAGAGAGCATGTCTTAAACACGCTCTGGAGAGCTCAGAGCACGGGTCAGCGTTGCAGCCACCATTCAATACCACAAAAGTGTTATTTGCTCTTAGTTACTAGCCTTATCAGACTTTTGATAAATCCTCTGATAACAGAATTCAATTCTAGGCACATCGGAATAATAATATAGATGTAAAGCAGAGAGCTTCTAGAGAGTTTGACAAATGATAACAGAATTCAAGTCTATGCACACTAGTATAACATAGATATTTAGAAACCAAGAGCTTCCAGAGAATTTGAAAAATTAACAGTGACATAGAATCCTTCTATGGAAACGAAAGCCCCGCATTGCAGGTAACGAAAACAGGTCAAGGAAGAAGCGTGGAAGAACAGGATACGGGCAGGGGCATTTATACCGACCGAGTAGATGACCCATACATTGTAGCCTGTAGGTAAATTAACTTAGATTATAAGAAAGCACAAACAAGAACCAGAAGAGAGATCAGGGAAGGAAATCTTGATATTATCAAAAGCGGGTTACCATACAAAGGGTGTTGTTCCTCTCAATTCCTGGATTTCTCTACATTTTTCATTAGCTCTCCCCTCAGCTGAGGGTGGAAGTTCCTTATATGTGGCTGTAAACCCTAGATTTTCAGAGGTAATTTTGCAACACTGCATTGTTTTTTTTACTAAGTTATATATATACATACATATATTGGACATAAATCACTTACTTCCACACTTCTATATCACACTTCTATATCATGACTACAACTCATATATAGTAAACAGCAACTTCTAAATTAACTCTGGCAACTCCTAAATTAACTCTGGCAACTCACAACAACATATGGAAATATTACTTCCGAGGAATTTGTGAAATAATTCATTGTCAGATTAGAAGGGGGTAAAATGTCATTGTTTTTGTTAAGTTTTCAAAAGACGGGCCATTTTTCGCTGGCGTAAGCTGAAGTCCAAATGGATCATCACATTGAAATATTGGACTCAAAAGATCGTTGAAGGAAAGTGAGCTTTTTGGAACAACAAAACACAACATCACTAAACGCTGCGGGAATGTGAGGTTTCTCAAAACTCTAAAAAAAAATACCGCCATTCTTTGCTCGGGAAACAATTCAAGTGCAACACAACTTGTTGGGGAAAAACTTGTTGTATTATGATTGGAATCCTGATTAGTTGTTTACATATATCCTGTAACCATTGTTCTGTTGTCCAAATCAAACAAAAATCCAAGATAAATGAAAGCGGGAAGAATTAATGGTAAGCCACGTATAGTTTGTTATATTTGGTTGTGTACTAGTCAGATCCATGAGGCACAACAACAAAGACTAGGATGCATGTAATGGAAGGGATGTGGAAATAAACTAATTTACAAAATAACATTAGCTTGATAATATAACACGTAATTTGTAGCCTATTTTATAGCACTGGTGCTGAGATTCCCTCTGACCTGAGTAGATAACTCAACTAGAGAGTTGGAAGAGCACTTACAAGAGAATGAGCTGAAATTGCTAAAACAATAGATGCAGGGGAGGGCCCTCAAGTCGTTTTCTTCCAATGCAGCGGTGAGCGCTTGCGTCGTCTGTTTGTTCGAAAATGGATGCAGAGAATAGAGGACAGTCTCCCGCGCGGAATGCCATCATTTATGCGTGCGTGGCCTTATTAATGTTTGTCCGCGGCCCCTGCGCCTACTTGCCAGTTAGACGGAGTTTGGAAAAGGGCTTCAACATGTAGAGCAATTTGCATTGATCGTTGGCATAGAACCATGTAATCTGTACGATAAGATGTTATTGAGAGGTTACCTATTTATAATGAAAAACATGAACATAAGAGTTCCCAAAGATGAGCAATTTGCATTGATCGTTGGCATAGAACCATGTAATCTGTAAAAACATGAAAATAAGAGTTCCCAAAGATGACGCAAGCAAAGAGACTACTACCTCATCACAAATGGGTCCTATTCAGCCCAGCATGGGTGAGAATCCCCTTCTTTCCAATATATGCGATAGTATTTGCTGTTGAGGCTCTAGAAATTACGAGAAATGTAAGCACCTGCAACAACATAATGAACCAACCAGTATAACGTAGATGAGAATGGATTTATAATAAAATGAATGCAGAATATAGAAAAACAAATAGTGCGTAAATATAAGGAGAGCGATACCAAATCAAAGAAGAAAAGCACCTTATAAAGCAGCAACTCCATTTGCCACGACCTGGTCGACTTGCAATTGAGAACGTATCAGCGGAAGCAGCGAGAATGACGAACATACAAAACTTTCTCTGCATCACGGAGACGCCTGGAAGGACATGGAGGACAGGTAGTTCGCTACAACGACGGTTGACAAACTTACAAGGGACATGTTGCAGATTGCGTTTGGGTTTGGAGAGACAACGAAAGAGCCAGAGAGAACTTCCCTTAAAAAAACGCCTTCAGCATAAAAATCAACGCCACGACCATGTACTCAATCAACTGTAAATATACCCAATTGAGGATAGTCTTATGACCGCATCTTCTGTTTTGTTTTTCAATCGTCTGCGCCGCTGGTCCACTACTCCCAGACTGGACACTGTAATTTGGGACATCCAGACATTCCAATATTCTCCAGCCACGTACAATGTTCAATAGATTCCACCTCCTCTAACTCGCAGCACCCAGAGACACGTAGCGTGCGAAGCTGTGCACATTGCAATAAGCCCCGTATTCTCTTGAGCTTCCAACATGCGCTTGCCCACAATTCCTTCAAAGACACCAATGTCTCCATACTTGGCAGCTCATGTAACTCATAGCACCCAGCAACATTTAACACCCGAAGCTTTGTCGCCCTCTCTAAACCCCGTATGCTCTTCAATTTCTTACATTCTCTTGCATCCAACACCTCCAAAGATACCAATGTGTCCATTCTGGGCAGTTCTTCCAACTCAAAGCACCAACCAACATCTAACAGTTGAAGATTTGTCGCCTGCTCCAACCCCCGTATTCTCTTGAGCTTCCAACATGCGCTTGCCAACAATTCCTTCAAAGACACCAATGTCTCCATACTGGGCAGCTCTTTTATCTCAGAGCACCCACGAACATCTAACCGGCGAAGCTTTGTTGCGTCCTCCAACCCCGTCAGGCTCTTTAATTTTCCACATCCATTTGCTGACAATACCTCTAGAGATACCATTTTTTGCATACTTGGTAGTTCTTCTAGCTCAAAGCACCCACTAACATCCAACTCTCGAAGCTTTGTCGCTTGTAACAACCCCCGTATACTCTTCAGCTGCACACAATCCCTTGCCTGCAACTCCTCCAAACATACCATTGTTTCCATATTTGGAAGTTCTTCTAACCTAGAGCAGCTACTGACGTCTAACTGTCGAAGCCTTGTCGGCTTCTTGGACCCCCTTAAGCTCTTCAACTTCATACATCCCAATGCGTACAACTCTTCCAAAGATGACATTGTTTCCATATTTGGAAGCACTTCAAGCTCAAAGCAACCACTAACGTCTAACTTTCGAAGCCTTGTCAGCTTCTCTGACTCCGGTAAGATCTTCAACTCCGTACATCCCGCTGCGCGCAACTCCTCCAAAAATGCCAATGTTTGCAGACCCGACAGCTGTTCTAATATATAGCACCCACTAACATCTAATCGACGAAGCTCTCTCAGCTGGGCCAACCCCTGTATGCTCTTCAACATCCATCCATTCACTAGCAACTCCTCCAAATATACAGGCAACTGCAAAAGAGCATGCTAAATTTTTACGTGTTTCAATTAAAAGAAAATATTTATATATTAATCTATCATGATTCTCATCTACAAAAAGCCACTAAACACAAGTTTACACAACAAATCTCAATGTACCTCTGATTCGTCTTGCCACAATGTTTCTAATATGTACCCAGACACATTAAGAACTCTTAAGTTCTTCGTTGGAACCCAGGTAGGGAGGCAAGAGTATGGACAATCTTTCCAGCGGAGCCATGTGAGATTTGGTGACATTACCCTCTTCAAATTGCTTTCCAAAAGAGAACCTTTAGTGTCAACCAGTTCTAACCTCCTCATCTGAATACCCTCAAATTCTTCATTGTGAAGATAATCCCTTTCAACCATTCTATAAAAGACTAAATGAGATTGACTACCCACAGATGATTGGTGCAACAAATTATCATCGGGGCTCTGGTTCCAATGCCAAAGACGACGCGGCAACGAAGACAAGGCAATATGTCTTCCCATGTCTCTCAGGTGGTCATGCATATGTATCTTCAGGTGATGCAACCCAACTACCGTAAGTCGATGGCAGCTTTCAGCGCCCATGTCCTTCAGGTTCCTGAATATTCTGTTGAATGGACTTAAGGATAGCGACTTCCGTTGGGGATTCCGAATCTGAGTTACACGCCATAACACACTTGCACTCATTATCCCTACAGTCCAACTGCCCGTTTGTACTTCTTCCACTACTTCGACCAGACATTTGTTCTGTAGATTTTGCAACCCCAAGCAGCCATCCCAATCTGACACGTTCCATATTGTGATGGCCGTATCCCTATTTTCTCCATTGAAAAAGCAAGCTACGTCTAAAAAGATTTGTTTTTCCTCTTCATCCAAGGCATCGTAACTAATGCGAAGCCTTTCTTCTATCTCTTTTGGAAGTATTTTTTCAAGTTTCTTCAATTGCTTTTCCCAATAAGACCTCTCGTTCTTTCCAGCCAGAAGCGCCCCGAATACTTTTAGAGATAACGGCAACCCATCACAGGCATTTACGAACTTGTCCGCCAAATCTTCAAACTGTGGGTGTGGATAGGGCTGGCCGAAGGCATGGCAGCAGAAGAGCTCTAGAGAGTGTTGTTTATTAAGCCCCTTTTGCTCATAAATTGATGATTCTTCTATTCCTGATGTTGTGAGAACATCCTTATCTCTAGACGTAATCAATATTAAGCTATTTGGGTGGATACAAATTCGATTTGGCACAAGTGCATCAACCTGATCCACGGTATCTACATCATCTAAAACTAATAAAATCTGGTGAGAGGAGAGATGCGTTTTAAGCATTTCTATGCCTTCATCCTTATTACCTACTTGCAGACCTGAACCAACCAAGCTACTAAGAAGTTTGTTCTGCAACATGGTTAAAGAACCTTTCCTTACATTTTCTCTTACATCATCTAAAAAGCAAGATCTGGTGTAATGTGAACTCTTCCCATTGAAGAGTTCTTTTGCCAGGGTTGTCTTTCCAACACCACCCAACCCAACAATCCCTACGACCTGAGGTTTTCTTTCACCATGTTGATGCAGAGATAACACTTTATTTTCAAAATCTGTCACCTTTACATCCAAACCTGTTGGATACTTGGCTACATTTAATGGTCTTCTCTTAACCTTTATCATCACGCGCTCAACCACCTTTTCGAGCAAGGCCCCCTCGTCACTGGTTATTCACAAGAAAATAACTAATGAGAAACACATGTGCAGATTGTTAGATGAGACTATACATCATACACAACAGATTTTTATTCAGAGACTAGACGGCAATAGCAGAGAACAGAGACAAACAAATGGAAAAACAACAAGATTACTTAGTCAGAAACAGTGGAAGAGATAAAACAATCACTGGAGAGCAGAAATCACTTAGCATTACATAACAGGCTTGGGCAGTGGCTTGCTTGCTTTGGCCAGAAAAATTATAAATTTATAGAGGCAGAAGAAAGATTTAATATCGTGTATGTGATTCAGATGGAATCTAAAAATTAATGGCGGTGTTAAGATCTAGAAAGATCTAGAAACTAATGGTAGTATGGAGATCTAGAAAGATCTGATCTAAAATCCTGAGTGCATTTAGCTTCACACTTAACACTTAACCTATATCTTAAGCTAATACCAATTTACGGAGAGGGATATCTACCTGTTAAACGACGCTAGCTCGAAACCGCTTATTTGAGAAACAGTAGAAAGAGCTTTTCTCCACTGTTCAATAGTGGCTGAGTCGTGTCTCGGCTTCTTTTCACTAGATTGAGGATCATCAGTCGTCTTCTCTTCAAGTTTCTGCAGGTCTCGAGCATACACTCCATCTTTGCCCTTGGTCCAACGAAGTTCACTAGGCTTCACGTGGTAGAACACTGGAATTATTGTACCCTGTGACTCCAACATCGTTAAGAGTTCATTTAGACACCACGTTGATTCAGCATATCTGGCAGAAAATATGGCCACGTGCACAGAGGCTGTTCGAATAGCCCCTTCTATTTGAGAGTTAAAATACTCTCCTTGCTGCAATTCCTCTCGATCCAGAAAGACCTTCAATCCGAATGAATTAAGCCGATGGTACAGATGACTGGCGAAGGTGTTTTTGACATCGGGACCCCTGTGATTTATAAAGACATCAAAGGGGGGATTGCTGGTGCTGTTAGGATTAACGGAGGTGGAGGTGGATGCAGCGGTGGAGGAGGATGCAGCCATTTCCAATTTGGAAAATAGACACAGAAATGGGAGAGATGTGAAGGATGGCGATGAGTAAGACTCAGTCTGAGACTGAAAGGAAGCCGATGAGCTTGGAATGTCTTAGGGCACAGAGAAATTGTGAAGAATTGCAATAGAAAACGCGCTTTATGCAGAAATAGGTATATAGCAATACACTCCAGACCCTTCACTCCTCGCTTTTGCTTGTCTGAACGCGCGTTTTCAGAGTGGCCAAGAGCATCTTGGGTCAAAAAGAAATAGACCGACTCCTAAGAGGCTAACAGCTTTCGATGCACAAGCGTCTAGGGAATCATTAACCACGTGCACAGCCGGCCCCGCTAAAAAGTAAAAAATTTGAAGGACACCATGTAAAGAGAGCAGTAAAACATTGAGAGGACACCACTCAAAATAGTCACGAATCACGAGTCACCACGTTAAAAGTTAAGCCGTGCTGGAAACGAATAAATCAATGGATACCAGCCACACTACCGAAGTTAAATAATTTTTTTTTCCACCTTTAAATTGCCATTCATACCCGGTACTTGAAAATATACTTTCGCCATTCATATCTCGTGCTTTAAAATCGGACTATAAAGTTAGATAATTTGTTTGCTTTAAAAGGTGTATTTTTAGTTAATATGCACAGATCATTTGAATTTAAAAATAAGTAATCCTCTATTTAGGTTTTTTTTAATAATATATTAGAAAAGTATTAGAGGTGTGGGTATTTTGTTTTTTTTCACGCAGCTTAGGAACATCACAATGATTGAGCAGCATGAAGAACTCAGGTTTGATACATCAACCGTACTTACTAGGTTAAAATGTGTAGGAAGGGATTTAGTGTGTATAGTGGTTTGTGCAAAAAGGGATTCAGTGTGTAGTGGTTTGGATAGGAAGGGATTTAGTGTATAGTGTTTTTGGTAAATATGTGTATTAAGAGATTTAGTGTGTAGTGTTTTTTTTTTTTATCATATAGTAAAGGATTTAGTGTGTATGGCGTTTTTTTCATAATACTAGCAAGGTTTTAAGGCATGGTTTACCTAATTCATTTATAGCATCAATAAATTATTAAATATAGTGTGTTTTAAGCTTTGTAAAGATATTGATTTAGAGATTTAGTGTTTACAGTGCTTTATGTATTATAAAGGTTCTAAAGCATTGTCAACCTAATTCATTCTTATATCAAAACTATTAAATATATTGTTCTTTGTAAAGATATCGTTTATTAGGTCTATCAAAGGAGATAGGGATTAAGGGTTTTTTTGGCTAGATAAAAAGTTTTACAAGGAAGATTGCTTATTAGATTTATAAGAGAAATTAGAGATAAGAGTGTTTTAGTTAGGGTAGGAAGTATAGAATTTAAGCACTTTTTAACACATTTAAGGTCATTTATAGAATACTTGTAGTTGTGATACAATATGTTAATATTTTGGTTAGAGGAGGAAGTGTTATAAGAAATATTATTTATTAAGCTTATAAGGGAAATTAAGGATAAAGGTGGTTTGGTTAGAGAAAGAAAGTAACAACTTTGAACATTTCCTAACACATTTAAGGTTATTTATAAAATATTCATGATTGTGGTTTAATATTCTTTAAGACATAAATTCATCATCAATCATTCCAAGTTTATATTTTAATATTTTGTCTCTATACACATTTTCATGTACAATAAATTGCAAATGATTCACAACTTAACATTTATTCTACTAATTTAATCTTTTGTCTATACACACTTTCTCATGTACAATCAATTACAAATGATTCACAACTTAACATTTATTCTACTAAAGAAATATAAATATATATGCCGAACTCTATCCCTTCCATGTTTCGGAGGTTTTTTCAGGGATTTGTCGGAATCGCAAGTTTGAGTTGCGAACTCTCCACAATTTGAGTGCACCAAGGGTTTTCAAGGTGTTGAATCTATATATGTAATCAAAACTTGATTTTAAATAACAAGGATCTAGATTTGTCTAAACAAATTACCGTCGGATGCCTGAAATCACAAGTTTGAGTTGTGAACTCTCCACAATTTCAGTGCCCCAAGGGTTTTCAAGGGGTTGAATCTATATATGTAATCAAAACTTGGTTTTAAACAACAAGGATCTAGATTTGACCAAACAAATTATTGTAGGATTCTTGCCAAAAACTTCAAAACATGTAATGTTTAGACAATGTCAATATATACCAGCCTAGATCCATCTTAACTCTGGATCTAACCAAAAGTGGAGAAGGATCAAATCTCTTTGCATTTCAAGAAATTTGATCCCTACTAAAGCTTAGTAAATCTAAAGTTAAGATGAATTTAAAGTGGTTTAAATATTAATTATAAATATAGTTATTCATTTATATTTTATTATTATTATTTTTTAAATTTAATTTAATCTTATTTTTATTTTATTTTGGTCAAAATATTTAACAATACATTACAATGTTTAAAATTCAAATACAACATCTTTACTATACTAGGATCTTTCACAATGTATGTGGATAACATAGGCCATGGCTAACTAAAATGTCTTTTTCAAGAGTTATTTTTTTCTTTTTAGTATTTTTTTTAAACATGTTTTTCTACTAGCAATTTCACTATGTTAAAAATGCATTTTTACCAATATAATATAGTTTTTTTTCCAAAAAATCTATATTAAATAAAAATAGTGTTAATATAATTTGAATAACAAATTATTTTAATAAAAACAAATTTTTTTAATTTATTAAATAATTCAAATAAAAATAAGATATTTTAATTAACACTCGTATAATAGCTTGAGTGGGCTTAATGGTTAAGAGCATGTGTTTCCTCCTAAGAGGTCACAGGTTCAAAACTAGAGGGGGCTAGAGTATCTATGCCTTCATAGACTTGGTAGTCAAATCCTTGCGCGGAGGTGGGTCCCTTGTCCCACAAACAAGGGGGTCTCATACAACAATTTGGTGTCTGGCATTTTAAAAACAAAATAATAGTCCAATATCCTCATGCCTAATGTAAAAAGTATTTTAAAAATTTAAACAAACACCCTTAAACAAATATTACATTAATATTATACTTAAATTTATAATAATAATAATAATAATAAACACTACTGGGTTTTTATCTTCTATCAATAACTCTTTAGATTCCTCCCCTTAAAATATTTGTCTAAAGATATTTGTCTAAAGAAAACTACTTTAGCTTTTATATTGCCCCTTAAAAATGGATATTATTTTATTATTTAACAATACCAAAACTTCATACTCATTTTAAAAACAAAATAATAGTCCAATATCCTCATGCCTAATGTAAAAATTGTTTTAAAAATTTAAACAAACACCCTTAAACAAATATTACATTAATATTATACTTAAATTTATAATAATAATAATAATAATAATAATAAACACTACTGGATTTTTATCTTCTATCAATAACTCTTTAGATTCCTTCCCTTAAAATATTTGTCTAAAGATATTTGTCTAAAGAAAACTACTTTAGCTTTTATATTGCCTTTAAAAAAGTTTTATCAGAACAACACAACGACATATTCCATACCCTGCAAAATATATCAACAATCACAAAATATACCCTTAATCACATATAAGATATTTTTCAAAATATATTTAATTTAATTTAATTTACTTAGATATTTTTTCAAAATATATTTCATTTCATTTAATTTAATTCAATTTACTTAGATATTTTTCAAAATGTATTTAACTTAATTTACTTATTTCAAAAACAAAATAATAGTCCAATATCCTCATGCCTAATGCAAAAATTATTTAAAAAAATTAAACAAATATTACATTAATATTATACTTAAATTTATAATAATAATAATAATAATAATAATAAACACTACTAGATTTTTATCTTCTATCAATAACTCTTTAGAATCGTTCCCTTAAAATATTTGTCTAAAGAAAACTACTTTACCTTTTATATTGCCTTTAAAAAAGTTTTATCAGAACAACACGCGATAGCGACACATTCCATACACTGCAAAATATATCAACAATCACAAAATATAGCCCTAATCACATATAAGATATTTTTCAAAATATATTTAATTTAATTTACTTAGATATTTTTCAAAATGTATTTAACTTAATTTACTTATTTCAAAAACAAAATAATAGTCCAATATCCTCATGCCTAATGTAAAAATTATTTAAAAAAATTAAACAAACACCCTTAAACAAATATTACATTAATATTATACTTAAATTTATAAAAATAATAATAATAATAAACACTACTAGATTTTTATCTTCTATTAATAACTCTTTAGAATCCTTCCCTTAAAATATTTGTCCAAAAAAAACTACTTTAGCTTTTATATTTCTTTTAAAAAAGTTTTATCAAAACAACGCGTGATAACGACATATTCCATACACTGCAAAATATATCAACAATCACAAAATATACCCTTAATCACATATAAGATATTTTTCAAAATATATTTAATTTAATTTACTTAGATATTTTTCAAAATGTATTTAACTTAATTTACTTTTTTCAAAAAAAAAGTTATCAAATTTAAAATATTTTAAATTAAAATTGTGTACTATAATTTAATTAATTAGGGGTGATATGTAAAAAGGATCATTCATGATTTTGAAGTACAAAAGAAGTAAAATTTACTTAGGGTCTAGGAATTATGACCAACAATGAAGCAAAAACATTTCATTGTATGAAGATCATTGTATGTTAAAAGACAGAAGCATCACAATCACAATAATAGTGAGGTACTCTTCCATCACTATTAAAGCCCTCTAAATCCAAATTAATCCAAGAAACATAAAGCTGGCCAAAGTTATTCAAAGATCCTTCCACATAGTCAAAGACTTTGCAAGAATAGAGTTTTATTAGGTGTGACAATCAAAAAACAAAAAGGTGCATATTCAAAGCCAAACACTTGCAAGAATGAAGGCACCTTATACAAGTGAGATGGAACTCTATTTGTTAGAAGTGAGCCTTCATTTTAGTGAGAAGTTGAGACTTGATGTTATTTAGGCCAAAGGAAATTAATGATCTAAGGATCGTCCTTATCTCTCTTGCTCATAGACCCTAGAATATTATGGCACACTATCACTAAATTCATAGTTGTTGTCCACCCTACAACCTAGTCCAAGTTACAAGAGGGCTCAAGGGATGTCAGAAGGAAACAGATGAAACCAAGGACGTTTTAAGGATTATGTCTATGAGATGCTAGTAAAGGAAAGATGGTTGGCAAGAGAATTGGTTAAAAAATCATCAAGAGAATAACAGAGCCATGACAAAAGTCAAGGTCTTTATTCACTTACATTAGCAAACACATTTCAAACTACAAGAATGTTTGTAATTTATTGGCACTAGAGTTGACAAGATATTGGCATATTTGGGTATCCCTCTTAAGAAAGGAGCTCCTTCACCCGCAACTCACATGATGATTGGACTCACCCCTATGGTCTCTAAAGAATTCAAAGAATACATTGAACAAGCAACATAACCCTCAAGAAAGGAAATCAAGGTCAAGGGAGCAAGCACAACAACGAATAGAAATGGGTAGAAGCCAATAACAACAATCCCAAGGAGCATGCTTTCGTAATTTCTCAATGTTATTTACTTATGTTTTGTTGATTTTTCGTTTTTTTACAATAATGTGTTGAGAAATATACTTATCATATACAAAGTAGCAGTTTTAAAATAAGCTAGGCTAAAGTATTTAAAAGGAAACAATCTTACTTTTATGAGAAGTCTATAATCGAAAATTTGACAATTTTGTATTGCAAAGATGTACAATATTACCACAACAAAATTTCTAATACATTGTAAATGAAAAAAGAAAATAGAAAACCACTCAACTTAATTTTTATGTTAATATAAATATAATAAAATATTTTTATGTTAATATAAATATAATAAAATATTTTTATGTTAATATTAGTATAATAAATTTTATATTATCTAAAATTATAGATTAAATATCAAATAAATTGATAAATAATTATTGTTATTTTGAAATCCCTTTTGTCTTCCTACTTGAAAGAATATTGTTGATAAAAATATAAGGAAAAATGATTCAATTTCAAGATGTGAAAGTGGATAATTTAAAATTTTAAATACATTAAATTAATAAGTATAAATGCATAAGCACAAATAAAATAAAAAAGACAAAGAAGGAATAAAATATATACCAATGTAATTTTAACATAATATTATTTGTATAATTGTACAAATGTTGTGTACAATATTGTATGATAAATAACGAGAAAGTAAAAGAAATTATTTATTATTTGTTAATTTGATACCTACTATAATTTTTATCATGCATTGTATATATATGATTGCGTTCAATTATAAGAACACACTCAATTATCAAAAGTAGTTTAGCTAGATCATTATTCATATACTCAATTAATGTTGTTGATCCACATGTGAAGGCATAAAAGTGGGTGCACATAACCAAGGGTATCGAAGGTATGCATACCTTGTTTGACATAGAATGTTGTAGTGGGTGCATGGGGTACTTAGGTGAGCACATGAATTTTGAGATTTGGCATGAATATAAACCGGAACCAGTGACCGGACTGGTCTATTTAATGAATCGGTTTACTGATCGGAACCGGTCTAATCAGGATTGGTTTGGTCTAAACGAACCGGTTTTAGAAAAATACATTAAATAATTAATTTTTAATGAAACAAAACTATTTTTAAGATTTAAAACCATGATTCCAAGCCAATAGAGACAAAATATACAAAGTTTGCTCATTTGTATACCATGTAAAGGTGAATATATCAAAATAGCACCGAGTGCAATACATATCATCGACAAAATAGCAAAATACATAAGCAATGAGGCTCTAAATGGCCTATAAAGTCCAAAAACAATGCTACAAGCTATGATGCCATTGGCCTACTACACGTCTACAGTGTACACATGATCAATCATCAAGTTCATCATCACTACTAGCCACAAGATCATAATCAGGATCTACATAGACATCATCTCGTTCAGAGTTTGAGGATGCCTCAGCTTGATCTACAACCTCAGTATCAATGCCACCAATAAAAATAGAAGTGGACCTAATGGAAGCACGAGTTTGTCGACCTGCATGACTAGTGCCTTCCATTGGTTCTTTGCCTTTCCTTGATGCCGCTACTGATCCTGGTTTTGATGCCACAACATAATCTACTTCATCCCCCGCTAAAGCCATGTCGATATCAAAATCAGCTTCAAACACAGTTAGCTCCAATTTTTGGCCAAACAGGTTGTCTGACCGGTTTTTTTGACCGGTTCCAACCGGTGGGCCTGCTAACCGGCCGGTTAGACCAATAACCGGTTAGCTGGGCTGGTTTTGAATACTATGATTATATGCACCAAATGTTGTGAGGGAGCTTCACTTGACCCCCGTCATCATTGGTGGGGAACTATCCCTTAAACCCGTGAGAGGAATTATGAACCAAGGATAGCTAGGTTAAAGGAGTCAAATGCAGGGAATAGGTATTTTTTGGTACATGTGAGACAATGCACACAATAACCATAGTTTTACCTATCAAAATAACTTTTATAGATAATAATTCATGTTAAATTTTAGAAAATTTTATTATTTTATACAATAAATTATCTCATTATTACTTATATTAAGTCACCCAAGGATACCTCAATAGTATGAATAAAATTCAACGTATAGACTTGTACAGTGATGTGTGGTTTGACGGTAAGTCACATGGGCGAAGCCCGGGGAGACCGAAGTTCAAATCTCATTGAGTACAATGACCTGCTGTAGTGGCGGCTAGAGGGGCGTATTCCCCTTTCCCGTGAGTCTGCTCTTGCTAAAATTATAGGAACTTAGTATACCCGACTTGCAGGTGGTTGGTTATGCTCTTGGTGTTATAGTGGCAACTATGAGGTTTGATCCTAGGTCTCCCATAGATTAGGCTTGGCAGTTACCGATTCACCATGTGGTTAAAAAAAAATATTCAACGTATAGACACAAAATCTCATTATTTCATCCATGTTATATTATGTGGTCAAAGTTCCATACTTAAGACAATTTTTTTTTTTAATGTTTCATATTTATCGAGGAAAGTTTATATATTTTATATATGTTTTTTATATGTTTCATATTTTTAGCTAGGGAAAGTTTATTTATATATATAACATTTGGGAAAAAATTAAGGATAGAAGTTTATCTTAAAATTTAGAAACTTTGGCGAATTATACTAGTTTCTAATATGCAAATTGTGAAATGTTTGGTGATATTTTTGTAAAAATGTTTACATTTATAATGATTTTATATTAGTTTATAAAGAATTTTGGCGAATGTTAAGGTAAAATAATTTTGTACTATAAAATTTGGACGAATCATTTTTAGAAGAAAAAAAAAAAGTAAATCTGCGAATAAATTTTTGAAAAAACGTGGAAAATTAGCCTACTTGCGAATATTAGCCCCTAAAATTTTCCCTATAAAACATGTATTGGTGCACATAATCAAGGGTGTTTTGAGTGTGTGCATAACATTTATTGGTGCACACAATCAAGGGTGTTGTAGATGTGCGAATTGACAAGTGAGGAGTAAAATATTCTTAATATTGAAATGTGTATGCAAATTAAGGGACTTGGAACGTGCATATGCATTTCCTACCAAGTGTTATAGAGGTTTCAAGGCATTGTCTTGAACTTCATAAGGGAACTATCCCATGATCACCAGCATCCATGATAACAAAGACCCACAAATGACATTATGCCTTAGATCTTGTAAGAGGTGTTACTTGCTGACCACATAAGAGGAATTAGGGATTATGGTTGACTGATTTGAAGGAAAATGTAGATAATGAGAACTTCCTAGCACACTTGAGGAATACATCAATTATAAATTATTGTGGCTTCAACACAATTTTTCTTATCTCTTAAACCATAGGGATTGATCATCAACCATGCCAAGCTTATATCCTAATATTATCTCTTCTTATCTCTTCTAGCTGGGTTTTTCTCCCAAAAGGTTTTCCCATAGCATATCTTGTGTAAAATGTGTCTGTGAGATTTTATTTCATTGGTCTCTATTTTCTGCATAATTTTAAATTCTCATGCATGAAATATTAACAATAAATCTACAGATCCAGAAATCTAGTAAAATTGTAATAATGTAGAATTTCATACTCTAAATATATTTTTATCAGATTTGTGTGACGAGTTGTCTAGTGAAATATCCATGACAATTTACGGATCAATAAAGCACCTATATAAACTACCCTTTGGAAAAATTTTGCTAGGTTGATATATATTATGCCTTATATCATATATGGTGTATATAGGAATGCAATCAATTACCTTTGGAAAATGATTAACTATTTACTAGGTTGATATATGTTATGTCTTATGTCATATACGATATATATAAGAATGCACTCAATCACTAAAGACAAGTTGGTTTTAGTATTGTTCATGGGTGACTAGTGTTTTTGGAACACATGTTGATGCACACAATCAAAGGTGTATAGGTGTGTATACGTGGCTGGAAATAAAATGTTGTAGTGGGTGCACAAGATGCTTTCAATGAGTCAAAAAATTCAATGAATGTTATTGCTATGTATATGTGAAAATATTGGTCATGATTTCAATATAATAGTTTGGATAAAAATCAATTCCATAGGCAATATATGGTTTTTTCTTTTGTTAATCATAATTGGGATATGACCTTTTGGGTAGTGGTATTGTAACACCTTGTCTTGAACTCCATTGTGTAATTATTATTATGACTTGTATTGCTAAGAGATGTCAACATGGATATTATGTCATAATTTTGTTGATGTAATCATGTTTTTATTTTTAATGAAAATATTGCCAATAGTTGAATGAAGGGAAAATCTTACATAGATCTCAATTCCATGAGAGGAAATTGTGAAGGGGAACTAGGAAATTCCTTGTCAATAGAAATATCTTGCCCGTAGTTAAATATCTAGTTTATTATATCCTCCAAAAATCAAATTGCTAGTTGAGCTACTAATTTCCTATAGTGTATTCCTTGTATTAATAAATAATAATAAGAATAATAATTTTGTATTTAATGTGGTAATACCCTTCCAAACTCACCAAATGCATAACATTCACATAAGCCCACCAATAACCCACAAATGGAGATTCTATAATCTGATTTTGGAGGTATTGTGTTGTTAGAAGTAATACTACTTTGGAGTTATTTTATAGAAATGGTATATTATTCAATTCATATTAATGTATCTACAAATTGGACTTACTAATAATGATATGACTTAGATGTCATGTTGGTAATTGATGAATCATGATAAGAATGGTTTTGTTTCTCTTCATGTAATACATGTTGAAATGATTATAATTGATATAATGTTGTGATGATGTGATGGTATGTCATAATTGGACATAGTTCTGATGAGAGGTTAACGATGTCATATGTGGTATATATTTATTTTGTTTGCTATGATAATGATATTGCACAATCGTGATGGGTATTATATACATGATGTGGCATATGGATTATTTCTATGATATTATGATGTATGGGTTGCATGTTGAGATGTGGTGATTGACCGGAAATCCATAATTGAGTCGAGAAGGTTGGTCTATTTGATGATCTCATGGGAACCCATACCTACGAGGGAGAATATGTAACAACATATGGGTTGGGGACAAACTCAATCAACACTACATATATCAGTGCTTAACTCTTTATGGATATCTCTTACGGAACTATGGGACCATCTTGAGGAGGCCAAGAGCCTAGAGTTGGATTGGGATGTCAAAGTCCAAATGTGGTGTAAGGACTCTGATGCCTGGGGTTGTGTACCTTAGTTGGTTGTGGAGGGAATTAGTTCAGCCTTGCGAGAGGAATTGGACTAGGACATATGAGGTTTAAGCCCTGGGATGAGTCTTCGGGTTATGGTATAGATCGATGAGGCTTTATGTCTGGTTTCGAAAGTTAGGAAAAAAGACATGAGGTTCCTTGGGATTTTCCTAGTGTTGTGTAGATTTTGATGCCTGTTGGTATACTAGCTCAGTAGAGGGTGTTGGAAAACATGGGGTAATAAATAAATAAATAAATATATAAATAAATAAAATAATAAATGAATATATTAACTTTGAGACAAAGTTTCTTAAATAGGGGAAGTATGTAATGGCTTGTATTAATAAATAACAACAACAATAATAATAATAATAATAATAAATGAAATAACAAATAACGAAGAAAATATAATAGTAAATAAAATAACAAATACTAAACAAAATATAATAATAAATAAAATAACAAATAACGAAGAAAGGATATTAATAAGCAAAATAACAAGTAGTGAAGAAAAGATAATAATAAATAAAATTCTAAATAAATAGGGAAAAATAAATCAAAGTTGACGTGACGATACATGGGATGTGCACATGCGGATCTCTTTCTAATCCCCTTAACATTTTTAGAATATTTGGTTCTATTTGTAATGGTGTGTTTGTTGCTTATGAGTACCAAACACACTTTCCTCGGAGTTGGTTGTTACCTCCAAGGAGCATACAATCAATTGGATGTTGTTAGTGGACAAACATGGATAAACAAAGCATTGAAAGAAAATGGAAGTAATGCATCAACAAATATAAACTAAAACTACACTAGATAACATATAAGCAAGCTTAATGAAGCAAAACAAATCAAAAAAGGTTAGGAAAAGGATCCTCTTTATTGACTGTTGGTGGTAGAAGATTTACAATGGAAGAATAAAAGACACTTGAAGATAATTTTTTGAGCAATGGTGCTCAAAAGATCTCAACGAATATTTTCCTTCCTCAATCTCTTTGCAAGATCTCTCTTTCTTCAATAAGCATAGAACACATTCTCAATGATGAAATTCTCTTCTCAATGGAATGCTAGATTGCTTGGGAGCAATTTTAGCAGCATAACAATGTTATACTTCTTCTTGTTTTTGGCTCTCCATGAACTTGTATTTATATATTTTTTGGACACTCTGCCCTCCTTTGGCTCATTAATGTGGTTGTTTTCGTCATAAATGAGATGATAGCTACCATCTCCTTGCCTTTAAGGCTTCTTAGGGTTCAAGGCTCGAATTTTTGAGCCCATCATGTCAAGAGTTGGTGTGTTATTCAAGAAGTTCGTGACCCGAGGTGATGACTTGACTTTTTTGTGATCATGCGACTATCGAAGAAATATTCACGTGGTTATTAATTTCCAACAATGGTGCACCCACGTAGTTCAATTTTTTAACTTGAACATTAGGAAAGAATTTTTTTTAGGTCTTCATTGTGCTTTCAGCTGAAAATGTAACCTATGTATGTGTTGATCAATGGCTTTGAGTGTCTTCTGGTGCGTACATATGAGTGTAAGATTTTCACATGATAACAGTTGCCCCCTGATGTATGAGATTAGGAGAATGCATATAGCCGAAATACATCACATTTTTTTTTAATCTGATAGATATTCTTGCTAACTTCTTGAGAGATAGAGAAACTCACTTTAGAGATGATTATGGAAAATCCTTAACTAAGAACTAAAGAGAACCATGCTCTAAAGAAATACTGATACAGAAGTGTCGATACGAGGAGGCCATATCCCATACTCATTATGATGACTATGACTAAGTATTAAAATCACATGGGAAATGTTCTTGTCAAGTCATCGTTGATGTGGTTAACATGTTGATGGTTGATGAAGATAATTGGTTACACCCTCAAGGAAACAATGACAAATAGACTGAACTAGGTACCCCCATGCATCAAAGGCAAAGCATTGCTAAATGAGGTGTTATGTGATGCATGGGTCTTGAAACCTGGGTGCCTCCCATGCATTGAAAGCTAAGCATTGTTGAATGAGGTGCTAAGGGATGCATGGGTATTTGACTAAAGGAGAGAATTTCAACGGTTACAAAGTACAATACTACCCTAACATGAAAAGATGTATTGGTGTTGAATGTCAGGGAGACTGATGGAATCAATAGGAAATAGTGATTCCGACTATGCCACCCGAAGTTGTCCCTTAAAGGGGGGAGAAACCAAGGTATTACTTCGATCTTGGAATATGAGTGTTGAAGTTGAAAGGAAAGAAGCGTCAACCACCCAAAACGTTGATTCGGGGAATTGTTGTGTGTTGAATTTCCACGATTGTGGGTCTAGGATAGAATCTTAGAATCTCTGACGCTACCAAACCAAGAATCTCAACATAAGTACTTTGCACAACGGAGCAATATAAAGCAGTAAATCACACATACACAAGTATAGACAAACTTTTACAAAATATTGTACAAATATGCACAACAACCCAATCTTTGTTATATTAAACAAACTAAGTAATACAATAGTCTATGGCTCCAATACAAGGGATACAAGATACAATGATAATCGCGTTGCAGTCTCTATGTGATATCTCGTCCTGTTGGTCCTTTGCTCTTGTTTTTCTCTCTAACTACCCCTTAGTCCATCAAATGACAACAAATAGAGTCTGCAGGAGGGTTGCCACTTATTACTACTGCAAGTCGCTTCTGCTACAATGAACATAGGTTGATCCAATCTGGTCTTCTAGGTTGGCCAATACCTGAGCTCCAACCTTCCAATATAGCCATCACTTTCATCCATCAAAGTGTTGCACATTAGGCTCCAATATTCACCCAACCTTCAACTATCAATATCTAGTTATGAGTACTTGTCAAGAGCTACTTTGGGTAGCCAACACGTTTCCCTCCACCAGTCCAGTGGCACCCAATACTTCACTATGAAATCTACTTCAGGATAGGCTTTCATCCACCAAGACAAGCCCTCCAAATGACTCCCACAGACTTCTTATAAAACTGATCCACAAACTAGGATCCAACACAAGAAAACATACACGAGTTACCTTTTGGCTCACTATTTGAGGGTCTATTTCACTGATGTTGACTTCGTCCTAGTTAGGGCAAGACACCAATCTACTACACCTTCATTCCATCATCCAAAGTCTTCATAAATAACTGCAGCTTTACCTTATGAGTGTCCTCTATGCTATTATGGGCACTTACAAGCCCCCACAACCTTACGAACCTTTGTTTCAAGTTGATAAGGCCTTTGGCCTACCCACAATAATCTCTTAAGGGTTACGGTTTCCTCTCCCAAGGTTTGTCCACCCTTAAACACTCTCAAAACATGACTAGAACAAAAATTTTGTCATTCTGGATGCATCTAACCCATCAATAGTCACAAGAAAACATGTAAAATCCCCTTATATCTTCGTTGAGGTCTGCTCCTAGGATGTACGACCTAAACAAAAATATTTCTCTCTTCAATGAGGTCCCTTGATGGTTTGTGTTACACTTTGGATGTGAGAAATGATCTCACATACACCTCCTTTTTATATACTAAAGGATGGCTTCATTTGGATGTCCACATGGGCTTGTTAAACTATCAACAAGTCTTCCTCCACAAAGCCGACTTGTGCAAAACCCAACAATGACATTCAAAAATTCATAACTCATGATCTAAAGCTATGAGAGTGATTTTCGAAGCGTTGGATTCATCACGCCATCCTCTATCTCCTCAAATTTTCATGCCCATATGTCTCATGTTGTTTTCCTAACTCATTTGGGTACAAAACCCCAACCTTGTGTTCCAAGCCCACAAGTGACTTTAGTGGTGCTCCAACCTCCAAACCTTGAACCCTAGGGCTTGAAATACCTCCAAAGCTACTCCAAAATTAAAACTCCCTCGCTACTTCTAAGACTAGGAAGTAACTCATCATCATCATCACTGCTTGCAACACTCACCCAACTCTTAGTGCTCAAAACTACAACAATCCCTATAGCGTGAACTATGCTTCTCTCGTAAGTGTCGTTGTCACTAGAAGCATCATGCTTCTTCTTCTCCTCCTGTATCACTTTCCAATCCATCCATGATTCCTTCTTGGTAGATGTGGAAGAATCCTTGCTCCCCATTAACCACATGCTCTTCTTGGGTTGCAAATTCTCCCTCTAAATATGCAAGCTCCTGCTAGAACTCGACTCCATCCGAGCCTCTAGAATCTGGACCTTCTTTTTTGGAACCTATCCCTGTACCTCTGAAGCCTACACCTGTAACTACTTCTCTAGAACATGCACCTACTACTTCTTCCCATGATCCATAGGCTTTCCCATCAATCTGAATAGGCCATTCCCTCTAACTCCAAGCGCAATACTTGCGGAGCTAGAGCCTCTAGGCCTGAGTCTTTCCTTCCCATCCTGGAACAAGACCACAAACCCCTTCTTCTCGATCATCCAGACATATATCACACTATATCTTAATCCTAGTAAAAATAGTACATCCTCAACCCGCATCACCTGTCCTATCTCCATCCTGAATGACACAACTCTCGATCCTCAGATCTCCTTTTGACTCTTTTTATGAAACACCATATGAAACTTTGAGTCCCATTCAGCTAGAGTCTAAAAATCCTCATGTGACCCTGTCATATGTTTCGACACACCATTTTCCACGTACTATCCATCCTCATTGATAGTACCCTGCGAGAAATGAGATATCATAGCAAAGTCCTCTTCCTCCAATCTCCTAGTGAGAGCATCTATCTCACTAGAAGTGGCAACATTGATGACCTACTTTCCTTTCTTCTTCTTGTCATATCCCTTCTTCTTCATTGGACATATCGACGAAAAATGACCCATCTCGCCACAGTTGAAATATTTGAATTTACTCAAGTCCTTCTTCTGCTTACCCTTCATTCGTGCTGCAAGTGCCATGTCATCATCAAAAGTATTCATCTTTGCATGAAGATCTACATCTCGTAAATCTTATTGAATGAATTCGTCCCACATCCTATTCCAGTCTCACAATTTCTCTCTGGTAATGATCCCCTTGATGAAGGGATTACATTCCTCAATGAATGCTTTCAAAGCAAACCTCACTAGATCAGAATCTGAAATAGTCACACCGACGACAGCAAGCTCAGATTTGACCTGAGACAACCTCGATAGATACGAAGCCACTCCTTCACCCTGTATCATCTTGGTGGAATTCAACTTATCCTCCAATACTAGTACCCGGTTCTCGTTCTTATTCTGGAACAAATTATGAAGAGCCATCCACATCTCATGTGTAGTGTTCTTCCCAGACAAATGTGGTATTAGGGGATCCTTCACACCATCAAGGATGATCAATCTCGCCATTGTATTCAAATCCTCATACACTTCCAGGTCCTTTAGGTTAGTTGGATTCTTGATGGATTTCTCGGTGAACTCCTAGATCCTGTTGACCTGCAAGACCAACTTGATCCTTTGCTTCCATGAATTATAGTTGGACAACCCCTCCAACCCGTCCTCATACCAGAGACCATCTTGAAAATTTGACATTGGAGTGATCCCTTCACCTACAATGTGACCAACTCTCTTTTAAGTTGTACTTTGGTGTGCACACTCTAATTTAATGTCCTCAATAGTAGCTTAGACATGCTTTGATACCATGTTGAATTTCCACGATCTTGGGTCTAAGATAGAATCTTAGAATATTTGACGCTACCAAACCAAGAATCTCAACAAAACTACTTTTCACATTGGAACAATATAAAGTAGTAAAATCACACATGCACAAGTATAGACAAATTTTTACAAAATATTGTACAGATATTTACAACAACCTAATCTTCATTATATTAGACAAACTGAGTAATACAATAGTCTAGGGCTCCCATACAAGGGATACAAAATACAATGACAATCTCACTACAGTCTATATGTCATATCTTGTCTTGCGGGTCCTTCACTCTCATTCTGCTCTCTAGCTACCCCTTAGTCCATCAAGAGACAACACATAGAGTCTCCAAGAGGGTTGCCACCTATCAGTGCTACAAGTCGCTTTTGCTACAATAAACACAGGTTGATCTAATCTTCTCTTCTAGGTTGGCCAACACCTAAGCTCCAATATTCCAATCTAGCAGTCACTTTTATCCATCAAAGTGTTTCACATTAGGCTCCAATATTCACCTAACCCTCAGTTGTCAAGCTCTCATTATGATTGCTTGTCAAGGGCTACTTTAGGTAGACGACACGCTTCCCTCCACCAGTCCAATGGCACCCAATAATTCACTGTGAAATTTTCTCCTAGGATAGGCTTTCATCCGCCAAGACAAGCCCTCCAAATGGCTCCCACGAGATACTTATACAAATGATCCACAAACTAGGAGACTCGCCCTGCCTAGTATACTCTGGACAAATGTCTCCCACTCCTCAGAGACTGCGTTAAGTGTGGTTCTCACTAACATCTCCTCATCTAGAGTGGCCCCTATGGAAGTTAGCTGGTTCCATATCTCCTTCAACTGACTGAGGAAGTGATCTATCTACTCCCCCTTATGCATTTGTTATGACCACATCTGATTCTCAAGTAACATCTTCCTCTTCACAAAAGTATGTTGGTCAATTTCTTCAGGGCCTCCCACATATCATTTGCCATATTATTCTCGGAAATATGTTGGACCACATGATCCTTGACCCCGTCAAGGATGATGCACCTCACCCTGGCCGTTGCCTCCTCATACTTCTCATTCTCAGCTAGGTCAACTGGGATCACCACTACTCTCAAGGTGATGGCCTTGATGTGATATATGTCTAGAATGGACAAGATCCTGACCTTCCAAACCACAAAGTTGGATGCTCCATCCAGCCTTTCTTGATCTCTCAACCCATTCACGGCCATCTCGTTTTTCTACTGTCGATTCCTCCGAGTCTCTCCATTCCCTCCTGGAAGTTATATATTCGACTCCTACTGAGTCTCTCTACTTCCAATCTGGAAGTTCTCGGTTCAACACCTACTGAGCCTGTCTACTTCCCATCTGGAAGTTCTCGGTTCGACTCCTGCTGAGTCTCTTTACTTCCCATCTGGAAGTTCTCTTCTAGACTCCCTCCGAGTCCCGATTTCCCTCTTTGAAATCATTTTGCCAATGTCAAGTTGCCCCTCTCTAATCATTTGTGCAACTGTAACACCGATCTAGATTCCTTGTCTAGAAATATGCCTCGGCAGCAACTCCCTCAACCTTGGTCTTTCCCTGTTAGGTACTCTTCTTACCACAGTACCCCACCAGCTTCGCTTTGCAAACTACCCACAACCTCCTATGCCCCAGCAACTAAAGGATTGAGCCTCTTGGCACTGCAGAATCCTGACACCGGTAAACCATCTCCCTTAGCCAACTATGTCTGCCCTCCTGGCCTCTGCGTGAGCTTAATTCTGCCTCCTTCATCCTTTGCGTTGGCCTTTCTCTAGCCCAAACTGATGATACAGTCCCTCTGTGTCACTCCTTCCTTTGTCGCTTTCTCCAAGGATCAACTTTGTCACTCGGGACAACTGAATCTGTTGCAAATGTTCTACTTAGCTGATGCCTTCAGTTTTCCTGTGATCTGCAACCACGCTCTGATACCATGTTTAATTTTCTAAGTCTATCTGTTAGAAAATTAATCTGTATTCTACTAGTTTATTTCTTCTACTTGTAAATTCTGAACAAGTTATTTAATACAATTAAATACCTAAATAAACACAATACAGTTACAACATCTATAGATCATCAACTGAAAGAAAACAAGCACACAAGTGACACCGTTATTTTTGGACAAATATCCCCGGAAAATCCCAATGCGGGAAAACTGGTGCGCTATTCTGAGGGTTATATTATTATGCAGTATTTCTAAGTACAACTGGGTGCCTAACTGACTCACCCAACAGAGAAAAATACACGGCAACAATACCTCTATATTCGGAAATAGGTATTCAAAAAACCTGTCCCACGAAACCCTCTCCGACACAACTGAAGCTTAGCACTGGCCCTTCTGACCACTACATCAGACTCCTGCTGACCTGCATTAGCCCCAAGACCCTCTATGCCAGCCCTCTAAGGCACTGTGTAGCCTCTGGGACCCTCTGCGTCACTACAGCAGCCTCTACATGGATGACGCAGTCCCTCAGCCTCTGCATTGTCTCTATTGGGCTCTACATAGCCTAGACTAGCTGCTACTCTCACTCTCTCTGCTTCTGTGCCGGTCTCCCAGTACTATCTCTGCCTCTCTACCTCTTACTCACTACCCCTCACTAATGATCACTGATTCAACTTTTCTTAGCAAGCCCACTCTAGAAAAATGAATGACTGATCACTCTGGTGTGTTCTCCAATTGACCCTCAAGCCTCTTGTTATACTTTTCTCGTTGGCCCATCAATGGCCAAGATTAAATCTCTAATCAATGGCTAAGATTATATTTGGCTTGATCCATGACTTTTGAACCCTTCTAACCCAGTTTTATATTAATACCCATTAATATTTTATTTTTCCTAAGTTTAGACGTAGGAAATCCATTAAAAATATTAATTATTTTAATATCTCCCAAACCGGGTACAATCTGTCCAAACCATTTCTGAGTCTTGGAGATCTCATGTGCTTTAGCTTCTCCACCAATTTCCATGGCTATAGAACACCTGATGCTACCCCAAATAAACAGTTAGGGCAAGAAACTAGTCTGCTACACCTTCATTCCATCATCCAAAAGTCTTCATAACAACTGTGGCTTTCCCTTGTGAGAGTCCTCTGCTCATTTTTTGTTGTTACAGGCAATGACTAGCCCCCAAACAACCTTATGCACCTCCATTTGAGGTTGACAAGGCCTGCGGCCTACCCACAATAGTATCCTAAGGGTTGCGACTCACTCTCCCAAGGTTTTTCCACCCTAAAGCACCCTCAAAACATGCCCAGAACTCAGATGCTCTCAGTCGGCCTACATCTAACCCAACTCGGCCCTCATGTAGAAATTTCTTGTAGATTCAAATTACGAATTGGAAGATGCTAAAATAATTTACTTTAATCTACTATACTTATCAGCATAAACAATAAATGATCGATGAAATCACGAAGCATATAAGAGAAAGAATTCAATCACACATAACACAATGATTTTCTGGGAAAAGCCACAACTGAAAACCCCTGCTTTCCATATATTTCAATAATCATTAAATATGAGAAGATTACAATGCTTTTCTCAAGCCCAAGTAACCTTTGCACTATCTCTATCTATCTCAGTACTTCCCAGACAAGCTCAAGCTAATACTCAACCAATTTTGTTGCTTGCCAACCTCCTATTTCTTGTGTTGTTCCTTTGAGAGTTAGCCCATATTTAATTGGGAAATTCCACAATTATGATTTGCGCAATCCTCTGATTGCATGCACCACCTGTACAATTCAAATGATTATACAACTGATAGTACACTTGTTCCTAAACTCCAATCTCAATTGTGTCTTTCTCTAATATGACATGCATGAGTTAATTATGAGTGAATATTTAGCTTACTTATCACTGCAGGTTACACCCCACTACTACAGGTTACACCCCACTACTACAGGTTACACCCCACTACCATAGGCTACACCCCACTATAGCAACTTACACCCCACTGCTGCTAGTTACACCTCACTACTGGATCTCCCACCAAATCCTCCATTAGTTGGAACTAGTGTAACTAAATTTAACTTAGTTGGACTAAATTAAATAATTACAACTCAAAATAAACTCAATTAGTGCTCCTAATTGTAGGAGACACTCTACATGACTCTAATTAGACCTTCAACTCGAATTAACTGAGATAAATAAGTCACATTAACTTAGTTAACTATTACTTGTTATCATGAGATGTGGAATTACAATTTAATTCCTAATTTAATTCAAGGACAAATTAAATTAGGGTTTTCTTGTTGCATTTTCAACACTACCTCTCAACAAGAAAAAGATTATATGCTATCCCAATCCTGCCTCTATGAAACTCAAATTTGCATCTTGACAATGACTTTTTCAAAATATTTGCGTCTTGCTTCTTTGTAGGAATGTACTCCAGCAACATGATTATGCTCTACACACAATCTCGTAGATGGTGATACTGGATTTCAATATTCTTGGACCGATCATGAAAAAATATTATTTCAAATAATTTGATACAACTCCGATTGTCATAGTAAATCACAATATGATCCATCTGCTGACCAAACAACCCAACAAGGATCTTCCTCATCTAGATAGCCTCACAAGCTGCTTGACTAGTGGCCATGTACTTTTCTTCTACTAAACTGAGTGCAACTGAGCTCTGCTTCCTACTGCACCAAAAAACTACTACTGACCTAATACTGAAGATTCCCCCTAATGTTCTCTTCCTGTCGGATGGACTCCCTGCCCAATCTGCATCTATGAAGTCTTGAATCTTCACTCCCTTTTTTTGTCTATACCAAAGACAAAACTAAGTGGTGCCTCTGAGGTATTTCAACACATGTTTAGTTGCCTTCCAATAAATTTTTGTTGGATTAACCATGGCTTGAATAAGTTGGTTAACTACAAAACACATGTTTGATCGTGTGTTCACCAAATACATAAGTGAACCCATAAGCTATCTATAAATAGTAGCCTCCACTACTTCACCTAAAGTAGCATCTTCCTTCCTCCAATTACCTGCTAGAGGAGTCTCCATGGGTTTGTTGCTCTCCATGTGGAACTTCTTCAGTATCTCGTTGGCATACTTTCCTTGAGAGACAAATAGTTCCCCATCTCCTTGCCATACTTCCATACCAAGAAAGTAAATCATGATCCCCATGTCCTTCATCTTGAATTCTCTTGCAATATCCTCTTTGAAATATTTTATCATCTTCTCATCACCTGTTAGAATAAAATCATCGACATATATACTATAATCAACAATTTACCTTCAACCAAAATATGGTAAATATTCACACCTGCTTCACTTTTGGTGAAGCCCAACCCGATGAAATAGCTATCAATCTAGGTGTACCAAGCACGGGGTGCTTGTTTTAGTCCATACAATGCTTGCTTGAGTTTGCACACACGTGAATCTATGTTGAAGGTCTAAAATCCTTTCATTGCTCCATATACACCTCTTCCTCAATCATACCGTTGAGGAATGTTTCACATCCATCTGATGCATCTTCCATCCCATCTACACTGACAATGCCATAATAGATTTGATTGAAGAGTACCTTACTACTGTAGCAAAGGTCTCATCATAATCAATTCCCTCCACTTGAGAGAATCCTCTAGCCAAAAATATGGCCTTGGGTTTCTCCACACTCTTATATGTTGCTTGCTTAACCTTGTAAAGCCATCTAGAACTCACCACTGACTTGTCTGTTGGTCTTGGGACCACTTCCCAAACATTTTTTCTGATAATGGATTCATACTCCTCAACCATGGCATCAACGCATAATGTTTTCTGCACTACTTCCTCGAATAAGGATGGATCAACCTCTACACTCTCGCTCATTAGAGCCATGTAGCCAGTGTACCGATCTGGTGACCTCCTCTGCTTGTGTTGTGATGTGGGTGCTACCAAATTCTCTCTAGCATCATGAATCATTTTGTCAACCTCTCTAGTGCACTTCCTTCCATCTCTATAAGTCTCTGCATGAGTGGGTTCTTCCACTTTTTGTTCCTCTTCATGTGGTTTCTCCACATTGTCCTGAGGTTCCTCCTTTGGAGCTAAAAGATCCTCATCTACATGTAATTGAAGCTCCCTCTTAAGGGAACATGTCATGGCCTTCTATTCATCGAACTTCACATCTCTACGAACCATTGTCATCCTATTGGATGGCAGGTACACACGATAGTTGTGAGGTGAATCAGTGTACCCCACAAATATTCCCAACTCCGCTATTGGATCTAAAATTTTCCTTACATCCTTGGTAACATGAAAGTATAATGATGAACCAAAGATCCTGAAATGTTCCACATCTATTTCTTACCTGAGAAATCTTGCGCCGTTGTACTCATCTCGAGAATCTGATGAGGACTTCTTTTCTGCAAATAAACAATGGTGTTGCATTCTTCATCCCACAAGTGCAACAGTATGCGTTGATCATGTAACGTTGCCCGTGTAAATCCCAAAAGAATTTTATTCTTCCTTTCAACCACCCCATTCTGTTGTGGGTTATGAGTGCTATTAACTCCCGTCAAATTCCTTCTAATGCAAAAAATTTCTTGAATTCATTTGACACATATTCTCCACCATTACCGCTTCTGAGAGATTTAACTTTCCTTCCAGTATCTTTCTCGACAAGTTCTTTAAATTCATAAAATTTAGTGAACATATGATCTTTCTTTTGCATGAACAAAATCCATCACTTACAAAAGAAATCATGAACAAATATTACATAATACATGTGAATGGTCCTGGATGCTATCGAGAACAGTCCACACACAACTGAGTGAACTCTATCAAGGATTGCTTGCACTCAACTGTCTTTATCATGAAAGGAATATTTGGTGTACTTCCCCAATATACAACCTTTTTATGTGTCTCTCTGCTCTAGTGTACCCTTGGGAAGTCTTGTAGAAATTTGTTGCATGATCTTCAAAGATCTGTGGTGCAAGTGACCCAATATTCTATGCCACAACCCATCGATGTGTCAGCTCTGCACCTTCTATAATTTTGTTCTCAAAGTAGCGCAATCTTCTACATCCAATTTGTAGGGGTTCTTTACTCACACCCCGATCTGCTTCTCCTATCTTGAGGCTATGTGATGAAGGTAAGCCTTTCCCTTGCTAATTATCACATCATAGCCATGGTCCTCCAACATGGCAATTGAAACCAAATTCTTCTTCAAACTTGGAACATACATGATATCTTTTAATGTGAGAGGATAACTAGAGTCCCTCTGAAAGGTAACAATACAAATGTTGATTGTGCTATACCTCCCATAATCTCCCATATCGATGTTCATTTGGAGGTCCTTCTCCTCCAAGTCACTGAAGAACTCTTTGTTGTTGGTCATATGGAATACATCTCCATTATCCATGTACCACACACTACCCATCACTGATGTCATCATGCAAGCGATGAGGGTGAAATATAGCTCGAATTATGAAGCAAGATATTCACCTACCACTCCTCTTGAGGGCTTCTTACCGACCTTCTTGTGCGGACACTTTGTGGCATAGTGTCCCAGCTCATGACAATGAAAAAATTTAATCTTCGACAAGTCCTTCTTCTTGCCACCCTTACTGGAATCTGATTTGGAATGGGATGAATTCCCCTTCCCTTTCTTCACCTTTCCATCCAAGGCACAATTCTCCTCATCATCATGCTTGTTTGAGGATCCATCTCTAGTGTTCTACCAAATCTCTTCTTGTACCAAGTTGGAACACAACTTCTCCCACTTTGATAGATTCTCCCTCCCATTAACTGAGTCTTGGTAGTTGTGCAAGCTCTTGGGAAGGGCTAGAAGTGTTACGCTTACCATATTGTCTTCAGCAGCTATAACACCAACACTTCCAAGCTCATCCCAACATTGGGTGAACTTGGTAAAGTACTTATATATTGAGTCGCCCTTCTCCATATTGATCTTTCTGAGCTTGTCCTTCAGTGCATGTGGTCATTGATAGTTTGAAATAGGTTTGTTAAGGCCTTCCACATTGCAAATGGAGTCTCCTTACCATGGAGGGTCGAGACAATATGATCTCAAACTCCTTATAGGATAATCCTTCTCGCCTTTTCCACACACTTTATCCACTCTACAAGATATTGAGCATCAACTAGCTTAGGAATATCTTTGTCTATGAATTCCTTAAGCCCATTGTCTTCCAACATTGCCTCCATCTTGTCATTCCAAGCAGTATAGTTCGAACTACCCTCAAGGGCATATTTGAGTCTCAATCCACAGAATGACATCCTACTAGTTTGAAACATGACACTCCAAATTTGATTTATCCTGCAAAAGACAAACCCATATTCTCCTCTTCTATAGTCATTTTAGCTCTGATACCATGTAGAAATTCCTTGTATATTCAAACTGTAGATTGTAATATGCTAAAATAATTGACTTGAATCACTCTACTCATCAGCGGAAACAATAAATGATTGATGAAATCATGAAGCATATAAGAGAAAGAATTCAATCACACATAGCACAATGATTTTTTGGGGAAAGCCACAACTAAAAACCTCTGCTTTTTGTGTATTACATTAATTAGAAGATATGAGAAGATTACAATGCTTTGTTCAATCTCAATCAACCTCTACACTATCGCTATCTATCTCATTGTTTCCTAGACAAACTTAAGCCAATACTTAGCCAATTATGTTTCCTTCCAAGCTCCTATTTCTTTGCATTGTTCCCTTGGGAATTAGGCCATATTTAATTGGGAAAACCAACAATTATGAATTGTGCAATCCTCACAGACCTTCCTCTCATTGCATGCATAGCCTGTACAATTTATATGATTATACAACTGATAGTATACTGTCCCTGAACTCCAATATTAATTGGGTCTTTCTATGATCTGACATGCATGAGTTAATTATGAGTGAACCTTCAGTTTACTGATCACTGTGTTGTAACATGATTAGTTTTGATAATTTAAATTTGTTGATATAATAGGTTTTAGTAGTTTATAAATAATAAATGGGTTTGCAAGAGTAAATGCAACCTCAAAATTTAAATTTAAGTTTCATTAGTTGTTTGATTTAGTTAATCATGCATTTAAACATGATTAAATGATATAATAAAGTAAATTCAAACATGTTTTAAGAACATATGAGAACAAATTTTCAAAAATTGACAATTTTGTTGATAACATCCTCATGTACAAAAACCTCTCTCTGTTTTCTAATAACTATTATGGTTTGGGAGATGCAAATGCATCTTTGAAGGCATGTTTTCCATAAATTTCTTATTTTAGTCACCTTTTTGCAGAGGATATTTTGAATACAAAATATGAATATTTGGAAACTGGAAGAGGTTTTTGTTCACAAGATTCCAAAATACAAAATCCTATCTCATTTTTCACACAGGTATCAGGGGTTGGGAGATACACTCTCATCATGTTTAGCTTATTTTTCCGACTGTGCAATGTCCTATTTAAGCCACATTTGTCCAAAAACTATTGTGGATAATCAGAGATTAATCTTAGGAAAATGGAGGACATTTGTGTTCCTATGAAACTAGATTACAAAAGCCTCTCTCAGTTTTCACACAACTAGCTTAGATTGACATATTCGAAGGGATGATTGGACCCTATTTTTCAGAAATTCGAGAGGAAAAAGCTCAAAACAGTTAGTGACTTAGATGCCACCTCATCAAATATGAGTTGCAATCAAATTTGAATTTCTCTTCTTTATCAACAGAAATCCTCAAGGATAATACAAAACCTCTTCAAATAGTTTTAGTTACCTTTATTTGTGTTCTATTTTTGTAATACAGTTTTTCAGATATTTGTAATAGTTCTTGATATTTTTATCAAGATATTTTGTTAGGAAATTGTATAAATACTTCATCAATTGAAGTAATATGGGTTGGCTTTTGATGCCAAGGCTCTTAAACTATGTAATAGCTTCTCTTGTAGAATTCTAATGAAATCCTTCCAGCTCCAGTTATGACAGAATTTTGTGTTTCTCGTATGTCTTTCTAGTGTTTTCATAACTTGTTTCTACATATGTTCAAAGCAATTGTAGGAAGGTCTGGGTAAGGTAGATTAAGTCTTAATCTCTCTGTAATTCCCTGCAAAATCATAACCTTTAGAAAGAGATTAGCTTATTGGACTATTTGTCCAAGATAACTCCTCTTTGACTGGTTTTTTCTTTATGTTTTCTGATAGCCATTAAAAGAGATTAGCTTATTAGACTATCTGTCTGAAATAACTCCTCTTGGAATCAGTTTCACTTTGGCCTTCTATTACCTTTGAATATGTTTTTGTTGGGCTATAGAAATCTTCTACACGCATCTAAATTTCCCTAGTTGTTAAGTAGTCAGTCTGACTGCTCAATTATTAGGAATCCCCTTACATTCTTCTACCATAATTCTTGAAAAAGCTAAGTCATTTTGTCAGGCTCGAAGTTGACACTTTCAGAAGGGACCCTGTGAGAGAGGCCTTTAATCATGATTAGGGATTATCATTGATGGCCAGCCATCCCCATTAAAACCATAAATCTGGCCATTGTTCTTCAAAGGTTGATGTTCAGTGACAAATGAAAATCGTTAAACAAAGCCTCGTAACAACTAAGGGAGCCTCCTCTGGTTCAAGGGCTAGCTTGAACCTAAAGGCTGGTTGAGTTGGTTTCCTGGCATAGTTTTTTCAACCAAGGACTGCCTACAGGAAACAGGAACAACATTTAGTGTCGTTGCTGGGATTTGAAGTAACGAACATATATTTCTTCGGGGAATGATAAAGATTAGATCTATTCCTTGCTGATGAACAAGGAGTAGGCATTTAGTATTGGTTGCATTTATTTCACTTGGTGACTCCACGTTTTCATATGGTGATTCCAATGGGTAAAAATCCTACTGTTTTGAAATTTCAGCTGCCTTTACTACTATGCAAGGTCCATTGATACTTGAATTCAACAGCATATGTCTTTCCCTCTCAGCCATGGTCAAAAATATAAATTGTCTACAAAGGATGCAACTTTTAAAGTACAGCTGTGAGTATAAGTTTTCCATGGGATTTTATGTTCATATTGTATATAGTATTCATATTTTCAGCTGTTGGCAACGTGGTTTGTCAATAAATCCACTCCGCACTTGGTTACATTGTAAAGTAGATTACACCTAACAGTGTAAAATTTTCCAGTTCAATTAGATAGAGGCGTGGGATTGAATAGATATTCTGAGTTCTAGTATGCAGTAGATCAAAGTGTTTATTGTTTATGAGTGGTGTGATTTGAAGAGTATATGATAGATTAGCTTATATTTTCAGTCTCTAGAAATTTTCAGTTTTCAGATTTCAGTATGAAAGAGTATCCGAATTAGTGCAGGCATATGGTTGCATTTTACAGTTGTAGGTTGCAGTGTGCAGTAGCAGAGTATTCAAATGAAAACACTGATCCATGGGGATTGGTTATATTTCTACATAAGATGGAAAATTAGTGGTTGGTGGTTTTATGGTATGACTCCATGCCCAACACTAAAGGAAACTGGTCTACTAGTTCTTTGCATCCCACACGGGGAAGCAGTCACCATTGGAGCCAATGTTGTAACATGATTAGTTTTGATAATTTAAATTTGCTGATATAATAGGTTTTAGTAGTTTAGAAATAATAAATGGGTCTGCAAGAGTAAATGCACCCTCAAAATTTAAATTTAAGTTTCATTAGTTGGTTGATTTAGTTAATCATGCATTTAAACATGATTAAAAGATGTAATAAAGTAAATTCAAATATGTTTTAAAAATAGTTGAGAACGAATTTTCAAAAAAGGAAAGCGGTTTTTGTTGATAACATCCTCGTGTACAAAAACCTCTCTCATTTTTCTAACATATATTATGGTTTGGGAGATGCAAATGCATCTTTGAAGGCATGTTTTCCAGAAATTTCTTGTTTTAGTCACATTTTTGCAGAGGATATTTTCACTAAACAAAGATGAAAAATTTGGAAACTGGAAGAGGTTTTGGTTCAAAAGATTCCAAAATTTAAAATCCTATCTCACTTTTTACACACGTGTGAGGGGTTGGGAGATACACTCTCATCATGTTTAGCCTATTTTTCCGGTTGTGTAATGTCTTGTTTAAGCCACATTTTTGCAGAAACTATTGTCAATAATCAGAGATGAATTTTGGGAAACTGGAGGATTTTTTGTTCCTAATATACTAGACTACAAAAACCTCTCTGAGTTTTCACACAACTAGCTTGGATTGAGACATTCGAAGGGATGACTGGACCCTAGTTTTCAGAAATTCGGGAGGAAAAAGCTCAAGGCAGTTAGTGACTTGGAGGCCACCTCATCAAATATGAGTTGCAATCAAATTCGAATTTCTCTTCTTTATCAACAGAAATCCTCAAGGATAGTACAAGAATTCTTCAAATAATTTTAATTTTTTTTTCCAAAGGAAAAATCAGTAACTTTTATTAAAAAGATAATGAAAAGTTACAACTAGCATATGCACTGAAACATTCTATAAACCGCCACAAAGGCTCGAGTGCTTTCGCACCCCCCGCATCGTTAGAAGACTAACGTGCACAGAGAATAAGAAAAAGAGAAGAGAGAAGAGAAAAAGAAAAAGAGGCAGAAAAACTGAAAGACTCACGCTTCAAGTCTTTCTCCCCTTTTTCTTTTCGACCTTACGCCACTCTCCTTGAGTGGGCTCGGTCGGCACTATGACTATCTGAGTTTCTGTATTCGGTGGTCCAGCTTCTTTGTCTGAGTCTGAAGAATCAGAGTGATGTTGTCGTTTGATGCCTCCCATGCTTGGATCCACTCTTGTCATCTCTGTCTGGTTGTTCAGTGTGGTTCCCTTCTGATTCTCCATTTCTTGAGATACCTCAGTCTTCTCTGCAGGGATCTCTTCCACCTCTGCTTCTGATTCTTCTTCCTCTGAATCTGGGGATGAAAATTTCCATCCTTTCTTCTGCTTCCCTTTCTGTTTCTTTTTACTGTTTAACTTCTTGGCTTCTGGACATGTGCTTTGTAGGTGTCCTGTCTGCCTACAAAGCCTGCATCTGAAAGCAGTGTTTTCATAATCCAGTACTTGCAACCAGTTTTGTTGTTTGTAGATCAGCCTTATATTGTCCGGCAACCCTTTACTTAAATCTACTTCCACACAAATACGTGCGAAGGTATAGATCCTTTCATCAATCCTATCCATGTCTGTTTTGATATATTTCCCTATGCTGTTCCCAATGCTTTCCAGGACTTGATCATTCCAAAAGTGCAGAGGAAGATTGTATAGTCTAACCCATACCGGCATTTTGGTTACAGTCATTTTGTTTGGATCAAAATCTGGAAACCATGGGGTCATAAACAGCCCCGATGTTCCCCAGAACCATGGCCCAGTACTGATGACTGTATCTCTGACTTCCTTGGATGTAAATCTTACTATAAAAAACCCCTTTGAGCATAGATGAATATCGCATTCCATGGTCCAGCTGGTGAAGATCCAATGGAAAAGGTCCAACGGTTTGGGCCAAAAGCTGTTGAAACGACATATTAGGGCTTGCGTTTCATAGGACTTAACGAAATCGTCAAGCCCTGAAGAATCTAAATTTAAAGCTGGGGTTGTCTCTGACTGATCTACAATGTATGGCCTGGGTATATTCCCGCCTTGATCTGAAGAGGACCCTGTGTCTCTGCTGCCCTGAAGAATGTTTTTGTAGGATACCCCTCCCTTGGGTTGGTGCTGGGGTGCAGGTTTTTTTCCCCTGTCTCCCCCTAAGGAGCTTGGCTGCCCCTGAGACGGAGCCCCTCCTCTCAGTCTAATCAAATAATTTTAGTTACCTTTATTTGTGTTCTATTTTTGTAATATAGTTTTTCAGATATTTTTAATAACTCTTGATATTTTTATCAGGATATTTTGTGAGGAAATTGTATAAATACTTCATCAATTGAAGTAATATGGGTTGGCTTTTGATGTCAAGGCTCTTAAACTATGTAATAGATTCTCTTGTAGAATTCTAATGAAAGCCTTCCGGCTCCAGTTATGATAGAATTTTGTGTTTCTCATATGTCTTTCTGGTGTTTTCATAACTTGTTTCTACATATGTTCAAAGCAATTGTAGGAAGGTATGGGTAAGGTAGATTAAGTGTTAATCTCTCTGTAATACCCTACAAAATCATAACCTTTAGAAAGGGATAGCTTATTGGACTCATTGTCTAAGATAACTCCTCTTTGACTAGTTTTTTATTTATGTTTTCTGATAGCCATTAAAAGAGATTAGCTTATTAAAATATTTGTCTGAAATAGCTCCTCTTGGAATCAGTTTCACTTTGGCCTTATGCTACCTTTGAATATGTTTTTTTTGGCCTGTAGAAATATTCTACATGCATCTAAGTTTCCTTAGTTGTTAAGTAGTCAATCTGACTGCTCAATTATTAGGAATCCCCTTATATTCTTCTACCATAATTCTTAAAAAAGCTAAGTCATTCTGTCAACCTAGAAGCTGACACTTTCAAAAGGGACCTTGTGAGAGAGGCCTTTAATCATGATTAGGGATTATCATTGATGGCCAACCATCCCCATTAAAACCATAAATCTGGCCATTGTGCTTGAAATGCTAATGTTCAGTGATAGGTGAACAACGTTAAGCAAAGCCTCGTAGCAACTAAGGGAGACCCCTCTGGTTCAAGGGCCAACTTGAACCTAAAGGTTGGTTGAGTTGGTTTCCTGGCATAGTTTTTGCAGCCAAGGACTACCTAAGGGAAACAGGTACAACATTTGGCACTGTTGATGGGGATCGAAGTAATGAAGATATATTTCTCCGGGGAACGATAAAGATTAGATATATTCCTTGCTGGTGAACAAGGAGTAGGCATTTTGTATTGGTTGCATTTATTTCACCTAGCGACTCCACATTTTCATCTAGCAGTTCCATTGGGTAACCGATCCTACTGTTTTGAAATTTCAGTTGCCTTTAGTGCTATGCAAGGTTCATCGATACTTGCAATCAACAATATATGTATTTCCCTCTTAGCCATGGTTAGAAATCTAAAATGTCTACAGAGGATGCAACTTTTAAAGTACACCTGTGAGTATAAGTTTTCCATGGGATTTCATGTTCATATTGTATATAGTCTTCAGATTTTCAGTTGCTGGCACTCGTTTTGTCAATAAATCCACTCTACACTTGGTTACATTGGAAAGTAGATTACACCTAACAGTGTAAAATTTTCTAGTTCAGTTAGATAGAGGTGTGGGATTGAATAGATATTATGAGTTTCAATAGGTAGTATATCAGCATGTTCGTTGTTTATGAGTGGTGTGATTTGAAGAGTATATGATAGATTAGCTTATATTTTCAATCTCTATAAATTTTCAGTTTTCAAATTTCAGTATGAAAGAGTATCTGAATTAGTGCAGGCATATGGTTTCATTTTACAATTTTAGGTTGCATTTTGCAGTAGCAGAGTATTCAAATGAAAACACTAACCCATGGGGATTGGTTATTTTTCTACATAAGATGGCAAATCAATGGTTGGTGGTTTTATGATATGACTCCATGCCCAACACTAAAGGCAACTGGTCTACTAGTTCTCTGCATCCCACAGGGGGAAGCAGTCCCCATTGGAGCCGATGTTGTAACATGTTTAGTTTTGATAATTTAAATTTGCTGATATAATAGGTTTTAGTAGTTTAGAAATAATAAATGGGCCTACAAGAGTAAATGCACCCTCAAAATTTAAATTTAAGTTTCATTAGCTGGTTGATTTAGTTAATCATGCATTTAAACATGATTAAATGATGTAATAAAGTAAATTCAAACATGTTTTAAAAACATATGAGAACAAATTTTCAAAAATGGAAATCATTTTTTGTTGATAACATATGCATGTACAAAAATCTCTCTAAGTTTTCTAACAACTATTATGGTTTGGGAGATGCAAATGCATCTTTGAAGGCATGTTTTCTAGAAATTTCTTGTTTTAGTCACCTTTTTGCAGAGGATATTGTGACTAAACAAATATGAATATTTGGAAATTGGAAGAGGTTTTGGTTCAAAAGATTCCAAAATAGAAAATCCTATATCACTTTTCACACAGGTGTCAGGGGTTGGGAGATACACTATCATCATGTTTAACCTATTTTTCCGGCTGTGTAATGTCTTGTTTAAGCCACATTTTTGCAGAAACTATTGTCGATAATCAGAGATGAATATTGGGAAACTGGAGGAGATTTTGTTCCTAAGATATTAGACTACAAAAACCTCTTTCAGTTTTCACACAGATAGCTTGGATTGAGAAATTCGAAGGGATGACTAAACCCTATTTTTCAGAAATTCAAGAGGAAAAAGATCAAGACAGTTAGTGACTTGGAGGCCACCTCATCAAATATGAGTTGCAATCAAATTCAAATTTCTCTTCTTTATCAACATAAATCCTCAAGGATAGTATAAAACCTCTTCATAATTTTAGTTACCTTTATTTGTGTTCTATCTTTGTAATACAAATTTTCAAATATTTGTAATAGCTCCTGATATTTTTATCAAGATATTTTGTGAGGAAAATGTATAAATACTTCATCAATTAAAGTAATATGGGTTGGATTTTGATGCCAAGGCTCTTAAACTATGTAATAGCTTCTCTTGTAGAATTCTAATGAAAGCCTTCCGGCTCGAGTTATGAGAGAATTTTTTGTTTCTCATATGTCTTTCTAGTGTTCTCATAACTTGTTTCTACATATGTTCAAAGCAATTGTAGGAAGGTCTGGGTAAGGTAGATTAAGTCTTAATCTCTTTGTAATTCCCTGCAAAATCATAACCTTTAGAAAGATATTAGCTTATTGGACTGTTTTTCCAAGATAACTCCCCTTTGACTGGTTTTTGCTTTATGTTTTATGATAGCCATTAAAAGAGATTAGCTTATTAGACTATCTGTCTGAAATAGCTCCTCTTGGAATCGGTTTCAATCTAGCCTTCTGTTACCTTTGAATATGATTTTGTTGGGCTGTATAAATCTTCTACACGCATCTAAATTTCCCTAGTTGTTAAGTAGTAAGTCTGATTGCTCAACTATTAGGAATCCCCTTACATTCTTCTACCATAATTCTTATAAAAGCTAAGTCATTCTGTCCGGCGGGAAGCTGACACTTTCAGAAGAGACCCTGTGAGAGAGGAATTTAATCACGATTAGGGATTATCATTGATCACCAACCATCCTCATTAAAACCATAAATCTGGTCATTTTGCTTCAAAGGCTGATGTTCAGTGACAGATGAACATCGTTAAACAAAGCCTTGTAACAACTAAGGGAGCACCCTCTGGTTCAAGGGCCAGCTTGAACCTAAAGGTTGGTTGAGTTGGTTTCCTGGGGTATTTTTTGCAGCCAAGGACTACCTACAGGAAACAGGTACAACATTTGGCTCCGCTGCCAGGGATCGAAGTAACGAGGATATATTTCTTCGGGGAATGATAAAGATTAGATCCATTCCTTGCTGGTGAAAAAGGAGTAGGTATTTAGTATTGGTTGCATTTATTTCACCCGACAAATCCACTTTTTCATATGGTGATTCCATTGGGTAACCGATCCTACTGTTTCAAAATTTCAGCTGCCTTTACTGCAATGCAAGTTTCATTGATACTTGCAATCAATAGTATATGTATTTCCCTCTCAGCCAGGGTCAGAATTCTAAAATGTCTACAGAGGATGCACCTTTTAAAGTACACCTGTGAGTATAAGTTTTCCATGGAATTTTATGTTCATATTGTTTTTAGTCTTCAGATTTTCAGCTGCTGGCAACGTGGTTTGTCAATAAATCCACTCCACACTTGGTTACATTGGAAAGCAGATTACACCTAACAGTGTAAAATTTTCCAATTCAGTTAGATAGAGGTGTAGGATTGAATAGATATTCTGAGTTTCAGTATGTAGTAGATCAGCGCGTTCATTGTTTATGAGTGGTGTGATTTGAAGATTATATGATAGATTAGCTTATATTTTCAATCTCTAGAAATTTTCAGTTTTTAGATTTCAGTATGAAAGAGTATCCAAATTAGTGCAGACATATGGTTGAATTTTACAGCTGTAGGTTGCACTGTGCAGTAGAAGAGTATTCAAATGAAAACACTGATCCATGGGGATTGGTTATTTTTCTACATAATATGGCAAATCAATGGCTGGTGGTTTTATGTTATGACTCCATGCCCAACACTAAAGGCAACTACTAGTTCTCTTCATCCCACGGGGAGAAGTAGTCCCCATTGGAGTCGATGTTGTAACATGATTATTTTTGATAATTTAAATTTGATGATATAATAGGTTTTAGTAGTTTAGAAATAATAAATAGGTCTGCAAGAGTAAATGCACCCTCATAATTTAAATTTAAGTTTCATTAGTTGGTTGATTTAGTCAATCATGAATTTAAACATTATTAAATGGTGTAATAAAGTAAATTCAAACATGTTTTAAAAACATATGAGAACGAATTTTCAAAAATGTAAAGTGGTTTTTGTTGATAACATCTGCATGTACAAAAACCTCTCTCATTTTTCTAACAGCTATTATGGTTTGGGATATGCAAATGAATCTTTGAAGGCATGTTTTCCAGAAATTACTTGTTTTAGTCACCTTTTTTGTAGAGGATATTTTGACTAAACAAAGATGAATATTTGGAAACTGGAAGAGGTTTTGGTTCACAAGATTCCAAAATACAAAATCCTATCTCACTTTTCACACAAGTGTCAGGGGTTGGGAGATACACTCTCATCATGTTTAGCGTATTTTTCCAACTATGCAATGTCCTGTTTAAGCCACATTTTTGCAGAAACTATTGTGGATAAACTATTGTGGATAATCACAGATGAATCTTGGGAAACTAGAGGAAATTTTTTTGCTAAGATACTAGACTACAAAAACCTCTCTAATTTTTCACATAGATAGCTCGGATTAAGACATTCAAAGGGATGACTGGACCCTATTTCTTAGAAATTCGGGAGGAAAAAGCTCAAGACAGTTAGTGACTTGGAGGCCACCTCATCAAATATGAGTTGCAATCAAATTCAAATTTCTCTTCTTTATCAACATAAATCCTCAAGGATAGTACAAAACCTCTTCAAATAGTTTTAGTTACCTTTATTTGTGTTCTATTTTGTAATACAGTTTTTCAGATATTTGTAATAGCTCCTGATATTTTTATCAAAGATATTTTGTGAGGAAATTGTATAAATACTTCATCAATTGAAGTAATATGGGTTGGCTTTTGATGCCAAGGATCTTAAACTATGTAATAGCTTCTCTTGGAGAATTCTAATGAAAGCCTTCCAGCTCCAGTTATGAGAGAATGTTTTGTTTCTCGTATGTCTTTCTAGTGTTTTCATAACTTGTTTCTACATATGTTCAAAGCAATTGTAAGGAGGTCTGGGTAAGGTAGATTAAGTCTTAATCTCTTTATAATTACCTGCAAAATCATAACCTTTAGAAAGAGATTAGCTTTTTGGATTGTTTTTCCAAGATAACTCCTCTTTGACTGGTTTTTGCTTTATGTTTTTTGATAGCCATTAAAAGAGATTAGCTTATTAGACTATCTGTCTGAAATAGTTCCACTTGGAATCAGTTTCACTTTGGCCTTCTGTTACCTTTGAATATGTTTTTGTTGGGCTGTATAAATCTTCTGTACGCATCTAAATTTTCCTTGTTGTTAAGTAATCAGTCTGACTGCTCAATTATTAGGAATCCCCTTACATTCTTCCACCATAATTCTTGAAAAACCTAAGTCATCCTGTCAGGCTGGAAGCTGACACTTTCAGAAGGGACCCTATGAGAGAGGTCTTTAATCATGATTAGGGATTATAATTGATCACCAACCATCCCCATTAAAACCATAAATCTGGCCATTGTGCTTCAAAGGCTGTTGTTCAGTGACAGGTGAACAACGTTAAACAAAGCCTCATAACAACTGAGGGAGCCCCCTCTAATTCAAGGGCCAGCCTGAACCTAAAGGTTGGTTGAGTTGGTTTCCTAGCATAGTTCTTGCATCCAAGGACCATCTACGGGAAATAGGTACAACATTTGGCATCATTGTCGGGGATCGAAGTAACGAAGATATATTTCTCCGGGGAACGATAAAGATTAGATCTATTCCTTGCTGGTGAACAAGGAGTAGGCATTTAGTATTGGTTGCATTTATTTCACCTGGCGACTCCACTTTTTCATATGGTGATTCCACCAGGTAACCGATCCTATTGTTTCGAAATTTTAGCTGCCTTTAATGCAATGCAAGGTTCATTGATACTTGTAATTAGCAGTATATGTCTTTTCCTCTCAGCCATGGTGAGAAATCCAAAATGTCTACAGAGGATGCAAATTTTAAAGTACACCTGTGAGTATAAGTTTTCCATGGGATTTTATGTTCATATTGTATATAGTCTTCATATTTTCAGCTGCTGGAAACGTGGTTTGTCAATAAATCCACTCCATACTTGGTTACATTGGAAAGCAAATTACACCTAACAGTGTAAAATTTTCCAGTTTAGTTAGATAGAGGTGTGGGATTGAATAGATATTCTGAGTTTTAGTATGTAGAAAATAAGCGTGTTTGTTGTTTATGAGTGGTGTGATTCGAAGAGCATATGATAGATCAACTTATATTCTCAGTCTGTAGAAGTTTTCACTTCTTAGATTTCAATATGAAAGAGTATCCAAATTATTGCAGGCATATGGTTACATTTTACAGTTGTAGGTTGCACTGTGCAGTAGCAAAGTATTCAAATGAAAACAATGATCCATGGGGATTGATTATATTTCTACATAATATGGCAAATCAGTGGTTGGTGGTTTTATGGTATGACTCCATGCCCAACACTAAAGGCAACTTGTCTACTAGTTCTCTACATCCCATAGGGGGAAGCAGTCCCCATTAGAGCCGATGTTATAACATGATTAGTTTTGATAATTTAAATTTGCTGATATAATAGGTTTTAGTAGTTTATAAATAATAAATGGGTCTACAAGAGTAAATGCACCCTCAAAATTTAAATTTAGGTTTCATTAGTTGTTTGATTTAGTTAATCATGCATTTAAACATGATTAAATTATGTAATAAAGTAAATTCAAACATGTTTTAAAAACATATGAGAACTAATTTTCAAAAACTGAAAGAAATTTTTGTTGATAACATCCTCATGTACAAAAACCTCTCTCCATTTTCTAACAACTATTATGGTTTGGGAGATGCAAATGCATCTTTGAAGGCATGTTTTCCAGAAATTTCTTGTTTTAGTCACCATTTTGCACAAGATATTTTGACAAAAAAAAGACGAATATTTGGAAATTGGAAGAGGTTTTTGTTCACAAGATTCCATAACACAAAATCCTATCTCATTTTTCACACAGGTATCAGGGGTTGGGAGATACATTCTCATCATGTCTAACTTATTTTTCCGACTGTGCAATGTCTTGTTTAAGCCACATTTGTCCAGAAACTATTGTGGATAATCAGAGATAAATCTTGGGAAAATGGAGGAGGTTTGTGTTCCTATGGTACTAGACTACAAAAACCTCTCTTAGTTTTCACATAGCTAGCTCAGATTAATATATTCGAAGGGATGACTGGGCCCTATTTTTCAGAAATTCAGGAGGAAAAAGCTCAAAACAGTTAGTGACTTGGAGGCCACCTCATCAAATATGAGTTGCAATCAAATTCGAATTTATCTTATTTATCAACAGAAATCCTCAAGGATAGTACAAGACTTCTTCAAATAGTTTTAGTTACCTTTATTTGTGTCCTATTTTTGTAATACAGTTTTTCAGATATTTGTAATAGCTCTTGATATTTTTATCAAGATATTTTGTGAGGACATTTTATAAATACTTCATCAATTGAAGTAATATGGGTTGGATTTTGATGCCAAGCCTCTTAAACTATGTAATAGCTTCTCTTGTAGAATTCTAATGAAAGCCTTCTGACTCCAGTTATGACAGAATTTTGTGTTTCTCGTATGTCTTTCTGGTGTTTTCATAACTTGTTTCTACATATGTTCAAAGCAATTGTAGGAAGGTCTAGGTAAGGTAGATTAAGTCTTAATCTCTCTATAATTCCTTGCAAAATCATAACCTTTAGAAAGAGATTAGCTTATTGGACTGTTTGTCCAAGATAACTCCTCTTTGACTGGTTTTTGCTTTATGTTTTCTGATAGCCATTAAAAGAGATTAGCTTATTAGACTATATGTCTGAAATAACTCCTCTTGGAATCGGTTTCTGCTATGGGGTAAAATGCACGGTGTATGGAGAATGAAAACTACCCTCAAAGGCCTTCCTAGAACCTTCGACAGACTATAATATTATCTGCAGATGCTACCAAGTTATACACATGTTCATAGACAAATATCAATTAGCAAAGTATGGAAAGAGGATTACCTCAAGTCTCCTTCTAGATTTATTTGGAGATCACAATGTAGTCAAGCAGAACTCCCTCAAAGCCGGCTCCAAATCAATTCCTGCACAAAGGAAAGGCAAACACAACCACTGCATACAACCTTGAAAACCAATATATGAATACACAATGAACACATATTTGGATACAACTAAGCTACTCATATAAACAAGTATCGACTGAACAACTTAATGAACTATGTTACCGACACCATAGAGTAGGGAACACAACCGCAGTTATGTATTAATAACGGAAGAGTGATTACAACCATCTGTTGTATCAGTCTTCCTTTGCCCCTTCCGCTTCTCTCTCTCTCTCCCTTCTTGCTCACTTCTTTAGATATGAGATAGTTCTCAACAACTAAGTAGGCTATCCTTTCAAATGCTCTGACCCCTTTCACAATGACCCTCTCATTGCTTATGTAGCAATCGAGTTAGGGTTTCCAAGTTCCTCATAGAGTTCACTAGGGCAAAAGTAATGAACTTTCCCTACTTTTCAGCTCTTTCCCATTTGCCTCCTTTGTTTAGATTAGAATTTCTCAAAATAGTTCTATTTTAGATATTTTCTTGCTTTTCTTGAGTGTTTTTAGGAACAAATATCTAGATATTTATGAGTCAATTCGTTCCTTTGACCCTTGGAACTGCATCTAGTTTCACTAACGCTGTCCCCTGCCTAACAACTTGAGTTAGCAGGGTCACTAACGCACCCTTAGGCTTGGTAACAAGCTGTATAAAGTAGGTTTACAATGTGCGACCAGCGTTAGTGTGGAATCAAGGCTTGTAATTGTGGTCTTTGCTTTAGTCATCCTGTCTTTCCCCTCTGAGTTAATGAGGAGGTCATTTTGTTGTATAACAAATGCCCCCTAAAGTATGAGATTAGAGGTTGTGACGATGGCCGAAATACTTTACGTAAACTGTAATTTTTCCTGTCAAAATGAGAGAGAGAGAAGCTTCAGGCGGCAAGGGAATCCTAATACAACACATAAATAAACTGCTAAAATCATGTCCTGAGTCAGGCATTCCCATGCTCAGTAGCTATGTCAGAGTGATGTTCTCCAAAGAGATATGATGATACTGGTCGCCGATAAGCACAGTGCGGATCCGGTTTCATAATAGAATCATCCTGAAATAGTTGTCTCCAAAAAACAATATTCGCAGCTTGGGAGAGGAAACAAGGCTGAATGATGCAAGCCTCTACCCAAGGTCTTGATTTTCGCTTCACCAAACAGCACAGATCGGTACATGTGAATATATGAATTGACATCAAACATGCATGAAATCATCTGATTACCAATCAATAATGGAGACTGTTAATAGAAGCGAGGAAGGCCACCGATAATGGTGATGGTCTCCAAGATGCACAGTGCAATCTAACGAGTGTGAAAGATGTCTTTGTTGTTGAACACCCGCAGAATCGCTTAACCAGGAGCCAATAATGAGAACCCCTGATCAAACACAAGGCAACCTGCCACTAATGTCTGCAAGTACCAAGGCACTAAATGTGTTTCTGGGTTATCTTCCTAGATAGAGTGTTGAAGTCAATAGGAAGAAACCTGTCGAAAGGTAGGCAATAATGTGTCCTACATCAGTCGACACGAAATGGGACAAGAATGATTTTGCTTTTTGAGGAATCTTTGGAGAATTTAGGTCTAAACAATAAAGGGCATGATGAAAGGATATGTTTGATGGGTTGATGGAGGAAACAAATGGTTAACCCTTGAATAATAGAAGGCACGACAACGATTTTAACCAGACAACAGTAGACTTATGAACACCAAAGAGTGTTAGGATATAGAGATGCAATCGGCAGGGTATATAGGCTAAACTCATAGGATGGTATGGTTCATATTGAGAGGCCATCAAAAGGAAGGCTTATCTGAGGGAGTGCCATGTTCAAGGGAATGACTGCTGCCAAATCACGCTTTCTAATACGGAATACAGTTGTATTGTCCACTTTCCTCGTCTGATTAATTTTATGAGTCTAGACGGGTAAACTCATCGATATTTTCATATTTAAAGAGTCTGAAAAGGACTGCAAAAGAATGACTCTTTGCCCTATCTGATTAGTTTAATGAGTCCAAACAAGAAAACTCATCGATTTTTTCATGTTTTAAGATTCTGAAAAGTATCATAAAAAGAGTGGCTCTATATCTTGTCTGTGTAATTTAAAGAGTCCAGACTAGACAACTCAGTGGTCTTTTCATATTTAGAGAGTCTGAAAATATCGTAAAGAGCAACTCCATGGTGGTCCCTTTGTCATAGTTATTAACCAGGTGCAAAAAAAGGTTAAAAGTATACCCAGATCAGTTACTTTTCTGTTAGTTAATCTATTGAATCTGGATAAAGAGAAACCTATTTTCAATAGATGTCGACCTCATTTTGTTACGAGTATGAGGTGACGGACTAAAATCATTTTTCGTTGTGAATTTTTAATGAGTCACGCGACGACAAACTCAATACCTTCATCAAAAATTTTAATGAGTCAAATGAAGAAAACTAAGGGTATCTTTCTCAATTTAGTGAGTGAGAAAAAGAGGGAAAAGAACTGCTAATTCCTTCTTCATAGATTTAATGAGCTTGAAGGAGGGGAAAAACTCGGGGATTTTTCGATTTAAAAGCGAGAAATGGTCCCAAAAAATAAAGTGCTCTTGATGCCACCGTATATTTTTAATGATCTTGGTAGCAAAAACTCAGGATTTTTCAGTTTAACGAGCGAGAAAAGTACCTAAAAGAATGCTCGAGTCATCTTTATAAAGTTTAATGAGTCTAAAGACAAAAATCAGGATTTTTTCAATTTAAAGAGCGAGAAAAAAGCGCCTAAAAGGAATGCTCCATTGGTCTTTTTCAGTTTAATGAGCTAGAAAAAGATTAAAAAAGAGTTTCTCAGATCATCGTCGTATGGTTTTAACGAGCGAAACGATGAAAACTCGAAGATGTTTCTATTTTTTAAAGAGCAATAAAATATCTCAAAAAGTGCTCTAATCTTCTTGATAAGAGTTTTAACAAGGAGACTCGAGGTTTTTCAGATTAACAAGCAAGAAAAATACCATAAAAAGAACGCTCGATCTTCTTCATGGTATTTTAATGAGCCTGAAGAAGGAGACTCAAGGATTTTTTAGATTAACGAGTAAGAAAAATACCAGAAAAAGAATGCTTGATCTTTCTTAATCTCATGCTTGACATTACAAGGGTCTATGCCATGCATTTCCTCATAATACCAAGGAAAAACATCGCAGAAGTCCCTAAACGGGTAGGTGAAGCTCACAATTTGCTGAGGATTGTGATTGGCTCCAGTCTGTATGTTTTCCACGATGCCTGTCTTGATAGAAATATCGATGAGCAATGTTTGTGAAATATTTCCCATGTTTCCTTCTGCCTCCAAAGGTTGGAGGATCGTATAGGGTGAGGAAACGATTTCTGGTATGTCAGGGGACAGGATTTGAAGAGGCATCATGTCCGAATCAGATATCAAAACACGATGGTGCCAATCCTCCCAAGGTCACTCTCGTAAACTCGTGATCTCTCTAATAGCTTCGTCCATAGGTAGGACTCGATTGAGTGGATTGAAAGGAGGAAAATTTATGGGAAGGGTAGTGGTACTATTGGCCGTAACCAATGTGACTGGAGATGCAGATGTAGATTGAATGGCTTGGTAGGCCAATTCAGCTGGTGACAACGGCATTTGATCTCTGTATGTGTCAAGGTCTGAAGGAGACGGTAGGATCCATGGATTGGTCTATTCATGAGGAATATATGAAAGCATGTTGACCGACTGTGGAACCTTCGGCAGCTGAAGAGGGAAACAACCCATGAGGGAAGAAGCCTTCAATAGACCAGTACCGATACTGACGTAAGAGTCAGGCACACCACCTACTAGGGGTACGGAGCTGCTTGGTAATGGCGAATAATCAGGGGTGCAGAAAGACAACTGATCTACTGTAACTACCTTTCCATCCAATGGGAATTGGATGATGTGAAAGACAATAGATACTATGGCCGTCATGGCATATGTCCAACTGCAACCCAGTAAGAGATTATAGTCGAGTTTTTGTCTACGACTTCTATGTACACCGTTACCATTTTCCCATACAAAGTGATGGGATAGCTGGCTAGGTATCCTTTTGGGATGAAAGTGTGGTCATCGAAAGCTTTCAGGGAATTCGACAGCGAGGTTAGGGTTGGAGAACCCAGGGCGAGCCAACATGAAGCTAACATGACGCAGGTAGAAGCACCTTCGTCGATGACAGTTTTGTGTATACCTTTACCTTTCGAAGTTATATGCACCTGGAATGCAAGCTGGTGAGAAAGGGGAGGTTTACACTTGTCCATGTCGAAAATAGCAAGCATGGAATCCTTTGGGTTGATACCACCAATAGCTGAAAGCAAAGCTTTCCGTTGTGTTGGGCATGTTTGTAATACTTCAAGTGCCCGACATACCCGATGGTGCTTGCGCCAAATCTTCTACAATGTTGTAGTTTTGGGTGGCACGTGTAGATGTATTGTGCATTGTGCGTCGAAGTGCCCCTTTTTGGGGTTGAATTACAAGGTCTACAACCGGCCTTTCGATATGCAAATCGTTGGGCGGCAGTGGGTTGAACTTGAGGAAGGTTTCGTTGTATGAGCGACAGGAGTTACATAAGATTCTCTTGTGGCGAGTTCTACTGTTCAAATGTGAAAATGGTAGAAGATCCTTCACCAGCTAAAAGATGTTGTGAACCATCATTCCCCCTTGCGAGGGTGGTGGTTGGTTTGCAATAAGGTTTTGCTGCTGCTAAGCGAGGAAAGGATTTTTTAGGACAGTGGGGGTCCGGCCAGTATCCTTTCTAGCAATGTATTATGTGCATTCCTGAAGACGCGGACAATGATGTAGTATCTTCAGTACAGATTTTGCAAGGAAATGTGGCGGTTTATGCTTTCCATCGTTAGTAGGCATAGTGGCATTCTATTTTGGGTTTGGCTGCTTTGTTGACTGCTCTTCAAAAGGAGAAATCTTTTTCTTATTCTTCTTGTTCTTGCCACCGGATTTTTGCGTAGACTGCACAGAGTTTATCGCAGTGGCAGGAAGAGCAGTTGCATTGGTAGAGGGGTCAACTATCATCTTGGCAATGTGACCACTGAGTTGTTTTACAGTGGCCCTAGAGGTTGCTCCGACAATCCTGTCGGCGTGCACGCCGGGGTGCTGAGTGGCGGAAGCATTGGGGTTACCAGGGACATTGGGGATTATGTCGTAAAGAGTGCTAGACTATGAATATATTAGATCTAAGTGCTGGGCACGACGTATGGATTGGTCTTCTGTGACCGCACCACCTAGAGCGACATCTCTAGCGATTTGCAGGAGCAAGGACTTGCAGAACCAGTCTGTTAAGAGAAAGTCTAGGATGGGAGCTTTGACTAACCTCTGCCTACGTCTCCATTCATGTATATGATTGGAGATGTGGGTGGCGGTATCCTAACGAAATGAAGTGAGGAGCTCTGTCCCAGTCTCATAGCGGATGGGTAGCTAGAAGTGCTTTAGGAATTCCATCACTAAAGCGTCAAAGGTGTTTACTGACGCGCGTGGTAACTCAATATACCATTTCGTTGCGTTGCCAGTGAGGGTGCAAGGAAAAAGACGTAACCAAACACTATCATCCACCATAGAGTTTGAAACACACCAGAGATGGTAGGTGGTGATATGGGTGCCCGGATCCTCCCCTTGTTTTCCATCGAACTTTGGGATGTCCGTTGGTATCTTATGCGGGATCGGTGGCCATTGTAAGTTGTGATAGATGGGGTCGTTTTTCAGCTTGTATAAGTCAGGTATATCCAACATTTCCAAGAAAGGCAAAGAATTAGGTGCCCCTGACACGTACCATGGTGATGACGGATGACTTGAGGAGCTTTGCGCTCCTCCCATCGTTTGGTTCCCCATATTATACATAGGTTTGGTGGTGTAGTAGTTGCTTTGAGGTATGGTGTTTTAGAGTGGATTTCCATGAGGATTTTGATACTGGGGTATGGAATTTCCCCCAGTATAAGCGGTGCCCCCATGGATTGGTTGGGAACCCCTTGAGGATTCCCACCCAACACAAAACTAACGATTTGTCCTTGATTGACAGAGGGGATGCTCATGTCAATTAGCAACTGACCATGCATGCCTGAGAATGGAGGGGGAACTATTACGTTCCATACCGACATGTGCATATTGGGAACCCCCCCAGGTATATGAATCTAGGGGTTTGAACTATACATTGGCGACTGACATATTGCTGGTAAACGGGAACCGCACCAATAGTGCCGCATTGAGTGTTATAGGGAGCACTGTATGTGGCACTTGTCGAAGGTATTCAGTTTGGCACCATAGGGGTGGAAATCGACATCGGTTGGGTTCTACTCATAGAGGGTGTCATGTGAGTGGTTGCACCTAGGACAAACAGGATAGCAGGATTCGCCATTACCGGTTTTGTGGTGACTGTCGACTGGGGAAGTGGTGGAGGACCAAAAGTGTCCCTAAAGTTCCACAACCCATTAGTCGTCAACGGGATAGATGGAAATGTTCCAACTACCAAAGCAGGAAGTATAGGTACCATGAGAGCCAAGACAAGTTCCAACGGATTCATGAGCAAAGGGTTAAAGGGAGGAAGAAATCCTTCGATAAAAAAATCCTCTAGCAAACTTGAATCATCGGTTGTCCAAACAGATCCCGTGTGAGATCTAGGAGACTAATCCCCTGAAGATGGGGAATCCGATTCAGTCGCTACCGGCATGTGCATATTGGGAACCCCCCCAGGTATATGAATCTGGGGGTTTGAACTGTACATTGGCGGCTGACCATATTGCTGGCGAACGGGAACTACGCCCATAGTTTCTCATTGAGTGTTATAAGGAGCACCGTATGTGGCACTTGTCGAAGGTATGTAGTTTGGCACCATAGGGGTGGAACTTGGCATCAGCTAGGTTCCGCTCATAGAGGGTGTCATTTGAGTGGTTATACCTGGGACAAATGGGATCACAGGATTTTCCATTACATGCGTTGTGGTGACTGTCGACTAGGGAAGTGGTGGAGGACCAAAAGTGTCCCTAAAGTTCCACAACCTGTTAGTCATCAATGAGATAGATGGAAATGTTCCAACTACCGAAGCAGGAAGTAAAAGTACCACGGGAGCCAAGACAGGTTCCAACAGATTCGTGACCGGAGGGTTAAAGGGAGGAAGAAAGCCTTCGGTAAAGAAATCCTCTAGAAAACTTGAATCGTCAGTTGTCCAAACAGATCCCGTGTGAGATCTATGAGACTGATCCCCCGAAGATGGGGAATCCGGTTCAGTGGAGCTCCACGGATCTTCCACAATGAGTGGAGGAATTCTTAACAATCGTTTGGAGTGACGATGAGGGCTAGATGTAGCCACAATTACCATTAATTTTTATCAATAAATTTTATCGTGATATTTGTAAAGTCTCAAATGATAGCACTCAGGTACCTAAAAAATATAAAAAATACACAAAATGGATCAATAAGCAAACAGAGGGAAATTGCCTTGTCTAATAAGCACCGATCACCAGAGATGAAACCCAGTATCTCAATGAATAACAGAGAAGGATGGCCTGATGTACGGTTACGATTACCTTCATACGAATTCTAAAACACAAAAAATAAACAATGTGAGATCATAACACATAAAACACATATACACAGAGATTTTCCCTTGGATCCCAAAACTGGGACTACCAGCTTGATTTTTCATTATGTTCCTTTCAATGTTATAATACATATTTATACATGCCGAAGCATCCAATACCATGGACCAAAAACCATCGCATCCAAAAACATGTGCAAAAATCATGCACAAAACCATAGGTGGGTCCACCCATCCTAACATAGGGTATAAAAACAAAATTTTCTGGGGCACTACCCCGGACCCCATAAAGTGGGGTTATGGGTACGCCTCAAACCCCTTGTGACCCCCCCCCTGGCGCTACACAATCGGCGCAACAAATGGGGACTCTGATCCCCCTCTAAACCCCTGGTTAACTACGTGGGCTAGTCATGGAAAGAATATAACACAACCCAACATCGTGAAGACAAGCACCCTCCCAAAAATTGAAGACATAGTAGATCCGTCTGTGTTAGGTACTAGGACAGACCGTCACAGTCACCATGTGTAAGTCCCTATAAGTTTGGCCACTAAAGACACCTCAGATCACATACACCACTAGGGGGGACATAGTTGTAGACAACACGTTGTGTGGGTAGGATACCTAAGTCCCCGACTCAATTCTGAAATCCCTGAAGGGATCCCCAATACACAAAATACCCAAAGGATTTGTAAGAGAAGGCAGGCTACCTTCACTTACAATCTGATGTTGTCTCGTATTTCGCTCCACTTTCACTAGAGTGGTCCCAGTAGTATGAGTGCAAAAGGAATTTTTCTCTCATTTAGTGACACTAGTTTGGTTTTCAACCTTGGGCAGTTCACTCACATGCTTATCCCAATATCATAGCCTAACTAATGTTTGTTTGCTCAAAAGAGTTACTGATTGATTTTAGGTAATTTTTATGTGTACTTGATTATTGTCTTCAGTAGGGGAGTTGACATATGGAATGTGATGAGACTCTTCACTCAATAAATCATGCAAAAAACAATGCTTTTGAAAAAAAAAAATCAATTTGATGCAAACAAGTTGTATTCTACATATTCATATTTTCCACATATTCATAGTTTCTTCCATGCATCTTTAGTCTTTCAACACATGCATAACCAAAATATTCTTTTCCAATGTTTCCTAACAACTACTTGAAACCAAAATGAAGCAACTTATAACCAGTTAAACAAAAGGATGAATAAAAATTGTGAGTCTTTCTTTCAGAAAAAATGTTTTTAAGAGAGAAAAGACAAAACTTTTTCCTAAAAATAAATTTCTAGGACACCAATTTTGCTGACAAAATATAGTTACAGATCTTATTTCAGCCCATGAGAAGATTTCCTATCCCTTTTGGTCCACAGACACAACTGAAAATCAAGGTATTGGGAGACTAATGCTCTGTAACAGTGGCTATAGAGAGTTAGTAGGCCCACTAACGCTCCCTGTGAATAGGCACAGTGCTTTATAAAGCTCTGTGTCGCTTGCTAACCTGCTTTAGTGTGGGAAATCAATCAAAAGATGGTTTTCAAGATAAGATTCTAAGATGAATGTATACAAGCAAGATGCAGCAAGATTCTTGGTGGGTCAGAAAGGGATTGTAAAAGTATAGGGAGCTCGTAGAAGGAGGAGAGGACCGAGAAGAGTCTGGGTCAACCAAGAACTAAATGTATAGTCCCGAGTGGAGTCGCCAATTCTGCTATGGGGTAAAATGCGCGGTGTATGGAGAATGAAAACTACCCTCAAAGGCCTTCCCAAGACCTTCGACAGACTGTAAGATTATCTGCAAATGCTACCAAGTTATACACATGTTCATAGACAAATATCAATTAGCAAAGTGTGGAAAGAGGATTAGCTCAAGTCTCCTTCTAGATTTGTTTGGAGATCACAATGCAGCTAAGCGGAACTCCCTCAAAGTCGGCTCTAAATCAATTCCTGCACAAAGGAAAGGCAAACGCAATTACCACATACAACCTTGAAAACCAATATATGAATACACAATGAACATATATTTTCATACAACTAAGCTACTCATATAAACAAGTATCGACTAAACAACTTAATGAACTATGTTACTGACACCATAGAGTAGGGAACACAACCGCAATTCTGTATTAATAACGGAACAGTGATTACAACCATCTGTTGTATCAGTCTTCCTTTACCCCTTCTGCTTCTCTCTCTCTCTCCCTTCTTGCTCACTTCTTTAGATATGAGATAGTTATCAACAGCTAAGTAGGCTATCCTTTCAAACACTCTAACCCCTTTCACAATGACCCTCTCATTTCTTATGTAGCAATCAAGTTAGGGTTTCCAAGTTCCTCATAGAGTTCACTAGGGCAAAAGCAATGAACTTGCCCTGCTTTTCAGCTCTTTCCCATTTGCCTCCTTTGTTCAGATTAGAATTTCTCAAAATAAGTCGATTTTAGATATTTTCTTACTTTTCTTGAGTGTTTTTAGGAACAAATATCTAGATATTTGTGAGTCAATTCATTCCTTTTACCCTTGGAGCTGCTTCTAGTTTCACTAAAATTGTCCCCTACCTAACAACTTGAGTTATTAGGGTCACTAACGCACCCTTAGGCTTGGTAACAAGCTTTATAAAGCAGGTTTTCAATGTGCAACCAGCGTTAGTGTAGAACCAAAGCTTGTAATTGTGGTCTTTGCTTTAGTCATTTTGTCTTTCCCCTCTGAGTTGATAAGGAGGTCATTTTGTTGTATAACAGTTTCACTTTGGCCTTCTGTTACCTTTGAATATGTTTTTGTTGGGTTGTATAAATCTTCTACATGCATCTAAATTTCCCTAGTTGTTAAGTAGTCAGTCTGACTGCTCAATTATTAGGAATCCCCTTACATTCTTCTACCATAATTCTTGAAAAAGCTAAGTCATTTTTCAAGCTGGAAGCTAACACTTTTAGAAGGGACCCAGTGAGAGAGGCCTTTAATCATGATTAGGGATTATCATTGATCGCCAACCATCCCCATTAAAACCATAAATCTGGCCATTGTGCTTCAAAGGTTGTTGTTCAGTGACAGATGAACAACATTAAACAAAGCCTCGTAACGACTGAGGGAGCCCCATCTGGTTCAAGGCCCATATTGAACCTAAAGGCTGGTTGAGTTGATTTCCTAGCGTAGTTTTTGCAGCCAAGGATTGCCCATGGGAAACAGGTACAACACAATGTAGGTGACACCCCACTACTATAGGTTACATGCCACTACCGCAGGTTACACCCCACTACTATAGGTTACACCCCACTACCGCAGGTTACACACCACTATAGTAAGTTACACCCCACTACAGTAAGTTACACCCCTTTTCTATTGCTTACACCCCGTTGTTGTTGGTCACACCCCACTGCAGCTAGTTGCAACTCACTACTGGATCTCCCACTAATTCATCCATTAGTTGGAACTAGTTTAACTGACTTTAACTTAGTCAGACTGAATTAAATAATTACAACTCAAAATAAAATCAACTAGTGCTCCTAATTTTAGGAGACACTCTACATGATTCTAGTTTGACCCTCAACTTGAATTAACTGAGCTAGCTAATTCAAATTAACGTAGTTAACGGTCATGCGATGTGGAATTACAATTTAATTCCTAATTTAATTCAAGGATAAATTAAATTAGGATTTTCTTATTGCATTTTCAACACATTAAACAGTCACAAGAAAACATGTAAATTATCCTTCTATCTTCATTGAGGTCTTCTCCTAGGATCTACAACCCAAACAAATACATTTCTCCCTTCAACAAGCTCCCTTGATGCTTTGTGTTGCACTTTAGATGTGAGAAATGATATCCCATACTCCTTTTTATATATTAAAGTAGGGCTTCATTTGAACGTCCACGTGGGCTTGCCAAACTTTCAATAAGTCTTCCTCCACTAGGAAGACTTGTGCAAAACCTAATAGTGACATTAAAAAATTCATAACTCATAATCTAGAGCTTAGATTTGATTGATTTTCAAAGTGTTGGATTCGCCACGCCATCCTTTATCACCTCAAATTTTCTCATACCCATATGTCTCATGTTTTTGGCCCAACTCCTTTGGGTACAAAACCCCAACCTTGGGTTCCAAGTCCACAAGTGAGTTTTGTGGTGCTCCAACCTCCAAAACATGAACCATGGGGCTTGGAGTACCTATCAAGCTACTAAAAAATGAACATTGTGAAGGAATAAGGATGGTTGTAATATGGTGGGACATAAAGACATGATAACAAGAGATGACAGGCATGATTGGATATAGAAAATTGCCTAAGGTTGGAGCTGTAATGCATGCGATAACAATCAAAACAATGTTTTTGTGGGAAATTCCCCTGGAAGTGGTAAGACATCCAGGGTGCATATGAGTATGTTTTGACTGTCATGGTAGATAATGAATGAACAATGATTCATGGTGTGGATAAAAAAAGTGAGCTCCAACCAAGGATGACTAAGGACTGTCGTCAGGTAATTGACATGAAAATATGGGTGAGAATCTTTTTTCTTAAAAAATATGTGTACACTTGCAAAAAGAATGTGGTTTGGGATTTACAAACACATAGATGAGTGCCCCAATACAACGGTGACCTTCGTAATGATGCAAGTGGTTTTTTTGTTAAGGGTGGGGGCCTCATTTGTTGGTCTTGGTGTGAGGTTGATGAGGCATATGAAGTGACACGGACGGGTTATTGCCATCTGGAGGGGTGGTAGGCCAAATGTAGAATGCAGGTGTGCATTCGATTCAATCCAACAATGAATAAATATGGTGGACCTGGAGTGGGAATGGTAAGAAATGGGTAAAGAAGAGGAGAATGAGGTTGCTCATCAAGACATGCATATGAGATGACTCTCGAGCCTGGGGGAATGGTCATGGATCCCACTAATGTGAGGTGAACTATAAAATGAGGTAATTTATGTAGGGGTAGTGCTATCAACCTACGTGGATGTTAACCATGTGCAAGTGGAAGGTGCTGGTAAACATCATCGAGATGATAGACCTTATCATTTATTTCAGAGAAATGATGTTAGGATATGCAAAGCTATAAAGGAATCCTATCATGTTGTGTGAAGAGTGATACCTTAATTGTCGATTGTCATCGAGGGATTTATTATGTTGAGAAATTGTGGGGAACCTACAACTTTGACAACCAATACACTAAGTGAAAACATCTTGATGAAACCATGTGAAAAATGAAATGTGGTAAACAAGATGAACCAAAAAACATGGAAAGGCGCACCTGATGGGTACTCTAAAAAAATGAAAGTGGGCCTGAAAAGAAGTATACTACTAAAATTAAATAGAGGGTACTTTCACGTGGGTGCGGATGTCATGATCTTGACGCCACTAACGATTTTGTGAACAGAGGTCGTGAGCTCCTGAATGGGCCTCTAGAAGAATGGTTGAGGGGGTGATATATAAGGGTGTGGGTCCCATATGCCACCTCATTTTCACTTGTTGACATGGACTCCAGACCAAAATCCACAAGCTATTTTTAGCTATATCGGTCAGCCAGAGCACTCGGGTAACACCTGAGAAGATCCAGGTAAAACGACATGACCCCACCTTTGTTATTTTTGTAGCCTAGGCTAGGTAGGCGGTACAAGATAACCTTTATAGGCCTTTTTAGGGTCAATTTTGGTAAACCATTCAAGCGAATCAATGGTAGTCCTGTGGATCCACATGGGTAAAGGCGATACAGTAACATGATGCATGCGACTATGAGTGAGACAACCATGAGGTTTTCAAGTCAAAAACCTTGTGGCTTAATGAGTGATAGTTGTACAAAGCGCACAACTGTGTATGAAACATTTGTGCGCATCGCGCGTCTGTGTAAAAAATATACATGTGGCATTGGGACCGAGGTCCTTGCAGCTAGGGGGGTGAAGGTTGCGTAATGTTATGGTATTGTATAGGGAAATTTAGCATGGTTTCACGTGCTTGTTTGGATAATCGATGTGTGATCACGTACCTATTTTGAAAACAAACATGTGATCATGCGCCTATTTTGAAAACAAATGCATGGTGATGATGAAGATCAATTTTTTAGACTTGGGGATGATTTTGTGATTTTTTATTGCTTTGGGCACAATGGTTATGACTTCGTGTGAGCGAGGTTAGGACAGCATGCGCATTGTAGTGGCTAGTGATGTTCTAGCTCGATCACAGCTAGTGAGGTGGGGGTTACTGAAATTTGTTTAGATCCCTTTGCTAAGATCGGAGGAGTATTTCCTACTTTTTTTATTGAGAGATGACAACCTGATCGATAGGTGTTTGAAATTTGGGGCCCAGATGTGGCATTCACCACTAAGGTGAATTTTATTTTGTTACTAGGCTAGTACCTCGAGGTGAGGTACTACAGAGAGATCTCCCACCTGGATGGGTGGTGTTGATGACATGGGCTTTCCATCACTATGGTGATGATGCATTCTAGGAGGGATGCATCCACATTTCTTCTATTTTGGACATGGTTGAGAAAGCGACAAATGTGATGATTGTATGGTTTTTTGGGTCATCATCCCCAAACCACATCACACGGCCATAGTTAGTCGTGCTTTAGAGGGTTCAAGTGGTGGTTTTCTATGACTAGGAGGGTTTCCCCCATAAGAGGATGACGATGCAATAGACACAGGTTTGCACTGGTGAGGTGAGAAGCTTCTTCTATGGCAGTGTTTTATGTAGCATCATGTATGAGAGAGAGAGAGAGAGTGGTGATGTTGCATCCAGTGCTAGTGGTGCCAGTTGGGCCACTAAGACATCTACGGATATGACGATGGGAACATGTGATGTCATGGGAAGGTGGAGGTGAGGCAAGGCATTATTGGAAGCCCAAATTTAAGGGTTGGTTCTTTTCCAACCCTCGGGTTATCCTTGAGTTCATGTATGTTAGCATGGATTTCTGGAGAGATCCAGAGATGGGCTTACCCCTAGGTGATGCTTGGGGCCCAATAGGTATATGATCAGTGTTTCTACATTTTATGAGTTTACATGTATTTTGGCTTATGATATATCTCCATGCTAATACCATGTCTATTTGATTGTAGATGCTAGACCTATCGTATTCCCACTAGCCAGATTTGTGAGAAATGAACTGTAGCGCCCTATTGGAGCAGATGTGGCTACTGGGAAATGACTTCGAAGGGATGATAGGGGAGAGGAGGGCCCTGAGAGGTCGTCTCAATGTTGACGTTTAGAGAGGTGGTCCCTCTGGGAAGGGGGAGGTTGAAGCTCTTTGAGCTAAGGTAGAGAGGTTGCGAGCTCACACTGAGGTTGTTGAGGTGTGTTTTGAGGTTGCTGAGGATGCTTGGGACCATGCAACAACCTTACTTCGTGGGATACCATATGTTGGATGGATTATGTTGGATGAGGATATTATTAAGAGGGAAATGGCTCAAGAGAGGGTGAGGCACCCTATCCTCCATCAACTTGCAATTTTTGTAGCCATTGTATGACCTATCTTGGCTCCAACACTAGATCCATGTGCTAACCTTTGTGCATGCAGGTATTTCTGAAAAAAGCAAGGGTCATTTACCTTGAAGGTTCTATTCAACTACGATACAACAAGTTGGGAGTCAAGGAACACATGTAGGTGACTGATACCTGAGTGGGAGGCGTCAACCAAGAGGCCTATGACGACACCATATTTGGCTTGATTATCGGTGGTTGACCCAATGCAAATTCCATTCTGGTCGAAGGGTGTCAGGTCAGGAGAGTATATGACCTAGGCTGTTGCAATGAGATTTTGCTACCATAGAGAATCACCATCAGTGAACCCATGATGTTAGGATCGTGAATGATCCATCTGTGACACATGATGAGAGTATGGTTTTAGAGTACATCCATGATGAGGTGATCATCATAAAAAATAAGTCAAGGTGCATGCATTTACATCCTAGGGCTGAATTGAGTGCTATGGATAGAAATTTTTTAGGAGAGCCCATTGACAAGACTTTGAGGTAAGTCCCATCAACCTCTTCTAACATGTGTTCTCCTTTTAGGAGGAAATGTTTAACTATATACAAGCCTTCCCATAAAGTTTCAAACTTCCCTGCTCCTAAATCTTATTTGGAAACATCATAATGAAGGACTAGATCCCTTTCTATGAATTAACGAGGGGTGAAGTTGCGATTGAAGGAGGCTATTGTCATCTTTTTGCGGGCTTTGTTATGTTGGAGAGATTGCCACCAAATTTCATCAACATGTTCCAACTATAGTAGCCTTTTCTCTAAAGGATTTTGATGCCTCAGTGCAAGGCATGGATCTTAGACTTAGTGGGGAGTACGATCTTGACCTCATATACTAATTGGAAAGGCGTGAACCCTATGGACGCTTTGACAACAATGCGGTATGCCCATAGGGCTGAAAAACCATTTGATGCCAATTGGTTTTGTGGTTGTTCACCATACGCTGCAATATTTTTTTGAGGACTTTGTTAACAACTTCTACCTTGTCGTTAGACTAGGGGTAGCATGGAGAAGAGAAATTATGTGAAAAACCAAGGCGTTGGGATAGTTATTGAAATATCTCATTCTCGAAGTGTTTGTCATGATCCAACACCAACTCTTTGGGAACACTAAACCGTGTGATGACATGGTTGAAGAAAAACCATGTAGCAGTTGTTGTGGTGTTATTATAAGTGGGCATGGATTCTACCCATTTGGTAAAGCAGTCGACTATGACTATAATGTACTTATGGTAGCCTTGACGTTTTGGGTGTAGAGCCTCCAAAATGTATTCAAAATATCATCCACTTTCACCTTTATCACCACCATTTCACTCACATGTTGCAACTCCATGACCATATAACCTTTCATTAGCCTCCAATTTCATAATTATATGGGTTCCATTTTTGTTTTACAAAAGCTAATGATTTCTAGTATTTTCAGTGAATTTATGGTTAAAACTTAGAAAAATGACATATACTTGCTAATAGTTAAAAGTGGCTTGAGTTTCATGACACATGTAGGTCATTTGGAAGCTTCCAAGGCACCCTGATGTGGCCTCCAATGCTCAAATTCAAATTCCCTTCAAGATATGGAAGGAGATTTGGATAAAGGTCAAAGATGATAAGTATCTCATCATCACCTATTTGAATTGTAACTCTATGAGATTGTGTGTCTCATCATTACCTATTTGAATTGTAACTCTATGAGATTTTCTAGGGATCTAGGGAGATAATAGTGGACCTCCATTAATGAGGTAGCTTCTTATGTTTTTATATAAATAGGAGAGCCTCCTCCTTTCAAAGGCATGTGTAAAGTTGGAGATACTTAGGTGGAAAGTTAAGACTACTCATGTTTTGAATGGAATTTAGATTTAGCCACGAGGATTTCACTGGGGGAGAAATACCATACCACGTGCATTCATATTAGGGTATATATATTGAGGAGAAAATGACATAATACATTGAGCATATAATAGGGGGTAAAGGGTTTTTAGATTGGCCAATATAAAAAATGGAGCTCAAAGTTAATGAAAAATATAAAGGGGTATAAAAAATGTTAATGAAAAAATGGATACCTACAATATCTAGTGAGAGTAAGGGTGTTTTAAAGTGGGAAGGTGTATTGGTAGGGGGTTAAATAATGTGACTTTTAGAGGTATTTTCCAATATGTAGTCAAATTAAGGGTGTCGTTTAGTATGCTGCAAACACGTGCTATGTCATAGGTTCATTGAGTGAAGCCTTTGTGTATTTAGCACCATGCTCATCAGTGATGTTCACCTTGATTAGTAATGCTTGCACTGGGAGCCTCTCAACTTGCCATCTCTCATGCTTTTGGATTGGCCACCTATAATGTGAGAGATTTATTGTTTTTCATAGACTAAGATTTATTGCTTTCATAGATTAAGATTTATTGCTTTCATATCTTTTCCTGTGTGAAAGGTTAAGAATGATTATTTTTTCTTTCATTTCATTTCATGTGGTTTTCATTAGTCATTTCATAGGATCTTGATTTGATAATGCACACATGATCCCTTAGAGTAGATCTCATTTCATGCAATTTCATTTCTGAAAGAGTGGTGTGCTTTTCAATTCCTGTAAGTGTGGTAAATTAAGATTTCAATTTTGCGCACTATACTATAATTTCTTTAGAACTGATTATTGAATTATAATAGGTGAATTTGGTTTGTTGTTATTTGGTTTCATAGATAGATTGATCTAAATTGGAAGTTAATTTCTAGCATATCCAGTGCATGCACACTTTGCAAGTTTTACGAAACCCCCGGGTTGACAATTAAATGATAGGTAATTAATTTGCCTCAACATTTTGGCGTCGTTGCCGAGGAAGTGTGCATAGGAACTAGCTTTCATTCTAGAGTTCATTTTTCAGTTGTTTCCTAGATGCATAATTAAAGTGTGTAGATGCATAAATCATTTAGTTGCATATCATTTTTACAGAAAAATATATATACATAAAAAAAATTTCAATACTAACCATTTATGGACAAAGGATCTAGAATGCAGATTAAACATTCTTTGGATCACAAGGACTACATTGAGGAATGGTATTGAAACGTGATTACGCCACGACATTCATCCGTTCTTCAAGAGATATTTGCAGCAAATCTAAAGGTTAAAACAATTTTTCATGTCCTCATGCACAATCAGGTACATTTTGCAAATTTGGATATGAACGTTCTAGAAAGTCTAATCCGTAAATGGCTCCATTGGAAACATTCATATACTTAAAAAATAAAAAATAAAAATTCTTTCAAGTAGGATAAAATAGGGAAATAAAATCAAGCTTGATTGCATTTTTATTTAGAATTTAGAATTTTTAGATTTTATTTATTTTCTTGCATTTTAATAATTTGACAAAAAAAATTTGATAAAAAAAATCATGTTAGATTTTCATTAAAATATATATATATATATATATATGTTTTTGAATAAGGGAAATGTAAAATTTTAAATAAAAATATCAATTCTTTTTTCCAAAAAATTGACAATTTAGGTTCTCGTGCGACCTGTAAAAAATTAAATGCATTAGCTTAGAGTCGAAATTCAAAATTCATCATCATATATATATATATATAGATATTGCTTCGAAATTGCTTTGAATGGTTGCATATCTGGTGCACAGCTGCAGAAACAGCTAGTTTCTATAGCCGAGCCTGATATGATCCATACCACCCACAAGAGAGAGAGCCATCACGATCCTCCCTCCTCCTTGGAATATGCAGCGTTCCTGAGACCATATTTATCACCTTCCCTTCTGGGACTTTGATCTGTAAATTATAAAAAGAAAACAATAATGGCTTCTTGATCATACCAGGATTTGCTTTGGTAATTATTTTTAGTTTGGACCAGGATGGTCCATAGTTGTGATTTGTTTTATTGTTTGGTGCAATTTTAGCTCTAGCTTGGCCCTTATACACCTATTTGAGGGCTCTGGTCTTTGAAGGAATCTTAGTTAGTGTTGCATGGAAAAAGGCCCAATGGAGAACGATAATTTCTGGCAATGGTGCGGAGCTTGCAAGAATCTTTTCACCATGAACAAAATAGCACAGAATGAACATTTTGGAAAAATATTAGCACATGGGTATTCATTTCTAGAGGCAAAGGTGGTTGACTATGCACGAAACGAGTATTGTGAGACATCAGTTGACTTTATTGCTTGGTGGACAAGGCTTACCTTTCTTGACACAAATGCAGCTAGAAGAGCTTTGCCACGTGTTATTGAGATACTTACTACAGAACATGGTTGGGACAAAGCACGAAAGAAAGCAGAGATGGAAAATGCAAAAAATTTCTTAGAAACATTCAAGTCCTCTCAAAATGCTCAATTTGATGATGGAAAACACAGCTCCAGCAAGTCAATATTCTCCCTCCTCAAGACATAATGAGAAATCTTGTTATGTTCAAATGTCTACATGTCAGTTCCAAATCCTACTCTCTTTCAACATGTACATCTCAGAGATTTAGTTCATCTTGGATGCCATCAGTGATTACGCCGATCAGATGTTCTCTCTGCTTGGAACGGAATTCGCCCATTAGCAATTGGTCCCTCGGCTAATGACACTACCAGCATCTCAAGGGATCATGTGGTTTCCACAGATGTGAGTGGCCTTATTACTATCACTGGTGGAAAGTGGACTACATATAGAAGCATGGCAGAGGATGCAGTTGATGCAGCCATTGAGGTTGGGAAATTGAGCCCATCAAATGGATGCGTAACGGCTCATCTCAAAATTGTTGGAGGAGATCAATGGGACCCTGCATCCTTCACACAAATTGCACAGCAGTATGTTCGCATGAAGAAATCAAATTCAGGGAAGGTTGTTCCTGGGACAATGGACACCGCTATTGCCAAACATTTGGCACATGCATATGGTATTATGGCAGAAAAATTTACATCAATCCAGGCCTTCCAGATTTTCACTTCGGAGTTGGAACATCGCATTTCACCAACATACCCCACTAATGCGTGTTTCTGAGAACATGCCACGTTCATAACGTTACAGGCAGTTCACACCACCCATTTCTGAGACAGAATTGACTGCGTCACGTCACCCTTCCTTCTTATTTTAGATCTTCTCACCAAGCGAACCAATTTAGGTGGGATCGACGGATCTAGAGTGGCAGTTCTAATCCTTAGTCACCACTGGAAACTTCCCTTCAACGTAGGAAGAGCCAAAAGCGTGCGCAATGAACCCTCGCGAAATTCCTTCCTGTAACAAATCTTCCTTACACATGGATGCCCAATCATGTAACCAATGCAATCATGGGCATAAAAACGTTTTTTTAAGAAGAACGACCTGCATCTATGGGCCACACAATTGGTTTATTCAATTTGGGCAATACATGCTATATGAATTCAACTATACAATGTTTACATTCAGTTCCAAAGTAGAAGTTTTCCATAGTATAAGTTTCAAAAGTTTTACATAGCAGGCGAACGTTATGCAGGATTTTACATTGCAGAGTTGGCTTCAACTATTTTACAGCACAAAAAGTAATCCCATCAAGAAGCTGTTGGTTCTCTAGCTTAACGGTGGGCCTGGATGTTCGTCGATTGGATATGGAGCACTAGAGGAACTAGGGCCTTTTCGCGTTAACCCAGACGGAAGAAATCTCAGCTACAATCACTACCCATGGAACCGAATGGCGAATGTATTGTTTTTGGAGTCCCCATCAGGCGTCAAATTTTTGTACTCAAACACCACCTCTGATTATACGCAAACTGGCGATAAACTAACGACCGAGAAAAGAGAATCAAACTAGAAGGTAGTAAATTATCCTTTAGAGTTGGATGTTCTAGATTTATGTTTTGATGGGCTACATGAGAAGTTGAACGAACCACTCCAACAACGCCTCTCCATTCTTCAAATGTTGCATAGTCAAAACCATGTTTCATTTTCAGAACTCTTTAACGTTTTTCTACACGTTTGACTTTTTTTCAACATATCGAAACATTTATACATGGAAAATTTCAATTTTTTTTATTATGTTGTTTTTTGTTCTGTTTTATTTTTTTGTTACGTTGTGTTTTTTTTAGAATGTTATATGTTATGTTTTAATGTTTTGTTATGATTTGTTACACCTTTTTTTAATGAAGTGTTTTTTATAACATTTGTACATTTATGTTATAGGTTTTGTTATGATTTTTGTTATGTTTGTTTGTATATATATTTTAGTTTGTACATATGTTTTTCTTTTATGTACATCTATTTTACTTTTTAGTTTTGTAAATATTTCATTAATTTTAAGATTGTATGTTTTATTATTTTTTAAGAAAATTTCCATGGAAATTTGTCATAAAAATTTATGTGAAATTCATTTAATGACTGGAACAAATTGAGAAAAAGTTGTTGTGATGGTTCACTTACACAGCCGTCGAAGCAAGAAACAAAAAAATCATAAAACACGAGACAAAAACAATTGAATAAGAGTGCAATAGCTCACCTTAACTAAACTTAATTGCAAATTGAATTTCATTAAGATTGAGTTTTTACATTGTTGAAATCATGCTCATATATTTGTTATTGGTTATCTAATGTTATGTCTTCAAGCATGATGCAGGAAAGAAGATGAACTGTAAGGGCGGTTTATCTGCAGGACCGATTGATTAATTTTTGATTGAGGATTGTTTTGCAGGAATCATTAAGCATTCACAGATAATATTTCTTTATCTTTGTGAAATTCTATGACTAAGGAAATTGTGCATATCATCCTTTTAGAAATTGGATTTATTATTGCAATTGTGAAATTGGGCTAACCATGATAATTTGAAGCAAAGACGCATCATGAACCTGTTTTACTAGTGTATGTATCAAAAATAAATTGATCACTTCTCTTTGAACACACCTAAGTTTTATTGCAATGTTAATGCCATGTTTGTTTTCAGGTTCCAAGACAATCGAAGAATTGAAGGAAGCCAATTATGCATGATTGGTTTTCTATGACCAATTTCAAGAAACATGAACCAATTAAATCCATTTATGTCATTCATAAATGCCATCATTTTTCCTCTCCAAACTCACAAGCTATTCAAACATTTTTCGCTAAACATCATTGTCACCATTTTCCTTGCGAGAGTCGCATGTTTCCATTTATCTTTTCCATTAAAATTTTCCATAATTTCCATTCATTAACCCATTAATAGAGACATTCAACTTGCTTACATGCCGATTTGTCCTTTTTCTTTCCATTCACTTGTTTACCCTCTTGTCATTTTCCTTTCCATTAAATAAATCCTGCTTGATGCAAATTTTCCATCCACAGTCCTTCCAAAATCATTATTCCATACTCGTGTTAGATGATGGGGGATTCATTAATGCCTCCCTTCTAACAAGTCTTGGCCTATCGACATCAACACATTATCTAGGTTCAAGGCTAGATTCCTTATTAGTACCGTGAGGCTTGTATGCATCAATGACAAGTTCTCTTTTCGACAATCATGGGAATACATCAATGTCCCTTGATAGTTGGATCTTGCAAGTGGCTCGACATCAACTCATCTATTCACACTTTGCAAGATGTACTTAGGTACCTTGGCACTCATTGACATTAATGGTGAGTTTTTCTCGCATTGGTTAACAACATTCATTAATGGTTGATAATCCAATGACTTCTCTTCATGCTCGACAACAACACATTTATTCGCATGACTATAATTGTACCATCGGGTTTTGTAGTAGGTGAAGACTACAACATTTCAGCGTTGTACAGAGGATACAACAAATTTAGCAGCAGAAAGAAAGAATCCACTTTCACCACCTCATTCACCATTTATGCAACCAAGAAGCAGATGAAATTCTACATTCTATTCCATGATCCATAAATAGCTACAACTTCTCTACATATGCACAGTTTTTCCACTTCCTAGGTAAGTAAAGGTATGTTCTTTTCTAGTTTTTAATCATAGAATTCCTTAAATACTAAAATTATAATTTTTGGAAAATACTTCACCATATTTCCTTTCTCATTTGAAAAAAAAACCATAAACACCTTTAGTTGGGGGGCGAAGGGACATCCATTTATGATCACTCTTCATATCACTTCATTCCATTTCACTTCATTTCATCCTAACATACTTGTCCTAATCATTATGATTGCATTATGGTTCAAAAGTTATGTGATTTGCAAATAAAGACTAAATGATGAGCATATTATATGGCTGATTCAAAGATGCATTCTTAAATATGTTCAATGAATCTTGCTGCAACAAAAAGAAACAAGGTATTGAAACACAAGAATCAATACCAATTAAAATTTGGTTGTCACATAAGAACCAACCAAACATGTTGCAATTCAATGTATGACAAGGAATACTTTGCAAAAATAAATGAAATTGTCAAATCCAAAGTTTAAGGACAATTGATATAAGCCAAGCTCATTCAAAAGAAAATCATGATTAAACAATGCAGTAGATTGCATGAGGACATGCAATAACTTTAGTTGGGGGGTATGTAGAGCCTCTAAAATGTATTCAAAATATCATCCACTTTCACCTTTATCGCCACTATTTCACTCACATGTCGCAACTCCATGACCATATAACCTTTCATTAGCCTCCATTTTCATAATTATATGGGTTCCATTTTTGTTTTCCAAAAGCTAATAATTTCTTTTATTTTAAGTGAATTTATGGTTAAAACTTAGAAAAATGACATATACTTGCTAATAGTTAAAAGTGGCTTTAGTTTCATGACATATGTAGGTCATTTGGAAGTTTCCAAGGCACCCTTATGTGGCCTCCAATGCTCAAATTAGAATTTCCTTCAAGATATGGAAGAAGATTTGGATAAAGGTCAAAGATGATATGTGCCTCATCATTACCTATTTTAATTGTAACTCTATGAGATTGTGTGTCTCACCATTACCTATTTGAATTGTAACTCTATGATATTTTCTAGGGATCTAGGGAGAGAATAGTGGACCTCCATTAATGAGGTAGCTTCTTATGTTTTTGTATAAATAGGAGAGCCTCCTCCTTTAAAAGGCATGTGTAAAGTTGGAGATACTCAGGTGGAAAGTTAAGACTACTTATGTTTTGAATGGAATTTAGATTTAGCACCATGCTCATCAGTGATGTTCACCTTGATTGCTAATGCTTTCACTGGGAGCCTCTCAACTTTCCATCTCTCATGTTTTTGGATTGGCCACCTATAATGTGTGAGATTTATTGTTTTTCATAGATTAATATTTATTGCTTTCATAGATTAAGATTTATTGCTTTCATACATTTTCTTGTGTGAGAGGTTAACAGTGATTGTTTTTATTTTCTTTCATATATTTTCCTGTGTGAGAGGTTAAGAATGATTGTTTTTGCTTTCATTTCATTTCATGTGATTTTGATTATTCATTTCATAGGATCCTAATTTGATAATGCACACATGATCCCTTAGAGTAGATCTCATTTCATGCAATTTCATTTCTGAAAGAGTGGTGTGCTTTTCAATTCCTGCAAGTGTGGCAAATTAAGATTTCAATTCTGCGCACTGTACTATAATTTCTTTTGAATTGATTGTTGAATTAGAATAGGTGAATTTGGTTTGTCATTATTTGGTTTCGTAGTAAGATTGATCTAAATTGGAAGTTAATTTCTAGCATATATAGTGCACGCACGCTTCGCAAATTTTACGAAACCCCCGGGTTGACAATTAAATCATAGGTAATTAATTTTCCTCAATAGTGGGTTGCAGGTATTGAAGTCTATGTCCCATTTGTAGAAAGCTCCTACAACAATGACTAGGTGAAGGGGAGTTGGTGGATCTCATGCTTTGTGAGTGTATCACTGGAAATGTTCAAATCTTTTGACTGCTTGAACGTAGTCATGAAACAAAGTGGGCAAAAAATAACCAATGGAAAGGATTTTTTGGGCAATAGCTTAGCCATCCTGGATAGGTGGCCGCTGCAAGCTTTGTTGTGGTAGTCATTTAAGACCTGCTCATCTTGATCAATGGTAAGACATCAATGAATAATGGTATCGATTCTAGGGCGATAGAGGACATTCTCCATAAGAAGGTAACAAGGGGCTTGGTGTCGAATGTTTCTGCGATCATCATGACTGAGCTGAGGGTTGAACTTATAAGTTCGAAGAAAGAGAAGGATATTGTTGTACTAGAGGCCATCCATAGGTATGATGAATATGTGTTCGTCTGGAAAGGGATCATTAACAGGAGACCCTTGGGATTCTGTAGGGATATTCATGATGAATTTTGCAAGGATAAGAGCTTTCTTTCTTTTAGGGGAAGCAAACTGTAAGTCGAACTATTGAAAATTTACTATCCATTGGACATACTTATGGTTCATCATATGACTAGTGAGTAAGTATCTCATGGGGTTAGTGTTTTCTATTATGGTGGTAGTCTATAACATCTTGTATGTCAAATATTCGGTATTGAGTGTACAAGGGCTAGGGTTGTTTTTTCTATTGGCCATAAGATGCTTTTTCTTATGTAATAGATGAGGTGTTCTTTATTATCTGTTCCTTCTTGGACTAATACCCCCACAATGGCTACTTATGATACAAATAAGTATAGGATATATTCATTAGTATGGCTAGGATGTTGGGTCCCTATAATACCACTGATTACCCCATTACTATTGTAGTTGCATCCCTTATTAATATTTTTGTGCCCCTATTATCCCCATATTGTTATTACTGTGCCCCATATAATCCCTCTATTGTTATTTTTGTGGCTTTATATTATTATTGTTAGGTCGGCTAGGTTATATTGTGACTCCTTAGACTCCTATATATAGAAAGGAGGTTTTTCCATTTGAATCATCCAAGAATTGTTCTTGAATCATCCAAGAATTGTTCATTTATGTAATGTAAAGGAGGTTGCCCCCTCAAAGAGGCTGAATTCTAAGGCGTTGATATATCTTTTCTATCTTTTCTTGAGCTGGTTTCATAACATTTGGTATCAGAGCTTTGGATTCTAGGGTTTCGCTGCTCCAAATAGGTCATCGTGGCATTTTCGCTATAAATTTTTTTCTGCGACGTTTCCAAAGCTAAAAAAAAAACCATTTGAGAAGAAATCACGTTGAACCTCGGGTCCTAATTTTAGAACTTTTCGCACTATATTTGTGGAGATATGATCTGAGGAAGTTGGTCTTTTTGCAGACTCCTGAATTACATTCCAAACAGGTGACCTGGGGAAAATAGTCATAACTTTCTCTCTGAGCATCGGATTGAAATTTCTTAAGAAGGTATAGCAAGAGGACAGATTGTAGTTTCTTTTATATATTTTGCAGAGCCAAGGTTGAAATAGTGACTCGTGGCACGTCGTACAAGTTCGCTCTACTGACCTAGTCTATAATTAGGTAACTGTGGGAGATTTCACATAACTCTTCCTTGGAGAATCCAAATTGGATCAGACTAGTGGCATTGGAAAGAGGACACAAAGGGCTACTGCAGCGCGCAATTTCAAAACTAGATGATCTGAAAGTACATAGATACATCAGAGGCAATATCGAGCTCCTACAAAGTTAAAAAATGTGTGTAAATTCTTTTAAATTTTTGCTTGAGATTGGTTTGAAAATTTATTTTGAAGGAATTCAAAGGGCATAGTAGAGCATTATTATCGGTAATTGATGCCCCAAGGAAAGAAAATGAAAACACCTAGTAAGCAACTTGAAATCTCTAGCATGACTCATGAAGAAGAGGAAGAAATGCTACATGATAATCAAAATTACAAGAACAAGTGCAACAAATATCACTCTCACAAAAGCTAACAGAAGCTAAGATAAATGGTGTGGAATCTAAGATAAAGGGCATGGAAGCTAAGATGGATGATTTAAAGATAGATTTGAAGACAGATTTGAAGAGAGACATGGCAGATTTGAAGATAGACATGGCAGATTTGAAGACATATTTGACAAATTTTCTACAAGAAATACTTACTAATGGTGAAAAGTTAGTAAAGGAAACTCATGATGCGAACAAAAGAAATGTTAATCATGATTTAATAGACTCTAATGTGGGATATAATACCCACCATATTCCAAAAATTGATATGAGGAAGTTTGATGGCAAGGATCCCGCAACATGGATATTACAGATGGAGCAATTTTTCGATCTCAATAATGTGCAAAACACACAAAAGGTACGTATTGCAACTTTATATTTGGAACCAAATCAGTTTGTATGGTATCAATGGCTTTGCTCTCGTAAAAAAATTATCACTTGGGCAATTTTTACGGAAGAATTGACAGCACATTATGAGGATACAAAAAGCAACACTTTTTTTAGCCAATTGATAAGTCTCAAGCAAAAGGGTTCAATAATGGAGCACATTGAGGAGTTCCAAAAATTGAACATAAGGGTAAAAAATATTCCAGAGGAGCATAGGATCGATGTGTTCATAGGGACTTTAAAGGATAATATCCAACATGATGTTCGCCTTTGGGAACCTGATTCATTAGAGAAGGCATTCAGGTTAGCAAGAAAAATGTAAAGCAAAATTATGGCAACCAAGAAGCATACCACTCACAACTATAAAGATGGAAGTGTTGTTGCCCCTAGTCTTCCACAACCTATAAGGTTGACACCACAACAATTGGAAGAAAAAATAGCAAAAGAGCTTTTTTACAGTTGTGATAGCAAATAAACTGAAGGTCATAAGTGTGCTGAGAAGAAATTATTCTACATAGATTGCGAAGAGGAAGAAGAAAAGGAGCAAGAAAGGTCAAAAGAAGAGGATATACTCCAGGAACAAAGCCTAGATAAAGAAGAAATGAATCCGACCATATCTTGTAATGCATTGATGGGAATTACCACTCCTCAAACCATCAAGATAGGAGGACAAATCAAGAAGAAAAAGGTAATAGTGTTGATTGATTCAAGAAGTACCCACAATTTTATTCATTGTAAGGTAGCAAAAGAATTGAATTGATTCTTATATCCAGCACCAGAGTGTCAAGTGATGGTTGCAAATGGAGGAACAATAAATTGCTCTGGAAAGTGCCATAATATCAAGCTATCGATGGGAGAATATGTATTGACTAGCCCAATGCTTTCCATTCTAATGGGAGGTGCTGATGTTGTACTAGGAGTCTAATGGCTACAATCCTTGGGTATAATAGATTTTAATTTTCAAGAACTTTTCATGAAATTTTTTGTGGAAGGAAAGGAAGTTGAATTAAGGGGTATTGCAAGGAAACCAGGAAAGATAATCAACTCTAACGGTATGACCTAGCTTCTAAAAAAGGAACAAAGGGGTGTGATTGCACAATTATGTTCGCTAGATGTTTCCACATTAGAATCATCTATTTCTCTAGATCTCCATAAAGTCTTGGAAAATCATTCCAAGACTCCCAAAGGTCTCCCACCTATTAGTGATCGTGATCATGCTATTCATCTGATTCCATGAATTATTCCTCCAAACATCAGGTCATACAGATATCCCTATGCCCAAAAGAGTGAAATTCAATGTATGGTTGCAGAAATGCTAGAGGCTGGTATAATTCAACCGAGTCAAAGTTCTTTCTCTGCTCCAGTAGTATTAGTGCACAAGAAGGATGGATCATGGCACATGTGTCCAGATTATAGGGAGCTCAACAAGCTCACTATTAAATATAAGTTTCCCATTCCTGTCATTGATGAATTACTAGATGAATTGCATGGATCAATTTACTTCACCAAGTTGGATCTTCGTTCAGGATATCATCAAATCAGAATGAAGACTGAAGAAATTCTGAAAACAGCATTTAGAACTCATGAGGTTCATTAGAAAATTTGTGTTAGTATTTTTTGATGATATACTAATCTACAGCAAGTCTTGGAAGGATCATGTTGAACATGTTGACAGGGTGCTACAACTATTGGAGGAGAAACAATTATATGCAAAAATATCCAAATGTTTCTTTGGAGTACAAGAGGTGGAATATCTGGGTCATATTGTATCTCATAAAGGAGTTAAGGTAGACCCTAGCAAAATTAAAGCCATTAAGGAATGGAAAATCCCCACATCCATAAAGCATCTCCAAGGATTTCTCGGGTTGACAGGGTATTATCGCAAGTTTGTTAAGAATTATGGGAGAATAGCAGCACCTCTAACAACATTATTGAAGAAAGATGCATTTTCATGGACTCCAGAAGCAACAAAGGCCTTCGAACATCTTAAAGAGGCAATGTGCCAAGCACCGGTCTTACCTACACCAGACTTCACAAAAACCTTTATTGTGGAATGTGATGCTTCAGGAAATGGAATTGGTGTTGTTTTAATGCAAGATGAAAGACCCATTGCTTTTGAAAGTTGTCCAATCAAGGGAAAGTTTTTAGACAAAGCTATTTATGAGAAGGAAATGTTGGCAATACTCCATGCACTTAAGAAATGGCAACCCTACCTAAGACACTTCAAGGTAAAAACAGATCATGATAGCCTTAAATACTTTTTAGAACAAAGATTATCCTTTTGAGAGCAACAAAATTGGGTCACAAAGATGTTGGGTTATGACTTTGAAATCATCTACAAAAGAGGGAAGAAAAATGTGGTGGCAGATGCACTCTCAAGAAAGGATGAGGATGTGGAAGCATTGTTGTGCGCCATTTCTATTATCCAACCAGATTGGAGAAATGAAGCAAGGGAGGAATGGAAGAATGACGAAGAAGTGTGGGCACTTATTCGAAAGTTACAACAAGATTCCAATACGTCTGATACATTTAGCTGGCAAAATGATTATTTATGGTACAAAGATCGCTTATACCTCTGTAAGAATTCCCAACTAAAACAAAAGATTCTTATGGAATTGCACACTTCTCCCTTAGGAGGGCACTCAGGATTTTTAAAAACTTACCACAGGGTTAACAAGGAATTTTTTTGGGATGGCCTTAAATCAAATATTCAAAAATTTGTGGCGGAATGTTTGGTTTGCCAACAAAATAAAGTTGAAACAATTAAGACATCGGGTCTATTACAACCTTTATCCATTCAAGGAGGAGGTTTCAATGGATTTTATCACAGGTTTACCCAAGTCTGAGGGAAAGACTGTCATCATGGTGGTAGTTGACAGACTTACCAAGTATGCACACTTTTTTGCATTATCACATCCATTTAAAGCCAGTATAGTTTCTACTGCATTTATGGAAACAATTCAAAAGCTACATGGAAACCCAAAGATTATTGTAAGTGACAGAGATCCCATTTTCATTGGAAATTTTTGGACATAATTATTTTCTTTTCTTGGTACTTAGTTAGCTCATAGCTCATCTTATCATCCTCAATCTGATGGGCAAATTGATATAGTAAACAAATGTTTGGAAGGATATCTTCGTTGCTTTGTATCTGATAAACAGACACAATGGGTCAAATGGTTGCTTCTAGTTGAATGGTGGTATAACACTTCCTTCCATACAGCAACAAAAATGACCCCATTTATGGCACTTTATGGATATCAGCCACCACCTATCACATCATATTTAAGGGAAAATTCTAAGTTTCAAGCAGTGGAACATCACATCGAACATCAACAACAAGTCCTCCAACTCTTAAAGGATAACCTCGTGTTGGCACAGAATAGAATGAAACAACAAGCAGATCAACATCGCAACGAAAGAAGTTTTGATGTAGGTGATTGGGTATTCCTACGGTTACAACCATATAAGAAAATGTCCCTCAAGAAAGCTAAGAAGGACAATAAATTATCACCAAAGTATTATGGTCAGTACAAGGTGTTGCAAAAGATTGGTATTATGGCATACAAATTGGAGCTTCCTGCAGCTTCTTGATTGCACCAGTTTTCCATGTTTCATGTTTAAAGGAGGTTATAGGCGACAAGCTCCCAGTTCAAACAATATTGCTAGAACTTGACGAGGAAGGAAAAAATATATTGGAACTGGAAGCAGTCACAGAAACAAGAACTCGACAACTACGAAATCGATCAATTTTGGAGTATCTTATCAAGTGGAAGAATTTATCCACTAAAGATTCCACATGGGAGGATGAGAATTTTATACAGAAGCATCCAGAACTACTCAAGCGTCGAGGAGAACACCTTTTTGAAGGAGAGGGGCATGTTGGGTCCCTATAATACTAGTGATTACCCCATTACTATTGTAGTTGCATCCCTTATTAATATTGTTGTGCCCCTATTATCCCCATATTGTTATTACTGTGCCCCATAGAATCCCTCTATTGTTATTTTTGTGGCTTTATATTATTATTGTTAGGTCGGTTGGGTTATATTGTAACTCCTTAGACTCCTATATATAGAAAGGAGGTTTTTTCATTTGAATCATCCAATAATTGTTCATTTATGTAATGTAAAGGAGGTTTCCCCCTCGAAGAGGCTAAATTCTAAGGCGTTGATCTATCTTTTCTATCTTTTCTTGAGCTGGTTTCATAACATAGGATGACTAATCAACAGTTCCTACCATAATGTATCTTTCAAAGCCTCAAACGATTTTTGGGATTCGTCATCTTAATGGAAGGGAATGTCCTAAATAAGCAGGCGCAAGAAACCATGCACATAAGTGGGATTTATCGAAAGGCCTGGACCTTCAGAGGGTCGACTCTAATGCCTTGTTGGGAAACAATGAATCCCAGCGGTCATCTTGCGTTGATGCAAAAGACACACTTGAGAGGGTTCTGTCATAGTTTATATTGTTAAGACCCATGAAACACCAGGTGGAGATCTTTGAAATGGTTTGAGTGCTTTTTGGATTGCATTGTAAGGTCATCCAAATAAGCTAGTATTAGATGAGTCAAGTCATAGAAGTTGTAGTTCATGGCCCGCTGAAAGGTGGCGCAAATGTTTTTAAGGCCGAAGGGCATTACTTGATAGGAAAACATGCCCCCTGGTGTTGTAAAAGTTTTTGTACTAATCAATATGTTGTATATGAATTTGTTTATACCATTAGAAGCCATCCATGAAGGATAAGCTTCATTTCTGGTGCATGCATCGATTACTTGATCAATGAAGGGTGTAGGATAATTTTCTATGGGACATGCCCTATTTAGATCTTTGAAGTCAGTACAAACTCAAATGGTGTTATGTTTCTTCATGACGGGTACAAGGTTGGAAACAAAAAATGTGTAAGTGATCAGTAAGATGAAATTGGCCTTATGAAGCTTGTTGATTTCATGTTTAATCACTTCTACCTTAGAAGGGTGGAGATGACTCTGTTGTTTCCTAATAGGGTAGGCTTTAGGCCATGTGTTAATGTGGTGCTCCACGATTGTAGGACTAATGCCTAACATTTCTGAGTAATACCATGCAAATATGTCCCTATATTCTTGAAAGAGGGCTTTGTATGAGACTACTTCCTCTAGGGAGCATGTTGCCCCCAGCGAGTTTTCTTCGACTATTCCAGGCTTGGTGAAAATATCTACCTTGACTGTAGGTTATATATTAGACACGTTCCCTTCCTCAAATGTGTCTAGTGCAGGAATGGGATTTTTTAACCAATATGCCTATCATGATGGTAGGAAGTCCTTTGTTTCTATTGTGAAAATATTGTGGCTGGGTGAATCAGTAGGTGAGAATTCTCTCTTGGGTAAAAAGAAAGAGTAGTGATGCATGGAATCCCAACGACACTTTGGTTCCATCATGGCCTTGAGAATATCTTCATTAGAGTGAAACAATGTATCTAATGGTGATAGAGGTTGCAGGAGGTTGTGAGGATGGGATTGGTAGCTAGTGTTGTTGGTTGAAAAATAAGAGAATGATTCAGTGGTTGTTGTCATAGAACCCAATGATGTTGAAAACGTGTAGATTGAATGTGTCTACATAGTCAAGGGTGGTACTACCTTTGTAGAGGGCGAAATGGTCTTCACACCAAAAATGATGAGAAAACTCCCTGAATCAAGGTTCCTACAGTCGAGGAAATGAATCATATGTGGTGATGTGTGTTGTCAACACCAAGTGGTGGGAGAATTTCACTAATGGTGGCTTGGTGATGAGTGGGAGAAGGTTCCCGAGATAATGTTGGCATATTAGGATCCAGTTCATATTTCTCTATGGGAGGAGGGTGTTCAACGATTACCTAAACTAGGTGGTTTCATATGCAAAGTCATCCAAATATTTGTAACATAGGACATGTCTCTGAACTATGAAAGTGGCTGGTACAAATTTTGCACATGTGTACTGCATGTAATGCAGGTTTTGTGCCGATGTAATAAATTGTGTGTGTATCATGATTTGTCATGGTTCGTGACGATGATGGGTGGATGGTTTCATGAGGTGGAGAATTTAAGGGTGCGTGTCACCTCTTGATCTTAGCATTGTTTATGGGAGGAGAGTTGTGATCCAAACATTAGTTTGACATAAGGTTGTTATTACTACTTGAAATCTCGGGAGGTACTGACATTTCCCCATATGATGAACTTGGGAACAAATGCAAAAATGGTTGTGTGTGTGTCTAGAGTGTTTTGAGCGGGCAGGTCGAGGAAGGTGGACCAATAAGAGAAAAATGTCTCTGGTTTTTCTCAATTCTCAGCATTGATTAATCAAATATCCTACTATATCGCATAGGGCACAAGAGTGGGAAGTTTTTGGAAATACTATCGTGGGAATATTTCCCATCCTACTGAATATTGATAGCGGGCGAGAGGTAGAATGGAAATGGGAATAAGGATAAACTGGGCATGAAGATTCTTCCTCGAAGACACAATAAACAATTTTCAACCCATCATCCGCCACTGACGCAGTGGGAAGTGATGGTGTCACAACATTGGCTTGAGTGAGAGCTCCCAATTCATCTCAATAATGAGGACTTTCAGTATAGTGATGTGTGTAATGTCTGTACTCTATGCATATATTGTATGCATGGTTGGTGCACAAAGCCTTACTATGTGCTTTTGTAGCCTTATCCCCTTAAGGTTGAGGTGGGGCTAATGGCATTTTTGGGGCATGAAGAAGAGATTTTAACTCCTCTAATTTAGGGCACAGGTTGGTATGGTGCCCTGATACTTCATATAATGCACAGGGTGGTGGTACCATGGACGAGGAAGTGGTTGAGGCCTCCACCTTCTTTCCTTTCTATTTGTCCCTTTTGGTGGCACCTACTAGTGTTTATGCAAGTATAACTTATTTTAGGGTGACTTCCTAAGAGGTGGTTGTAGGAATGATGCCAGTCGAGGTAATACCTGAGTTTGCTAACATGGATTGTGGTGCCAAATAACATATAGGTATCGCAAAAGCCATTTTTGGCAACATTCGTGCTTTCATGACTTGGTGTGAGACAAAACCAGGAGGGGGATACAAGAAAGGTGAAAGAGTCAGCAGTCACAACACTAGGGGTGTTTGGAACTGGTTCTTGAGGCTGAGGTGTGTTTGATGAACTCATCATACAAATCAGGGCTATAGGGGCGGGCTTGATTAAAGTTGGATCACCAGGGTATGTGCCAAGGAGTGATGACGCCTTGAACATCCTCAGACTTGCTTCAGTAAAATATGTTATCAACTTAGTGTGGGATCCTATGAAGGGTGATACACCATCAAGGGTGGTGGATGTCCTTTTCTTGTAGTATGTGAGCTGATCGATCATAACAATTTTCCCATCATGGGGGAACATCATGATACGAAACACTAAATAAGCTGCTGCAGTCATCGCATACATATAGCTACATCCTAACAGGATATTGTAGTCCAGCTAGGCATTAAGGACCTCTATATCTATGAGAATTGTTTTTTCAGAAAGCTCTGCCAAAATGTCCTGAAAAAGTCCTACGGGAGCCGAGGGGAACCTATCATATGCTCTGAGTGTAATGGGTGATGCAGTGAGTTTCGGGGATCCCATTTTCAACCAAACTGATTTAGACATGATACAGGTGGATTCTCCCTCATCAACAATACAACGATGGATGTTGATATTTTGAATGGTGACTGAAACCAGGGAGGCGACTATCGATGGCAGGCGTAAGGTAGTGTTATTCAAATCGAAAGCCATCACATGTGAATCGACTGGGTCGATTGCACCTAACATAGAAAGAAGGGCTTTCTATTGGGTTGGGAAAGTTTGTAAAACATCCAGTGTTGACATAACTAATGGGGATTGAGCTAGGTCATCGACGATAATATAACTATAAACAACCTTTGAATTATGTCTTGCTCGACGTAGTGCCATTTTGACCATATGTGGGATGGTTTTTAGGGGGTCAAGGTAATGACAAAGGTGTTGTAGTTGTAACAGAGGTTGATGTGGAAGGGTTGGTTTCTGGAGGGGCTCCATACTCCTAGTTGTGTATGCGGGAGAACATCTTCTCCAAGCATGAAAATGTCGCGATTGGTGGGATTAATGGAAATTCTTCCAGGAGGATTTTTATACTATTAGGGGGAGGGTTCATGTTGGGTATTCACCAATCCCTGGTATTCAAGAAGGTATTATGCATAATTGTGGGTTACTAGTTTGGCCCTTCCTACCCCTTAGTGTCTTTCATCCTCTTCGACTCAAGTAGTTCAGGGCAATGATGGGTGTACTACCCATATTCCCCACAAATAGCACAAGCATGATTAGTCCTTAGACTAGCATTCTTGTTCTAATTTTGTGGGTAGTTATTGTTCTGACCCTGGTTTTGGTTTCGATTTCGGGGATTGCCCCTAGCTGGTACTCATGAAGGTTGTTGTTGGTTATTTCCCCCTTAACCAGGTTTCCCTTTCTACTTATTCTTTCCTTTCTTCTTCTTGGAATTTGATGGGTTTGCCGTATTTAATTGTTAAAAAGAATATTGTTGTTTCTAGAAAGAGGGTTTGATGAAACTAACCCCAATGTTAGGATACGTTGTGGGGTTACTCTGTTGGGGTGTTGTAAAAGGGAAGTAAGGATTCCCTTGTCCTAGGTTGGTGTAAGTGCTTTGGGAGGTGGAAACCATCTCCGCGACAGAAGAAGGGTATTGACCACCCTGAATGGGAGGATATTGACTACTTTGCACGGTATAGTACTGGTAACTCTGCATATTAGGATTCTATGGTGTTTGTACTACGGGTTAAGTACTATATGGCTGGTAAGTGGTTGAGCTATTGTACACATTTCCATATTGTAGGAAAGTGTTTCTGGGTTGATTTTAGGCCATGGTTCCAATCAAACCATCTGCAACACTTGATGCTCCTAGTTTCTCTTGTCTGAATGACTGTAACTAAGGGGCATCAGGTAGAACATAGTAGACGTATCCAGAATGAGTATAAATGAGCTCAAATTGTTGAGCTTTAATTATATCCTCTTCTTCTATTTGTGGGAAGGTGGAAGCCACATATTTTGAGATAGTGGGAGTAAGAGATTTTATAAAGAGTTTGAGGAGGAGATCCTCATCTATGTTCACTTTAAACAAGCTACGACATTTTTTCCATTCATGGACTTAGTTCGAGATATGTATGGTAGTTGTTTTCTGGTGTTGGGTGTATGTTATATTCTTTCTACGATTAGTCGCTTGCATGTGGGGGAGAAAGTCCCCATTGTTCATTGTGTTGGCCCCAACATGGGGTTCATGGGGGGGCAGTAGCCCCCCTTGCCCTGGGAAATTTTTTTGGACCCTATATTAGGTGGGTGAACCTACCTATGGTTTTGTGTGTTGGTTTTGCACATAGTTTTGGTCATGATAGTTTTCTGACCATTGTATTTTTTAGATCCGTTCAAGAGAACTACGATTATGTTCTAATCCAGGGTTATGGATTCGGCTTTATGAATGCTTCAGCATGTATATATATGTATTGTAACATTGAAAGGAACATAATGAAAAATCAATATGGTAGTCCTGATTTTGGGATCTAGGGGAAAGTATTTGTGTATACATGTCTTATGTTTTATGTTCTCACCATTGTTTATTTTTTGTTTTTAGAAATTGCATGCAGGTAATTTCTATACAGTTTTAAAACCTTCATTTTGTATCAGAGTTGTTTCGGCTTCAAGGGGACACCTTTGTTGCTGAGGGATTTTTCTCAGACCTATGGTAGACCCTGTTCAGTGGGAGATATGCAGGATCGATTCTTATGGTGAAAGAATATGGAAAATAGTGGAAAGATATAGAACGAGAAAGTTAATGGTCAAATTTTTGAGTTATGGAAACTCAATATGGAGGATCTGTTGGAGGATAAAGATCAGTGGATCGTAGTAGGTCCAGGTACTAAACCAAAGACAATGTTAGATGAAGACTGGGAAAAGTTGGATTGGAAAGAAAAGAGCACAATAGGGTTGTGTATCTTAGATTCAGTATTGTTGACAAAGGCTTTGTGGGACACATTAGGGACTTTGTACCAATCTAAGTTCTTGGTGAACAAAATGTTCCTATGGAAAAAGTTGTATAACCCGAGGGTGAAGGATGGAGACTCGGTGATAAAGCATATGAACACATTTAATACTATGGTAAGCCATTTGTTATCTGTTGATATTAAAGTTTTAGATGAAGATAAGTGCATCAGTTTGTTGTGTTCTCTAGCAGATTCATGGGATATTCAGGGTGTTGCAATAGGTAGTAATACAATTACCTTGATGTTTAATGAAATAGTGTCATCCTTGCTGTTAGAGGAGATGAGATGGAAAAATATGGACGGCCATAATGGAGGTTCCTTGTCTATACGAGGACGGTCCCAGAACATAAATAAAAATAAGTCCTTGAGTGGGAGATCTAAATCTAGAGGGAGACCTAAATACCTAGGAAAACCATAAAGGTGTGCTAGAAATGCGGAAAGGAAGGGCACTTCAAAAAGGAATGTAGATTTAAAGCTCCTGATAAAGGAAAGGGATTTTATGATTCTCCTTTTACAAGGAAAAAAAACCACCTCCGATGAAGGTGGGGATGTGTACTTGGCTTCTCCTTTAAGTACACATGTAGATCATGAGGCATGCTTGATTGATGTAGGTGCATCCTTTCACTTCACTCCCCATAGGAGTCATTCTACGAGTATGAGAAATATGATGGTGGTGATGTATTCTTAGGGGATGACAGGAAGGCTAGAATCGTTAGACGTGGAAAATTCAAGCTATAGTTGCAAGGTGGAATGATTAGAATGCTTCTGGGTGTTTTGCATATCCCTGCATTGGCCAGAAATCTGATTTTTGTAAGCAAGATGGATGATGCAAGTGTAAAAACAATTTTCAAGAAAGATACCTGCAATATGGTTTGGGGAGCATTGGTATTTATGCAGGGAGTTCAGATTGGAAATCTATACAATCTTGTGGGTAGCACTATTATTGATGGGTGTAATAGTTCTATGGTTCTAAAAAATGGAGCATAAAATCTAGTGGTCTCTAGAGAAAAGATGATGCTATGGAATCAAAGGCTTAGACATATTGGAGAGAAGGGCCTTTGAGTACTTCATGGTAATGGTATGGTCAAAGGTATGTCTAATGTCTCTCTGGATTTCAATTTTTGTGAACATTGCATATATGGGAAGCAGAATCAGGTGAGTTTCCCCTCTGGTGCTAAAAGGGCGAAAAAGATATTAGATATTGTGCCCAGTGATGTGTTTGTACCTGTGTCGGTTCCATGACTGGGTAAGTTTATGTACTATGTATCATTTATAGATGACTTCTCAAGGAATACATGGATATATTTTCTCTGGAAGAAATCTGAAGTATTTGATAGGTTTAAAGAATTTAAGGCTCTGGTGGAAAACCAAACAAAGAATAAGATAAAGGTTATGAGGACAGATAACAGATTTATAGAAAGAATGAACAAGATGTTGATGGAAAAGGCAAGAAGCATGCTCAGTGGTGTTGGGTTAGGATAGAAATTATGGGTATAGGCAGTGGAGAGTGCATCTTACCTGGTTAATAGATCACCTTCATCCATGTTGGAGGATAAGACTCCACATGAGGTATGGATTGGTAAGAAACCCTCTCATGCACATCTGAGGGTATTTGAACCAAGTTGGATAGTAAAGATGAAAGGTGCATCTTTATTGGGTATAAGGATGGTTTAAAATGTTATAAGCTTTGGAGCCTAGAAACAAGGAAGGTTGTGTACAACCAAGATGTGGTGTTTAGAAAGGTGAAAGATGTTATTAAACATGAAGTCCTACCAAAGGAACCTAAGAAGATAAAGTTTTAGCTAAATGTGGAAGAATCAGACACTACAACAAAATAAGAATCAAAATATGAAGAGCCACAAACTCCAGTGGTGAGAAGATCAATTCGAGAAAGAAGGTAGCCATGAAGATATATTCCATTTGCTTATTGTTCAAATTTTCCTTTATCTATTATTGATTACGATCCCAAAACTGTCAGGGAGGCAGTAGATTCAGAGGATGGAAAACTCTGGAAAGAGGCCATGGTTGATGAAATGGTATCTTCAAACAAAAATGATGCTTGGGATCTGGTGTAGTTGTGAGATGGAAGGAAACCCATTAGGAGAAAAATGGTTTTTAAGAATAATATGAATACAAAAGGCAAGGTGGAGAAATATAAAGCTCAGTTTGTAGAAAAAGGTTATACCCAGGCATCAGGAATTGATTTTGGTGATCTTTTTTCTCGTGTTGACAAGGTAGCTTCTATTAAATTACTTTTATATGTTGCTGCTGCTTTTGATTTTGAGTTAGAACAGATGGATGTGAAGAAAATGTTTATTCATGGGAATCTAGAATAAGAGATCTACAGGAAGAAACATGAAGGCTTTGCGGTGAAGGGTAAGAAAAAAATGGTATGCATGTTAAAAAAGTCTCTGTATGGGTTAAAACAACCACCAAGGATGTGGTATCAAAAATTTGATACATATATACGAGGAGTTATCTTCACTAGAAGCAAAGAAGATCATTTTTTGTATTTTAAATTAATTTATGACTGTGTTATTTATTTTTTCTTGTATGTGGATGCTATGTTGTTGATTGGAAATGACAAAGAAATTATCCAGGATTTGAAGACCCAATTGTCCTCCAAATTCGACATAAAGGATCTTGGTGCTGCAAACTATATTTTGGGCATGGAAATTAAACGATATCAAGAAAAGAGGAAGCTCTAGTTAAACCAAAGGAATTATGTCAAGACAATATTGTAGAGGTTTAATATGTAGGATAGTAAACCCCTGAAGGTTCCTATTATTGTAGGTGTAAAGTTATATGTTGAACAGTGTCCCAAGACACAAGAAGAGGAAGAGGACATGTCCCGTGTACAGTAGCCTAATGTATGCAATGGTTTGTACTAGACCATACATTACACATGTAGTGGGAGTATTGAGCAGGTTTATGTCAAAACCAGGGAAGGAGCATTGGACAATAGTGAAGCAGGTTTTCAGGTATTTGTGGGGCACTAGTGATTATGGTTTGTGCTACAGAGGAAGATCAGGATTGGATAGATTTTTGGACATTCATGGCTTTGTTGATGCAAACTAGGCTGGAGATCTAGATCAGAGAAGATCTACAAGTGGGTATGTGTTTAACCTATTTGGAGGAGAAGTCAGTTGGATGAGCAAGAGACAGTCTAGAGTGGCACATTCAAATACAAAGGCAGAATACATGGAAACCACTCATGTAAGCATTTTGGTTGCAGATATTGTGCTCAATTATGGGGTTAGTATAACGAGATATAATGATAAAATGCGATAGCCAAAGTGCAAACCCTGCTTATTATTAAAAGACAAAGCACATTGATGTTCAATATCACTTTATGAGGGATATGGTTGAGGAAAAAAAGGTGTTGTGGGTAAAGGTCGACACTTTGAAAAATGTTGCAGATGCATTGATGAAGTATGTGAGCATTAAGAAGTTTTTTTGGTCTAGAGAAACAATGGGTATTGCATTTCTGCATTTCTAGACCAATGACTAAGCTCTCCTATGAGCCCCTGTGTGGAAAAGAAAACAACAAGTGGGAGAATGTTGGGTGCGTGCTCTATTATTTCCACGATTAGTTGCACACGCAGGGGAGTCATAGGGAGGCTAATAGCCTCATTTGTTTATTGTGTTGGGAGAAGCATACCACCCCCCTACATAGGGTCTGAAGTAGTGCTTCAAGAAAAAAAAAATTGACCCTATATTAGGCAGGACAACCTACCTATTATTTTGTGCATGGCTTTTTCACATGGTATTTTGTAGATCCATTCAAGGGAACTACAATTATGTTCTAATCCAGGGTTAATGGATGGGGGTTTATGAATGCTTTGACATATATATATATATATATATATATATATATATATATATATATATATATATATATATATATATATATATATATATATATATATATATATTGTAACATTGAAAGGCACATAATGAAAAATCGATCTGGTAGTCTTGGTTTTGGGATCCAGGGGAAAATATCTGTGTATATCTGTCTTATGTTTTATGGTCTCGCTATTACTTATTTTCTGTTTTTAGAATTCATATGCAAGTAATTTATGTATAGGGTTAAAACCTATTTCCAGATATGGGTGAGTATCTTTAATCTAGTATCATGACGTATTGGGAGCTAAAAGAAAGTGAGAAATGACTTGGATATAGATTCAAAGGTCCCATGGGAACCCGAGGCCTCACTTACGTACCATTTTTCTACAAACTCGGTGAGGGTGCATTGAAAATTCGTAATCAAACTGATTCATCTGTGATGCTATTGGATGAGCTCCATAGATGAAAGGTCATTATGTGGTTTCCTGGATCTCCCCTCTATTTCCCTTCAAATTTTGGTATATCTGAGGGTAACTTGGTTGGCATAGGGGGCCAATTCTGACTATGTGCAATGGGGTCATTTGTCAACTTGCTTAGATATGGAAGATTTAAGGAAGTGAGAAACGAGATTTTGGTGTTATTCTCCATCGTAAAATGATTTTGAATTATGATGTGAAAAGGGGTTCCCTATGGGGGAGTGTGAGATGGATTACCTTGAGGGTAGCGTGTGGGTGACCCTGAGCGGTGGTGTGTGGACTCCCCTGAGTGGTAGTGAAATGAGTACTTTGATGGGGATGGGTCCCAATCAAGGTTGCTCCAATAAAGGATGAATCCATAATAGTGGTTGTCTGATGTCTTCTACACATAAATTCCAAGAGACCTAACACACCTCCTAGCAAGGGGGGAGGTCTTGGAATTAGCTATAGTGACGGGGTACCATTGGGTCCCCTATGGTATCAAATGTAGTATGTGTTACTTATTGTGGTGGGGGGGATATGTATCAAAGAAAGTAAATTAAATACATAAAATAAATCAAAAAATAAATTGTTACTTTCCCTTTAAGTTATGTTATGTGATGAGTCAAACAAGAAAAATGTATTTTTTTGTTTTGTGTATGATAAAAAATCCTAATAAGACCTATGCATCCTTTCCAATCTCAAAGTAATCGGGCCTTGCGATGATATTTTTTTTTATGGGTACTAGGGTTATGTACCAAAAGAGCTAGCGATGCTTCTAGTAGCCAAAGAATCAACCAAGGTAATGAAGAGGCTTTAATGCTTCCCACTCCTCCACCTATAAGGAAATATTTCCTAAGATTTGGCCACTAGGATACCTTCATCCCAGAGGGGTTGTCAAGTCTTTAGCTTCTTGGCAGTCATTCATTTGTATTGAGCACTATACATGTTTAGTAGGCCTGCATAGTACCACACACAGTGAGACCGAAGCCAACTACCCTCTGAATCAGGTTTCTAACATGCCCAGGTAGTCTTTTCCATGGGATGATGAAGGATTTGAAGCACCATAAAAAACAACTTCTATGTTTCAAAATGTAACATGACCATGACAACTTATTGGATGCCTACCCCCAATGGTCCTAACCTCAACTATAAAATCTTTTGTGGCCCCTGTAGAGGAATATAATGTGTCCAAGTTATGGTTGCTTTTAGAGAGTCTTACTTCACTTATGGTGTAAAGAGGTAAGCTAAAATAAACTAAGTGAAAAATCTCCTGAAACTAGATGCCATTTGCAACTAAGTTTAGAGTAGCTTATTGTGTGGAGTGTAATGTGTCTGCAAGTGACATAGTGAACATACAAATTATGTAGTGATGTGGATATGCGATTATACTTTATAAAATCCCCTACTTAAACTAAGTTGTATTTGTTCCTTTCATGAAAAGAAATAATGTGTGGTTAATGGGCCACTTAATTCCTATTACACTATGTGAGCCTAAAAGAGAGATGGAAAAAACTGAGTGTGTTAGGAAATCTTTTTTATGCAAGCCCGGGATCATCTAAAAGACACAAGGGAAGTAGGGGCTACTCCCTTTCTTTAATAACACAATGTCCTAGTCCCAATACTAATGAAAATAAAAAGCTTTGGTTAGTAAAAAAGATGTGTGGATTTAAGGCCACTTACTCTCCTCCTAATTAAGCTATGTGACTTAAGAAAAAAAAGAGCAAAACAAGTTGAAAAGATGGGTGGATAATGGCTACTTACTCTTCCCCTAATTAAGATATGTTTGGATTGAAAATTTTGAAAGTAAAGACTAAGAAATTTCCCTACTAATAGTGGTTAGTAAAGAAATTAAACAATCTATCTAATTGTAAAAAATTGCAAAAGTGTGGGAAATTCACTAAAGGTTGCCTAACACTTAAGAAATAATAAATACGATGAATTTTTTGAGTCTCTGTAACTCGCGCCGGTTATGTTCTGCACATATGCACAAACACATATCTGTCTGCGATAACAGTCACGCAATTGATGCTAAAAATTTAAAAAGAGGTATTTTCGAGCCAGAAACAGGTCTAAAGGGACCTGCAAATTTCTAGAAAAATAAGAGAGGTATAATACAGTAAAAATGCAGAGAGAAAGGTCCTGCGGAACAACAAATTAGATCAAAGAAAGGCAACAAGTGGATTCACCATCTTGTAATGTTGTGTTTCTTGCTTATGAGTACTAAAAACACCTTACTTGGAATTGGTTGTTACCTACAAGGAGCATATATGCAATTGGATGTTGTTAGTGGACAAGCATTGATAAAAAAAAAAAGAATTGAAAGGAATGGAAACAATTCATGAACAAATATAAACTAAAACTACACTAGATAACATATAAGCAAACTTAATGAAGCAAAAAAATCAACAAAGATTAGGAAAATAATCCTCTTTATTGACTGTTGGTGGTAGAAGAGTTACAATAGAAGAATAAAAGACACTTGAAGAGATTTTTTTGACAAATGGTGCTTAAAAAATGTCAACAAGGATTTTTCTCTCTCAATCTCTTTGCAAAATCTCTCTCTCTCAAAGAAGCATAAAATACACTCTCAATGGTGGAATTCTCTTCTCAATGGAATGCTAGATTTATTGGGAGCAATTTTGGTAGCATAACAATGCTCTTATTCTTCTTGTTTTTGGCTCTTCATGAACTTGTATTATATTTTTTTGGACACTCCTTCCCTCCTTTTTCTCATTAATGTGGTTGTTTGCCCCATAAATGAGATGAGAGATACATTCTCCTTGCCTTTAAGGCTTCTTGGGGCTCAAGGCTTGACTTTTTCAACCCATCATGTCAAGATTTTTTCAAGTAAGTTTGCAACTCGAGGTGATAACTAGAATTTTTCTTCAACTTTGCGACTATTGGAAAAATATCTGCGGAGTTGTTAATTTCTAGTAATGGTGCACTCGCGTAGTTCAATTTTTTAACTTGAACCTTAGGAAATCTTTTAATTTTTTGTATTCATGGTGCTTTCAGCTGAAAATGTAACCTCTGCATGTGTTGATCACTAACTTGTGTCTTCTACTGTGTACAAATGAGTGTACAATTTTCACATGATAACACTCTTTAATGAATAAATACGGAGATGAGAAGCATTCATTCATTTGATCATTCGTTGAGGAAAGGTAATCTTGCAAGACAAAGGGCACTGGCAGTAGTAATTTTATTTAGGGCTCGGGGATGACAACTGCAACTTGTCTAAGGTTGGGTTGAGAGTCGTCCCCAACACTTTGTTGCAGTTAGCAAGATCCATATAATGTTCCAACCCCGAATCACTAATAAGATCTATTTTTTGTTCTTCACTCTATGAGTACGTCTTCTTTGCTAATGTTTTCTTTTGAAATTCTATGCTAGTCAGTTGAATATTTGTGTTGATAGCATGGCTTGATTCATTAGTATGGTATATTTTTATTTTGGGTGATTATATATAGTCACGAGAAGAGATGGAAGCAGTACAACAACTACCCCAAAGGTGTGGGCGAAATACTGTTATGCAACCAGGTCACAAAATAGAAGAAAGGATAGAGAAACGACTTCAAATCAACCTCTTCAAGAGGGAAACCTCCTTTACATTACAAAAATGAAAAATTCTTCTATGATACAAATGACAAGACCTCCTTTCTATATATAGGAGTCTAAGGGGTCACAATATAGTCAAAGTTGACATAACAATAATAATGTAAGGGCACAACAACAACAATAGTGGGCTTCTATGGGGCACAATAATAACAATATGGGGACAACATGGGAACAACAATAACAATAACGGGATACAATGACAATAATAAGGGAATACACTAGTATTATATGGACCTAACATGCCCCTCTCCTTCAGAAACATGTTGTCCTCAACGCTTGAGTAGTTTTGGATGCTTCTATATAAAATTATCATCCTCCCATGTGGAATCTTCAGTGGGTAAGTTCTTCCACTTAATGAGATACTTTGAAATTGATCGATTTCATAGCCGTCGAGTTCTTGTTTTTGTGACTACTTCAGGTTCCAATATGATTTTTCCTTCCTTGTCAAGTTCTGGCAATATTTTTTGAACTGGGAGCTTGTCACCTAAAACCTTCTTTAAGCATGAAACATGGAAAATTTGGTGGACTCAGGAAGCTGTAGGAAGCTCCAATTTGTATGCCATAGTACCAATCTTTTGCAACACCTTGTACGAACCATAATACTTTGGTGATAATTTATTATCATTCTTAGATTGCTTGAGGGACATTTGTTTATATGGTTGTAGCCATAGAAATACTGAGTCACCTAAATCAAAAATTATTTCACTGTGATGTTGATCTGCCCATTGTTTCATTCTATTCTGTGCCAAAGTGAGGTTATTCTATAAAAGTTGGAGAACTTGTTATTGATGCTAGATGTGATCTTCCACTACTTGAACCTTAGAATTTTCTCTTAAATATGATGTGATGGACGGTGGATGATATCCATAAAGTGCCATAAATGGGGTCATTTTTGTTGCAGTATGGAAGGAAGTGTTATACCAACATTTAGCCAGAGGCAACCATCTGACCTATTGTGTTTGTTTATCAGATACAAAGCAATGAAAATATCCTTCCAAATGTTTGTTCACTATCTCAATTTTCCCATCAGATTGAGGATGATACGATGAGCTATGAGCTAAGTAACCAGAAAAGAAAATAATTATGTCCAAAAATTTCCAGTGAAAATGGGATCTCTGTCGCTTACAATAATCTTTGGGTTTCCATGTATCTTTTGAATTGTTTCCATAAATGCAGTAGCAATTGTACTAGCTTTAAAGGGATGAGATAATGCACAAAAGTCTGCATACTTGGCAAGTCTATCAACTACCACCATGATGACATTCTTTCTTGTGGAATTGGGTAAACTTGTGATAAAATTCATTGAAACCTCCTCCCAACGTTGACTTGGAATGAAGAAAGGTTGTAATAGACCTAGGGTCTTAATTGTTTCAACTTTATTTTGTTGGAAATCCAAACATTCCGCCATAAAATTTTGAATATCAGATTTAAGGCCATCCCAAAAAAATTCCTTCTTAACCCTGTGGTAAGTTTTTAAAAATATTGAGTGCCCTCCTAAGGGAGAGGTGTGTAATTCCATAAGAATCTTTTATTTGAGTTGGGAATTCTTATAGACGTATAAGCGATCTTTGTACCATAACGAATCCTTTTCCCAGCTAAATGTATCATATGTATTGGGGTCTTGTTGTAACTTTTGAATGAATTCCCACACTTCTTCGTCATTCTTCCATTCATCCCTTGCTTCATTTATCCAATCTGGTTGGATAATAGAAATGGTGCAAAGAAATACTTCCACATCCTCATCCTTTCTTAAGAGTGCATCTGCAAAAACATTTTGCTTCCCTTTTTTGTAGATGATTTCAAAGTCATAACCCAACATCTCTATGACCCATTTCTGCTACTCTTCTGAAGATAATATTTGTTCTAAAAAGTATTTAATACTATCATGATGTATTTTTACCTTGAAGTGTCCTCCCATTAGGTAAGATCGCCATTTCTTAAGTGCATATAGTATTGCCAACATTTCCTTCTCATAAATAGCTTTGTGTAAATACTTTCCTTTAATTTGATGACTTTCGAAAGAAATGTGTCATTCTTCTTGCATTAAAACAACACCAATTCCATTTCCTAAGGCATCACATTCCACAATAAAGGTTTTTATGAAGTCTGGCGTAGTTAAGACCGGTGCTTGGCGCATTGCCTCTTTAAGATGTTCAAAGGCTTTCATTGCTTTGAGACTCCAAGAAAATGCATCTTTCTTCAATAATGTTGTTAGAGGTGCTGCTATTCTCCCATAATTCTTAACAAACTTGTGATAATACCTTGTCAACTCGAGAAATCCTCACAGATGCTTTATGGATGTGGGGATTTTCCATTCCTTAATGGCTTTATTTTTTCTAGGGTCTACCTTAACACCTTCATGAGATAACATATAACCCAAATATTCCACCTCTTGCACTACAAAGAAACATTTGGAGGTTTTTTTATAAAATTGTTTCTCCTCCAATAGTTTGAACACTCTATCAACATGTTGAACATGATCCTTCCAAGACTTGCCGTAGATTAGTATATCATAAAAAAATACTCACACAAATTTTCTAAGGAAGGGTTTGAAAATGGAATTCATCAAACCTTGAAATTTAGAAGGTGTATTGGTAAGGCCAAAAGGCATGACCAAAAATTCATAATTACTCTCATGAGTTATAAATGTTGTTTTCAGAATGTCTTTAGTCTTCATTCTGATTTGATGATATCCTAAACGAAGGTCCAACTTGGTGAAGTAAATTTCTCCATGCAATTCATCAATGAGAGGAATGGGAAATTTATCTTTAATAGTGGGCTTGTTGATCTCCCTATAATCCGAACACATGTGCCATGATCCATCCTTCTTGTGCACTAATACTACTGGAGCAGAGAAATAACTTTGACTAGGTTGAATTATACCAGCCTCTAGCATTTCTGCAACCATACGTTCAATTTCACTCTTTTGGGCATAGGGATATCTATAAGTCCTAATGTTTAGAGGAACACTTCCTGGAATCAAATGAATAGCATTATCATGATCACGAATATGTGGGAGGCCTTTGGGAGTCTCAAATACCTTGGAATGATTGTCCAAGACTTTTTGGAGATCTGGAGAAATAGATGATTTCAACGTGGGAACCTCTAGCAAACATAATTGTGCAATTATGCCACGTTGTTCTTCCTTTAGAATCTTTGTCATGCCTTTAGATATGATTATCTTTCCCATTTTCCCTGCGATACACCTTAGTTCAACTTCCTTTCCTTCTGAAAAATAAATAAATAAATAAATAAAAATAAAAAAAATAAAAATAAAAATAAAAATAAAAAAAATTCAAGAAAAGTTCTTGAAAATTAAAAGCTATCGTACCCAAATATTGTAGCCATTGGACTCCTAGTACAACATAAGCACCACCCTTTATAATGGAAAGCATTGGACTATTAAACACATATTCTCCCATGGATAGCTTGATATTATGGCACTTTCCAGAGTAATTTATGGTTCTTCCATTTGCAACCATTACTTGACACTCTGGTGTTGGATATAGGAATCAATTCAATTCCTTCGTTATCTTACAATGAATAAAACTATGGGTACTACCTGAATCAATCAACACTCTCACCTTTTTCTTCTTGATATGTCCTTCTATCTGGATAGTTTGAGGAGTGGTTATTCCAACTTATGCATTACAAGATATGGTCAGATTCATTTCTTCTTTCTCTAGGCTTTGTTCCTGGTGTGTATCCTCTTCCTTTTATTTTTCTTGTTCCTTTTCTTCTTCCTCTTCACAATCTATGTGAAATAATTTCTTCTCAGCACACTTATGACCTTTAGTGTATTTGCTATCACAACTGTAACAAATCCCTTTTGCTCATTTTTCTTCCAATTATTGTGGTGTCAACCTCGTAGGTTGTGGAAACCTGGGGGCAACAACACTTCCATCTTTATAGTTGTGATTGGTAGGCTTCCTTGTTGCCATAATTTTTCTTTCAATTTTCCTGGACAACCTAATTGCCTTCTCTAATGAATCAGGTTCCAAAATGTGAACCTCATGTTGGATGTTATCCTTTAATGTCCCTATGAACACATCAATCCTATGCTCCTCTGGAATATCTTTTACCCTTATATTCAATTTTTGGAAGTCCTCAATGTGCTCCACCATTGAACCTTTTTGTTTGAGATTTATCAATTGGCTAAAAAGGTGTTTCTTTTTGTATCTTCATAATGTGCTATCATTTCTTCCGTAAAAATTTCCCAAGTGACAATTTGTTTACGAGAGAAAATCCATCGATACCATACAAACTAATTGGGTTCCAAATATAAAGTTGCAATGCGTACCTTTTGTGTGTTTTGCACATTATGGAGATCAAAATATTGCTCCATATGTAGTATCCATGTTACGGGATCCTTGCCATCAAATTTCCTCAATTCGATCTTTGGAACATGGTGGGTCTTCAATCCAATGTTAGATTCTATGAAATCATGATTAACATTTCTTTTGTTCTCATCATGAGTTTCCTTTACTACCTTTTCGCCATTAGTAAGCATTTATTGTAGAAAATTTGTCAAATCTATCTTCAGATCTTCCATGTTTCCTTTAAGTTTTGCTTCTATACCATCCATCTTAGCTTCCATGCCATCCATATTAGCTTCCACACTATCCATATTAGATTTTGCGCCATTCATCTTAGCTTCCACGCCATTCTTTAAACCATCCATCTTAGCTTCCATGCCTTTCTTTAAACCACCATCTTAGCTTCTGTTACTTTTTGTGAGAGTGAAATTTGTTGCACTTGGTCTCGTAATTTTGATATATGCTTCATCTTCTTCATGAGTCATGCTAGAGCTTTCAAGTTGCTTACTAGGTGTTTCCATTTTCTTTCTTCGGGGCATCAATTAATGATAATTATGCTTCACTATGTCCTTTGAATTCCTTCAAACTGATTTTTCAAACCAAACTTATGCAAAATTTTAAAAATACTACACACCTTTTTTGGATTTGTAGGAGCTTGATATTGAATAGGTTGTATCTCTGTAATTTCGGATCTGCAAGGTATGAAATTGCGTCCTGTGTTGGGGGGTTAGAGGGGGGGTGGAGCCTCCCTTCGTTGCGCCGATTGTGTAGGGGGGGGGGGTCACAGGGGGTTTGAAGCGTACCCGTAACCCCACTTTATGGGGTCCAGGGCAGTGCCCCAGAAAATTTTGGTTTTGGACCCTATATTAGGATGGGTGGACCCACCTATGGTTTTGTGCATGATTTTCGCACATGTTTTTGGGCACGATGGTTTTCGGTCCATGGTATTGCATGCTTCAACATGTATAAATATATATTATAACATTGAAAAGAACATAATGAAAAATCAAGCTAGTAGTCCCAATTTTGGGATCCACGGGAAAATCTCTGTGTATATGTGTTTTATGTGTTATGCTCTTGCGATGTTTATTTTCTGTGTTTTAGAATTCGTATGCAGGTAATTTTTGTATGGGGTTAAAACCTACATTTTATATTAGAGCAGTTTTGGCTTCAAGGGGATGCATTTGTTGCTGAGGGGTTTTGCTCAGGCCTATGGTAGACCCTGTTCAGTGGGATATTTGCGAGATCGATTCTAGTGGTGAAAGAAGATGGTGAGCAGTGGAAAGATAGAGATCAAGAAATTTCATGGTCAGAGTTTTGAGTTGTGGAAACTCAAGATGGAGGATCTGTTGGTGGATAAAGATCACTGGATCATGGTAGATCCGGGTACTAAACCAACGGGAGTGTCTGATGAAGAATGGAAGAAGTTGGATCGGAAGGCTAAGAGCACAATACGATTGTGTGTCTTAGATTCAGTATGGCTAAATGTATCAAGGGAAGCTATGGTGAAGGCTTTGTGGGACAAGTTAGGGACTTTGTACCAATATAAGTCTTTGGTTAATAAATTGTTCCTACGGAAAAAGTTGTATAACCTGAGGATGAAAGATGGAGACTCGATGACAGAGCATCTGAACGCATTTAATACTGTGGTAAGTCAGTTAGCATCTGTTGATATTAAAATTTCAGATGAAGATAAGTGCATCAGTTTTTGTGTTCTCTACCAGATTTGTGGGATAGTCTGGTTATTGCAATAGGTAGCAATGCAACTGCCTTGTAGTTTGATGAAATAGTCTCATCCTTGCTAACGGAGGAGATGAGATAGAAAAATATGGAGAGCCAGAATGGTGATGCCTTGTCTGTACGACGATGGTCCCAGAACAGAAACAAAAATAAGTCATCAAGTGGGAGATCTAAATCTCCAGGAAAACTTGTAAATGTGGTGTGTTGAAAATGCGGAAAGGAAGGGCACTACAAAAGGGACTGTAAATCTAAAGCTCCTAATAAAGGAAAGGGATCTGATGATGCTCCTTCTACAAAGGCGAAAACCACCTCAGATGAAGGTGGGGATGTGTACTTGGCTTCTTCAATTACACATGTAGATCATGAGGCATGGTTGATTGTTGGGTCCCTATAATACTAGTGATTACCCCATTACTATTGTAGTTATACCCTTATTTATATTGTTGTTCCCCTATTACCCCCATATTGTTATTTCTGTGCCCCATAGAATCCCTCTACTGTTATTTTTGTGGCTTTATATTATTATTGTTAGGTCGGCTGGATTATATTGTGACTCCTTAGACTCCTATATATAGAAAGGAGGTTTTATCATTTGTATCATCCAAGAATTGTTCATTCATGTAATGTAAAGGAGGTTGCCCCCTCGAAGAGGCTGAATTCTAAGGCATTGATCTATCTTTTCTATCTTTTCTTGAGCTGGTTTCATAACATTTGGTATCAGAGCTTTGGATTCTAGGGTTTCGCTGCTCCAAACAGGTCATCGTTGCATTTTCGCTATAACATTTTTCTGTGAAGTTTCAGAAGTAGCAAAAAAAACCCATTTGAGAAGAATTGGCACTGAACCTTGGGTCTGAATTTTTAGAGCTTTTCGTGTGATATTTGCGGAGATATGATCTGAGGAAGTTGGCCTTTTTTCATACTCCTGAATTACATTCAAAACAGGTGACCTGGGGAAAATCGTCATAACTCTCTCTCTGAGGATCAGATTGAAATTTCGTAAAAAGGTATAGAAAGAGAACGGACTGTAGTTTCTTGTACGTGTGTTTCAGATTCAAAGGTTGAAACAGTGACTCGTGGCATGTCGTACAAGTTCGCTCTACTGAACCAGTCTAAAAGCAAGTCACTGTGGGAGATTTCACATAACTCTTCCTTGGAGAATCCAATTTGGCTCAGACTTGTGGCATTGGAAAGAGGACACGGAAGGCTACTGCAGGTAGCAATTTCAGAACTGGATGATCTGAAATTACAGAGATACATCAGATTCAATATCAGGCTTCTATAAAGTGAAAAAAGGTGTGTAGTTTTTTTTTTTTTTTTTTTTGTAAGCTTGGTTTAACGGAATTCAAAGGGCATAGTAAAGAATTATTATCGGTAACGGATGCCCCGAGGAAAGAAAATGCAAACACCTAGTAAGGAACCTGAAAGCTCTAGCATGACTCATGAAGAAGAAGAAGAAATGCTACATGATATATCAAAATTACAAGAACAAGTGCAACAAATGTCACACTCACAAAAGCTAACAAAAGCTAAGATAAGTGGCGTGGAATCTAAGATAAATGGCATGGAAGCTAAGATGGATGATTCAAAGACAGATTTGAAGAGAGACATGGCAGATTTGAAGACAGATATGGAAGAATTGAAGAAGTTGCTACAAGAAAGGGTCACTAATGGTGAAAAGGTAGTAAAGGAAACTCATGATGAGAACAAAAGAAATGTTAATCATGATACCATAGACGCTAATGTTGGATCAAAGACTCACCATGTTCCAAAAATCGATATGAGGAAGTTTGATGGCAAGGATCCCGCCACATGGATATTACAGATGGAGCAATTCTTCGATCTCAATAATGTGCAAAACACACAAAAGGTACGTATGGCAACTTTATATTTGGAACCAAATCAGTTTGTATGGTATCAATGGCTTTGTTCTCGTAAACAATTTATCACTTGGGCAATTTTTATGGAAGAATTGATAGCACATTATGAGGATACAAAAAGCAACACTTTTTTTAGCCAATTGATAAGTCTCAAACAAAAGGGTTCAATAATGGAGCACATTGAGGAGTTCCAAAAATTGAACATAAGGGTAAAAGATATTCCAGAGGAGCATAGGATTGATGTGTTCATAGGGTCTTTAAAGGATAATATCCAACATGATGTGCGCCTTTGGGAACCTGATTCATTAGAGAAGGCATTCAGGTTAGCAAGAAAAATGGAAAGCAAAATTATGGCAACTAGGAAGCATACCATTCACAACTATAAAGATGGAAGTGTTGTTGCCCATAGTCTTCCACAACCTACAAGGTTGACACCACAACAATTGAAAGAAAAAAGAGCAAAAGGGCTTTGTTACAATTGTGATAGCAAATACACAAAAGGTCATAAGTGTGCTGAGAAGAAATTATTCTACATAGATTGTGAAGAGGAAGAAGGAAAGAGCAAGAAAGGTCAAAAGAAGAGGATATATTCCAGGAACAAAGCCTAGATGAAGAACAAATAAATCCGACCATATCTTGTAATGCATTGGCGGGAATTACCACTCCTCAAACCATCAAGATAGAAGGACAAATCAAGAAGAAAAAGGTAATAGTGTTGATTGATTCAGGAAGCACCCACAATTTTATTCATTGTAGGGTAGCAAAAGAATTGAATTGCTTCCTATATCCAGCACCAGAGTGTCAAGTGATGATTGCAAATGGAGGAACAATAAATTGTTCTGGAAAGTGCCATAATATCAAGCTATCCATGGGAGAATATGTATTGACTAGCCCAATGCTTTCCATTCCAATGGGAGGTGCTGATGTTGTACTAGGAGTCCAATGGCTACAATCCTTGGGTACAATAGCTTTTAATTTTCAAGAACTTTTCATGAAATTTTTTGTGGAAGGAAAGGAAGTTGAATTAAGGGGTATTGCAGGGAAACCAGGAAAGATAATCAGCTCTAATGGCATGACAAAGCTTCTAAAAAAGGAGCAAAGAGGTGTAATTGCACAATTATGTTCGCTAGATGTTTCCACATTGGAATCATCTATTTCTCCAGATCTCCAAAAAGTCCTGGACAATCATTCCAAGGTATTTGAGACTCCCAAAGGTCTCCCACCTATGCGTGATCATGATCATGCTATTCATCTGATTCCAGGAAGTGTTCCCCAAACATCAGGCCGTACAGATATCCATATGTCCAAAAAAGTGAAATTGAACGTATGGTTGCAGAAATGCTAGAGGCTGGTATAATTCAACCGAGTCAAAGTTCTTTCTCAGCTCCAGTAGTATTGGTGCACAAGAAGGATGGATCATGGCGCATGTGTCCAGATTATAGGGAGCTCAACAAGCTCACTATTAAAGATAAGTTCCCCATTCCTGTCATTGATGAATTACTGGATGAATTGCATGGATCAATTTACTTCACCAAGTTGGATCTTCGTTCGGGATATCATCAAATCAGAATGAAGATTGAAGACATTCCGAAAACGGCATTTAGAACTCATGAGGGTCATTATGAATTTTTGGTCATGCCTTTTGGCCTTACCAATGCACCTTCAACATTTCAAGGTTTGATGAATTCAATTTTCAAACCATTCCTTAGAAAATTTGTGTTAGTATTTTTTGATGATATACTAATCTACAGCAAGTCTTGGAAGGATCATGTTGAACATGTTGACAAGGTGCTACAACTATTGGAGGAGAAACAATTATATGCAAAAAGATCCAAATGTTTCTTTGGAGTCCAGGAGGTGGAATATTTGGGTCATATTGTATCTCATGAAGGAGTTAAGGTAGACCCTAGCAAAATTAAAGCCATTAAGGAATGGAAAATCCCCACATCCATAAAGCATCTGCGAGGATTTCTTGGGTTGACAGGGTATTATCGCAAGTTTGTTAAGAATTATGGGAGAATAGCAGCACCTCTAACAACATTATTGAAGAAAGATTCATTTTCATGGACTCCGGAAGCAACAAAGGCCTTTAAACATCTTAAAGAGGCAATGTGCCAAGCACCGGTCTTAGCTACACCAGACTTCACAAAAACCTTTATTGTGGAATGTGATGCTTCAGGAAATGGAATTGGTGCTGTTCTAATGCAAGATGAAAGACCCATTGCTTTTGAAAGTCGTCCAATCAAGGGAAAGTTTTTAAGCAAAGCTATTTATGAGAAGGAAATGTTGGCAATACTCCATGCACTTAAGAAATGGCGACCCTACCTAATGGGAAGACACTTCAAGGTAAAAACGGATCATGATAGCCTTAAATACTTTTTAGAACAAAGATTATCCTCTGAAGAGCAACAAAAGTGGGTCACAAAGATGTTGGGTTATGACTTTGAAATCATCTACAAAAAAGGGAAGCAAAATGTGGTGGCAGATGCACTCTCAAGAAAGGATGAGGATATGGAAGCATTGTTGTGTGCCATTTCTATTATCCAACCAGATTGGATAAACGAAGCAAAGGAGGAATGGAAGAATGACGAAGAAGTGTGGGCACTTATTCGAAAGCTACAACAAGATTCCAGTACTTCTGATACATTTAGCTGGCAAAATGATTCGTTATGGTACAAAGATCGCTTATACCTCTGTAAGAATTCCAAGCTAAAACAAAAGATTCTTATGGAATTGCACACTTCTCCCTTAGGAGGGCACTCAGGATTTTTAAAAACTTACCACAGGGTTAAGAAGGAATTTTTTTGGGATGGCCTTAAATCAGATATTCAAAAGTTTGTGGCGGAATGTTTGGTTTGCCAACAAAATAAAGTTGAAACAATTAAGACACCGGGTCTATTACAACCTTTATCCATTCCAAGCCAACGTTGGGAGGAGGTTTCAATGGATTTTATCACAGGTTTACCCAAGTCTGAGGGAAAGAGTGTCATCATGGTGGTAGTTGACAGACTTACCAAGTATGCACACTTTTGTGCATTATCACATCCATTTAAAGCCAGTACAGTTTCTACTGCATTTATGGAAACAGTTCAAAAGCTACATGGAAACCCAAAGATTATTGTAAGTGACAGAGATCCCATTTTCACTGGAAATTTTTGGACAGAATTATTTTCTTGTCTTGGTACTCAGTTAGCTCATAGCTCATCTTATCATCCTCAATCTGATGGGAAAACTGAGATAGTAAACAAATGTTTGGAAGGATATCTTCGTTGCTTTGTATCTGATAAACAGACACAATGGGTCAAATGGTTGCCTCTGGCTGAATGGTGGTATAACACTTCCTTCCATACAGCAACAAAAATGACCCCATTTATGGCACTTTATGGGTACCAACCACCATCAATCACATCATATTTAAGAGAAAATTCTAAGGTTCAGGCAGTGGAACATCACATCGAACATCAACAACAAGTCCTCCAACTCTTAAAGGATAACCTCGTGTTGGCACAAAATAGAATGAAACAACAGGCAAATCAACATCGCAGTGAAAGAAGTTTTGATGTAGGTGATTGGGTATTTCTACGGCTACAACCATATAAGCAAATGTCCCTAAAGCAAGCTAAGAAGGATAATAAATTATCACCAAAGTATTATGGTCCATACAAGGTGTTGGAAAAGATTGGTACTATGGCATACAAATTGGAGCTTCCTGCAGCTTCTCGATTGCACCCAGTTTTCCATGTTTCATGTTTAAAGAAGGTTATAGGCGACAAGCTCCCAGTTCAAACAATATTGCCAGAACTTGACGAGGAAGGAAAAATTATATTGGAACCGAAAGCAGTCACAGAAACAAGAACTCGACAGCTACGAAATCGATCAATTTCAAAGTATCTTATCAAGTGGAAGAACTTATCCGCTGAAGATTCCACATGGGAGGATGAGAATTTTATGCAGAAGTATCCAGAACTGCTCAAGCGTTGAGGACAACACTTTTTTGAAGGAGAGGGGCATGTTGGGTCCCTATAATACTAGTGATTACCCCATTACTATTGTAGTTATACCCTTATTTATATTGTTGTGCCCCTATTACCCCCATATTATTATTTTTGTGCCCCATAGAATCCCTCTACTGTTATTTTTGTGGCTTTATATTATTATTGTTAGGTCGGCTGGATTATATTGTGACTCCTTAGACTCATATATGTAGAAAGGAGGTTTTATCATTTGTATCATCCAAGAATTGTTCATTCATGTAATCTAAAGGAGGTTTCCCCCTCGAAGAGGCTGAATTCTAAGGCGTTGATCTATCTTTTCTATCTTTTCTTGAGCTGGTTTCATAACATTGATTGACTCAAGTGCATCCTTTCACTTCACTCCCCATAGAGAGTGGTTCTGTGAGTATGAGAAATATGATGGTGTTGATATCTTCTCGGGGGATGACAGGAAGGATAGAATCATTGGTCACGGAAAAGTAAAGTTTAAGTTGCAAGGTGGAAAGGTTAGAACACTTCCAGGTGTTCTGCATATTCCTGCATTAGCCAGAAATATGATTTCTGTAAGCAAGCTGGATGATGCAGGTGTAAAAACAATGATTGAGAAGGATACCTGCAAGATGGTTCAAGGAGCACTAGTATTGATACGGGGAGTTCGGATTGGAACTATGTACAAGCTGCAAGGTAGCACTGTTGTTGATGAGTGCAACATTCGTGTGGTTCCTGAAAGTGGAGCAGAAAATCTAATGGTCTCTGGAGAGAAGACCATGTTGTGGCATCAAAGGCTTGGACATATTGGAGGGAAGGGCCTTCGAATACTTCATGGTAAAGGTATGGTAGAAGGTATGAGTAATAGCTCTCTGGATTTTGATTTCTATGAAAATTGTGTATATGGGAAGCATAATCGGGTGAGTTTCCCCTTTGGTGGTAAGATAGCAAAACAGATATTCGAGCTTGTGCACAGTGATGTGTTTGGACATGTGAAGGTTCCATCACTGGGTAAGTCTGTGTACTATGTATCATTTATAGATGACTTCTCAAGGAGTACATGGATATATTTCCTTAAGAATAAATCTGAAGTCTTTGACAGGTTTAAAGAATTTAAGGCTCTAGTGGAAAACCAGACAGAGAAGAAGATAAAGGTGTTAAGGACAGATAATGGTGGAGAGTTTTGCAGTAAGGAATTTGAAGAATTTTGTAAGAAGTGTGGTATAGCATGGAAGAAGACTACTCCATATACACCTCAGCAAAATGGAGTTGTAGAAAGAATAAATAAGACGTTGATGGAAAGGGAAAGAAGCATGCTCAGTGGTGTCGGGTTAGGACAGGAATTCTAGGCAGAGGCAGTGGATACTGCATGTTACCTGGTCAACAGGTCACCTTCATCAGTGTTGGAGGATAAGACTCCACAAGAGGTATGGACTGGTAAGAAACCCTCTCTTTCACATCTGAGGGCATTTGGATGTGATGCATATGTACATGTTCCAAAGGAGAAACGAACCAAGTTGGATAGTAAATCTGAAAAATGCATCTTTATTGTGTATAAGGATGGTTTAAAGGGTTATAAGCTTTGGAACCCAGACACACGGAAGGTTGTGTACAGCCGAGATGTAGTGTTCAGAGAAGAAAAATATGTTATTAAACATGAAGTCGAACCAAAGGAACCTGAGAAGATATAGTTTGATCTTAAGGAGGAAGAATCAGATTCTACAGCAGAGGAGGAATCAGAAGATGAAGAGCCACAAACTCCAAGTGTGAGAAGATCAGTTAAAAAAAGAAGGCAGCCAGAAAGGTATAGTCCATCTACTTCCTGTTCAAATTTTTCTTTATCTATTACTGACGATGATCCCAGAACTATGAAGGAAGTAGAAGATTCGGAGGATGAAAAACTCTGGAAAGAGGCCATGGTTGATGAAATGGCATCTTTGCACAAAAATGAGGCTTGGGATCTGGTGGATTTGTCGGGTGGAAGGAAACCCATTGGCAGTAAATGGGTGTTCAAGAAGAAGACAAATGCAGAAGGAAAGGTGGAGAAATACAAAGCTCGTTTGGTAGAAAAAGGTTATTCCCAAGTGTCGGGAATTGATTTTGGTGATATTTTTTCTCTTGTTGCCAAGGTAACTTCTATTAGATTACTTTTATCTGTTGCTGCTGCTTTTGATTTTGAGGTAGAACAGATGGATGTGAAGACAATATTTCTTCATGGGGATCTGGAAGAGGAAATATACATGAAGCAACCTGAAGGCTTTGCAGTGAAGGGTAAGAAAGAACTGGTATGAAAGTTAAATAAGTCTCTATATGGGTTAAAATAGTCACCAAGGATGTGGTATCAGAAATTTGATACATTTATACGGGGACTTGGCTTCACCAGAAGAAAAGCAGATCACTATGTGTATTTTAAAGCAATTGGTGACCGTGTTATTTATCTGGTCTTGTATGTGGATGATATGTTGTTGGTTGGAAATTACAATGAAATTATCCAGGATTTGAAGACCCAATTGTCCTTCAAATTCTCCATGAAAGATCTTGATGCTACAAACTATATTTTGGGCATGGAAATTAAAAGAGATCGGGAAAAGAGGAAGCTCTGGTTAGACCAGAGGAAGTATGGCGAGATAATACTGCAGAGGTTTAATATGCAGGATAGTAAACCGGTGAAGGTTCCTATTCCTGTAGGTGTGAGGTTGTCTATTGAACAATGTCCTAAGACACAAGAAGAGGAAGAGGACATGTCCCATTTTCCATATGCAAGTGCAATCAGTAGCCTGATGTATGCAATGGTCTGTACTAGACCAGACACTACACATGTAGTGGGAGTATTGAGTAGGTTTATGTCAAACCCAGGGAAGGAGCATTGGACAATAGTGAAGCGGGTTTTCAAGTATTTGCGTGGCACTAGTGATTATGGTTTGTGCTACCAAGGAAGATCAGGATTGGAAAGAATGTTGGATATTCGTGGCTTTGTTGATGCAAACTGGGCTGGAGATCTGGATCAGAGAAGATCTATAAGTGGCTATATGTTTAACCTATTTGGGGGTGCAGTTAGTTGGATGAGTAAGAAAAAACCTGTAGTGGCACTATCAACTACAAAGGCAGAATACATGGCAGCCACTCATGCAAGCAAGGAAGCAGTTTAGTTGCAGATATTGTGTTCAAGTATGGGGTTAGTACAGGGAGCTATAAGGATAGACTGTGACAGCCAAAGTGTAATTTTCTTGGCAAAGAACCCTTCATATCATTCAAAGACAAATCACATTGATGTTCAGTATCACTTTGTGAGGGATATGATAGAAGACAAAAAGGTGTTGCTGGTAAAGGTGGACACTTTGAAGAATATTGTAGATGCATTGACAAAATCTATGAGCTCTGAGAAGTTCTCTTGGTGTAGAGAGACAATGGGCATTTCAGGGTTGGAAAAATTACTAAGCTCTCTTGTGGCCCCGTGTGGAAAGAAAACAACAAGTGGGAGAATGTTGGGTTGTGTTATATTCTTTCCACGACTAGCCCACATAGTTAACCGGGGGGTTAGAGGGGGGGCGGAGCCCCCCTTTGTTGTGTCGATTGTGTAGCATGGGGGGGTCATAGGGTGTTTGAGGCGTACTCGTAACCCCACTTTATGGGGTCCAGGGCAGCGCCCTAGAAAATTTTGGTTTTGGACCCTATGTTAGGATAGGTGGACCCACCCATGGTTTTGTGCATGATTTTCACACATGTTTTTGGACGCGATGGTTTTCGGTCCATGGTATTGGATGCTTTAGCATGTATAGTATTATAACATTGAAAGGAACATAATGAAAAATCAAGCTTCTATTCCCGGTTTTGGAATCCAGGGGAAAATCTCTGTGTATATGTGTTTTATGTGTTATGCTCTCGCATTGTTTATTTTCTGTGTTTTAGAATTCGTATGTAGGTAATTTCTGTATGAGGGTAAAACCTACATCTAAGTCCTTGTTCCAACCCCACAAGTCTGATCAAGATTGGATTCTCCAAGAAAGAGTTATTCCAAATCGCCCACGATGACCTAATTATAGACTTGTTTAGTAAAGATAAATTGTACGAAGTGCCACATGTCACTGTTTCGACCTTAGGACTTGAAACCAATACAAAGAAAACTAAAATCCATCCTCTTTTTGTACCTTTTTACGAAATTTCAATCTGATACTCAGAGAGAAAGTTATGATGATTTTCCACAGGTCACCTGTTTGAGATATAATTCGGGAGCCTAAAAAAACCATATCTTCCTTGGATGATATCTCTGAAAATCTAGCGAGACAAGATCTAAATTTGCACTTGAGGTTCCTCAATATTTAATCTCAAATGGGTTTTAATTTTAGCTTCTGAAATGTCGTATAAAAAAAGTTATAGTGAAAATTCCACGAAGACCTATTTGAAGCAGCAAAACCCTAGAATCCAAAGCTCTGATACCAATTGTTATGCAACCAGCTCACAAAATAGAAGAAAGAATAGAGCAACGAATTCTAATAAGCCTCTTAGAGGGATAACCTCCTTTACATTACACGAATGAACAATTCTTCGATGATACAAATGACAAGACCTCCTTTCTATATATAGGAGTCTAAGGGGTCATAATATAGTCAAAGCTGACATAACAATGATAATGTAAGGGCACAACAATAAAAATAGTGGGCTTCTATGGGGCACAATAATAAAAATATGGGGACAACATGGGCACAACAATAACAATAAGGGGCTACAATGACAATAATAATAAGGGAATACACTAGTATTACAGGGGCCTAACAAATACCCTATTAGAGATTTTCAAATTAACCACGTAGACCAGTCGATGGACCACAAAACATCACACAAAGGGTGGTGTGGGTAGAAAGAGAAGAAGAAAAGAAAAGAGGGAGGAGCTTGTGTAGAACAAAGAGATAAAGAGAAACTCATGGGAAAGAGATGGAGACATGTTAGGGGATTTGAGAGTGTGATTTAGAGTAGGAGATTTACAGAAATCCAAGTAACAACAATCTATATGAAACTATGAATCCCCTTTTCTAATTAGAGAGATTAGAGATGAAATCTTTTACCCGAGTTGGAAAGAGAGGGCCATGAGTTTTATGGGTAATTTTTTTGAGTAAGCATTAGAAGCAATGATAAAGGAGAGTTTTTGAGGGGCTATTTCGAATAGAAGGGCCCCCATTGTGTTGTTCAAGCCAAATATAGTAACTCAGTGACTAGCATTTGGTCGTGCTTTAGTGGGTTGATAGATAATAGTTTGATTTTTGTGCATGAAGGAAAGTTTCCTACATATCTCTACCCCATATTTACCCTTTTGATAAGTAAGTGATACTACCTCTTGTGGCATCAAATATGGCTTAGGGTGGCTAGCTATGGGTGGAAATTGGCTCTCCCTTCTTCAGATTTAGGCAAAGCTTAAAACAATTTAGATAAGTGCATTTTCTCCCATTTACTTGAAATATCAAAATATACATATAATTGTTCAAGTTTCATGGATAATGTTATTGTTGGGTTGTTGTGTACAAATGTGTTCATGAACCAAAGTCTTGTGTAATGATGTATGGTCACCTGTCATAATTTCCATAAGGATGAGCTTGTGACTCAAAAAAATATATTTAGATAATGTTCATTTGTGATATCTTGGATGTGGAATGGTCTTTGTAGTGAGAATTCTTGATAGGGGGGTTAGAGGACCTCAATGGGTCTCAAACCAGCAAATTAGGTCTATACCAACCCATAGGAAGAAGCCTATAATATGTGAATAAGGAAAAATTGTCCAAGTAAATTAAGAAACCTACTATGAGCTTTAAAAGGCTATGTAAATATTAATCCTTAATGCAAGAGTAAAAGCATTAAAGTTTAGATTGAAGATTCAGAGAGAGGATTATTCATAGAAAAATTGACATAAGATGTTAGAAAGTTAATTTAAAAATTGTCGACTAATGGAATTCTATTGAAAAGAACTAACTGACTTGAAAGCCTTGAGCGATTAGTATTAAAGAGAGAGATAAAGTTTACCCAGTTTCATAAATTGCGGGGATCTAAATTTAAGGTCCCATTTTGGTTCCTTGGAAAAAAAATTGGTTATGACCAAGGATTTAAGGAGTTTGCATGCGTTATAAGCAGGTAAGGATCTCATATCCCTTGGGATAATTTCAAGCAAAGTGTATGTCTGATTGGAGTCAGATTCAATTAATAGAAACAAGCTTAAAATTTCCAATAGAAATCCTATAACTATATTTACTTAGGCTTTGAAGTTTTGGCCCTATTCCTCAACCACATGGGTTGGCGATAGTTGTAACCAAGGTCTAGTTGCAAAAAGGGGATAAGATGTGGAGATACAATAGGAAGCAGTTGTTATCACTATCCAGATAATCATACATCTAGGTTTATTTGTTGAAGTGATAGAAAGATAGTTCAAATGCTCTTAATATCTAGAGATCTAGGTATCTAGGCAATCATAAAAAATTTAATGGATTCCCAAAGAAAACTCTAGATAGTAACTAGTCCGAATGGGTGAAACCATGAGTTAGAGGAACCTTGCTTGTAGTAACCGCAATAGTAAATTTATGAAACATATATAGAATCAAGAAATTTTATAAAAGCTTGTGATAGGTCAAAATATAAGAATCCCACATATGGGTGCCAACGAAGTAAATTGTGCGATGGATACATTGAGTCCACATAAGAAAACCTAAGTTTCACAATGAACTAAGGGTGACGTGGCATGTCGACATGACATGTTGATATATCATGATGGTGCAAAGAAGTCAATGTGATGGTTGTTGTGGTGTATGTTGTGGCATGTGATGAGGATACCAAGAGTTTGCAAATTCATAATTTTGGAAAAATGTCCCTTTTCAAGATTTTCTAGATATCAGATGGTCCAAATATATGGAAATTAAAATATTGACTCATGCTTACAAGAATGATGATATGGTCATGAAGGAGTGTTAGTGCCAATGTGGAAGGCCAAGTGGGTAGTACCCTAGAAGATGATGTGGAACCTTTGGATGGTGGATGATTCATGAATCAAAAAATATAACTTTTTGTTTTAATGGGAATTTTTGTTCCCGAATAGTGAATGTTCTAATTATCCACAAATTTTGATATCCATAAAGCTAACCTATTCACCATAGCGAAATTTCATAAATCCCCTTTTTTAGAAAAAAAAAGGATTTTTAAAAACATATGGATTCATATATCTAGATGTTTGATACATTGACTATAGCACCTCACTTAAATCTAGAATCTAGAAGAATAATAGTCGCAACGGAGGAAAAATGAAAACCAAGATCCAAATATGACATGGTAGGCTAATGTGTCCAACTTCCAAATGTGTCACTCCATGGAGGTCACATATGGGCACATGTCTACCATGTGTCAGCTATACAGACACTAACATAGCACAAGATAAAAAATCTTCTGAGGCTAGCATAAATTTGTGTCTAGAGCTTGAAATTTAATGGATTTTATATTGTTGGAAATCTCTCAATGACTAGAAGATGAAGGAGACCTCAGAAAGGAGGTCTAAAATGGTTAAAATAATAATAAAAAATTGCTACCCCACCTCCACAAAGTGTTCTTGGGGGTTGGGCATGTGCATCCCATAACTCTGAAAGGCTTAGAGGGGAGTGGGTGTGTTTTAGGTATATCCTTCATTTGAATCTTCAATTTACTCTTTGAGAGGGACTAAGAGAAGTATATCTGACTTTGGGAAACATTCCTCATATCAAGGGACCAACAAGGGAATTCCATGTTTTGATAGTGATCAAGCTATTCCTATATTTGAGATTATGTTAGTTTAGTAAATTATGATGTAAAAACGTGTGCTTTTTGACCTAGTTATACAAAAGGTCAATGTCTTCAAGGTACACATTTTAAGGGTTTTGTGTGGAACAAATTATTTATTTATTTATTTATTTATGTTTGGTTCAAAATGGGGAATGAGGGGCCTAAAGGACTTTTATATGCTTTGGATTTAGTTAATTTCAATGATAAAGTGGGAAAATGATATAATTAGAATTGTCTCCACCTCAGAAGATACAAATATTTCCAATATCAATGATTTTAGTGGATGCAGACACAATCATAATGGACTTAGCCTTAAAATATAAAAGATTATCCACCATTAATGGTTTGAAATGATTCTAATTACAAATGCTTTAGATACAATAATCTTGGATTGTATTAGACTTACAATAGATTATACACCATATAACTCTCTTGCAAAATATATAATTAATAAAATTTACCGTTAAAACATTTTTCACATGCAAAATCCATGCAAATTTTCATAATTTTATGCACAAGGAAAATGGGTAGATTCATATGAATATTTAAAAATTCAATAGTCACAAGATCTATCCATAGGAAATTATAAGAAAAGTATAAAGATGACAAGGACAAATTGCTTGTAATAAGGTGACTTTCAATGTTTGCTTCACCCACAACTGAAAACCATTTACAAACCCAAACCCATTTTACCCATTAAACAAAAATCTACAAGGAAGTTGATGTCATATGCCATTAATTTTCAACAATCGTTGTAAACAACACCCAAACATGGTTAATCAATGACTTGGTTAATTGATAACTATACAAATGAACAAACATTTTTCTATGAACATGGAAGTTGTGTAACCTAGATTTTTACTCATTCTTGGTTCATTGATAGACATACACATAAAAACAATTTGGTTAAAAAATAAACGGTACATGTCATTAATTTTAAACCACTACTACTATCTACTCATATCACTAGTTAATTAGCAACCATACCAATGACTATGTTGATTATTACCATACATATTCATATCAACTTCATTTATAATCATTAATAATTTGGAAGTATGTAACTTTCAATCCATTTCAATCAATATTTTTTTTATACTTAAAAAATTACTTATAAATTTTTAGACACTTTAATTAATATTTTTTAAAACATAAAAAAAAAAAAAAAAAAAATCTATTTATATATAGATATATATATATATATATATATATCAAAAATTCGATAAAAAATAACTAATAATGAATTTAACAGAATAGGAATTAAGAATAGAAAACATATTGTTGAGATTCAAATGTGATTGTTATTATTATGTTGACGGTGCTAGACCCGCTAACATGTCAGGGGATCTCCCTGGTAAGAAGTCCCAACTAGACCTGAGACCGTTTGGTGTAGGAGTCCCAGCAGTGGGTCATACGGTATCGCCTTGACAGCAGCTGCGCACAGAGGCAAGTAAAATGTCCCTGTTGGTAGCAAGGGTGTGACATATGCAACAATTCAAGGAAGGTGCATGAATGGTTCTAACACACGAGGGTGAGGTGAGTGTGAGCCTTGGAAACCTGTGAAAGCACAAAGTTAAGAAGGGAACACATGAGCAAAGATGCATCAAAAACTAGAAGGAAAGTAAGCTAGCAATCCAGAGTGATGGTTAAACCAACAACATATTTGAGTAAGATCCATACATACATATACAGAAAGATTCTATACACGCATGCGTAAGCAAACAAATACATATATCATTTAGAGTAAACAAGATAGTTGAAATACAATATGATATATGCATGAAACGTGTTAGCTCTGTTATATTAAGAAGTGAAAGTTCCAGTCATACAATACAACCATGACCAACCACTAGTTCCAAGAGCAGAACGTTACAGTCATTTCCACCTACTCCTCCAAAGAGATATACAAGCTCTGCACAGTGGAGAAGCCAAGGCTCATTACAATACTCTCCAATCTTTCTCTAAGATGCTCCTATTGGAAGCTTGGCTGACTAAAAGCCTCTACAACGAGTTATGAGGTACTATATATAGTAAAGGGTGGGGTGACCCTTGACATTCCCATTTGTGATTGTTCTCCTACCCTCATGACTCTTCAACTATTCTATGACTGTTACATTCAACTATCGACACTTGAACTTCCACTTGAAAAGACGTTACATACAATATGCACATGTACCCATGTGAGACAAAATAGGCTTGAGCAAGCCATGCAAGACATCACTAACATTCGGATAGTTGTGGTAAGACCAACTCTTTGACATCCTTGCGATGATAGATGGTGATGAACTGATGCCAAGCTTGGTCGTCTGTGATGGTGTTTGTGTGCTCAATGGTGACATCCTACTGAAAGAAAATTATTGCCTCTGTTGCATCTGGATACACTACTATGGCTCCTCTGTCCAACTCATCCAATAATATGCACATCACTATCTTGAGTACAGTTGGACCAATAACATACCAATGCATAGTGTCTGTGCTAATCTTTGAGTGTGTACCGGTGACCATGTGCGTCAACTTGTCAAAACACATGTTCAGCTCCAGTCCGACTTGCTTCTTGTCTTCACCTCAGTGAGTGTGCCAAATGGGTGGGATCACATGCATGCACAATGACATCCATGCTCTAAATAATCTCGCATGCGATCGATGGCACTGCTCATCCTGTCTGCTCCATGGAAACTGCTGAATGGATCTATAACCTGTATGGGCATAATTTCATCAGTCTATGCATGTTGCGCCTCCTGCTGTACCTATTCTTGCTGCAACTCATTTGCTTGTCTGTGTAGCTCTTATTCTTCTTTCGTGTGATCTTCTTGTTGTGCCATTGCCTCATAGCCTCAGTCTCCAAAACTTCTTTCATCACAAGTGGATCTGCTTGAACTTGCAACTTTTCTCTGCCTCTACGCTATCAACAACCTTCATGTTGCACGTGTCACATGCAGGTGTGCTACCTTCTGCTATTGCTGATGGTGTTTCTTATTGTGATTCCAATGCCATTTCATCTTGATATCCTTGTCCATGAACAACTTGATGTCTTCATAGATATGTAAGTTCATAGACACTTGATCGACTTCATACCCAATTGTGCTCTAAATAGTGTCATCGACTCTGCTCTCTTGCAAGCCATTGTACCTAAGATGCTGAGAGGCAAACGAACACCTGTGATACCTGGAGACATAGAAGCACTCATGACAAGCAATATGTCAGTCAAAAACCAAAACAAACTAGAGTACTAACATGCAACATACATGTGTGACTATCTATGAATATTGTGCAATTTTCATGGGGAGGCTGGGAGACTGACTGACAAAACTGTGCAAGGCATAGTCTGGGCTTTCAGGAGGCTAACTTACTGCTAGAACTACACAATGAATAGTCCAGCCTAGCCTGGAGTGACATGCAAACTAGAAAACTTCATTGCGCAGTTTCTAGGGCCAGCAAGCACTGCCTCCTAGAATTGCGCAATGCAAGAATGGAGGTTAGTACTGGGCCAGACTTGCGCAATTTCTGGAGGGAAGGTAGAGCCTTCACTTCCAGAAATGCACAATGCTAGCTGGGCAAGGCAAGATCTAGGCTAAGAGAGCCCAAACCAGCTGACGGGCAACTCAAAACATGAGAAGTCTGAATGTATGGTGATACTGAGTGTAAACAAGAGTGAATGATCATGCATGCAAACAGCAAGTGCATGATTCAGAAAATGGGAAAACATGCATGCGTTTGAAGTGAGTCGCCACAATGGTTACTGTCGGTGCAAAAACAGTCTCATGCATGTGACAATAGTGAGATGCAAGAGAAAACTAAAACAATACTTCTACAAGCTAACATACATCAAAATGACAACAAGCGCTCACTAAAATCAAGCAGACAACACTCACACAAGCTGAAACACAAAAAGCGATAGAAACGCAGTTCAAGACATGCAAAGCGGGCTTACCCTGAAACAACTGAGTTGAAAGTGCCAAAGACACCTGGATGCAATGTGGGATGTCATAGTTCAAGTTCGATGTGAGGAATGAGATCTGTAGCTCCTAGTTCATAAGTTTTGATAAGATCGAGCTTATGACGTGCATGCCACAAGTCTAGGAAAAAGCAACACTTGGCGAGAGGTGTCTAAAATGAGCTTTGCATGTAACCTCCAGTTGCTAAGAATAGATCCCTAGATCTAGGGATTCCTTTTGCATGCTGCCTTGGGAAAAGCAGTTCATGCATGCAAATCAATTTTGCTTGGTCCGAGAGGGAACCGGTCAACCTGAAGGCACATGCATCAATCTGCGAGTCTGGAATGAAAATTTGCTTAGTTCCTAGGTTGAGTTGGGCTAGCTGTCCCAGAGGGATTGCGCAATTTCTGAGGTCGGTAGGTGACTGCCTCCCAAAATTGTGTAATTTCTGGGCTGAGCAGTAGTGCTGGGTCAGTTTGCGTAGTTTTCTGAAGGAAGACTCCCTGACTGCTCTCCGCAATTTTGGATCCCAACAAGCTTCCAGGATGATTTGCGCAATTTCTGGAGGGAATGTTGGTTCCCCTCTAGAATTGTGCAATTTTCTTAGGGAAGCTTGACAGACTGATTTGTGCAATTCTTGAGCTCAGCAGGCTGGCCAGCTGATTTGCGCAATTTCTCTAGGGAAGGCTGGTTCCCCTCCAGAATTGTGAAATTTTCTAGGGGAGCTACTTGGCCAGCAAATGGTCTAAGTCCAGAAAGACAACCTATGAGGGGAATGAAGCAAACTGACATGCAACAGCTGACAAGACACTGAGAAATAGTTGAAGCCTATATGCTTGAGAGTGAAAACATGCTCCTGAGGATGGTTGGTAGGGAGGCTCCAAAACAAAGCTAATAGAAAATTTTGGAGGGTGTTTGTAGCTGCTACAACACTTGGCAACACACTGGTAGAATTCTAGCTCTCTGAATGGACCTTGTTCGTGAAAATCAATTCTAACACCTCCAGAAGTATTGTTTAGTTCTCTGTTCATCTTGGTTTCCAAACTTGCTTGATTGTAAGATGTAGCATCTGCCAAGCCCTTGGTCGGTTGATACACATTCAAATCCAAGTCAACACAGTTCTTTTGATTCAGGATGAGGGGTATATTGGTGCACAAGTCACATGATTGTTAGAGTTTCGCTTTCATCTTTGGTGTTGCTCCGCTGCCAGCAAACCTGGACAGTACCCCGGTGGAGTCACGCAGGAACACAAGCATTGCTCCGTTGTCAGCAGGCCTAGACAGTACCCCAGTGGAGTCACAGGAACACAAGCGTTGCTCTGCTATCGGTGAGCTTGGTCAGTACCCCACTAGATTTACTTGCATCACCTCTATGTGCAGGAATCCTTTCTCTTCTTTTGCCTTATTCATCTTTCATTTTTTTGAAATTTTTTCACACTTTCATTTTTTCATTTTCATAACTGTGCATAACACTTATTCATTTCAGAGGCGAAAGAGGGATCCTGACTTATTGAGAGCAGAAGAGGTTGTTCCTTCAAAGAAGTAGTTTATATATACCTCTGACGTGTTTGTTAAGGTATTCCCCCTCACCTTACCCTACTTGACTGAGCTGACAAGGATTAACCCAACAACAACCGACTAGAATAGGTGACACTAGTTAGCGTGCAAGCGTTGTGTTTTCACCAAGGCTCACTTCGAACAATACGTATTTTCCATTAGCATATCATGGACTGAAGGTAACAAGTTCTTCATACAGAGGCATGACAATAGATAAACAAGTATTGATAACTGTACAAGTCCTCTTGTACTTTGCCTTGCTTAATTGAAGAGTCACACACGGTCCATGCGAAACTAACCTACAAACATGTTGTAGCGGCTACAACCACCCTCCAAAATTTTGGCCTGCACCTAATTTCAGAGCCTCCCTTGAGAGTTTCACTTGATGACTACACACACTCGGGTTTAGCCCATGAACTCATGTGAGTCTTCGCGTCCCCCCTGCTTGTTCATTCTACCAAAGCTTTTTCATGTTCATGTCAATGTCATGCTTGTAACCATGTTCTGGTCATGCTCAAGGTATTCGCTTCATGTGTACATGTTGTGTTCGCTATGAAAACATATGTTGCAATCACACATGGAGTCACATTCACTATCGTGCAAGCGTAGTCACGGTTGATCAATGATCAATCGCAAGTGTCGCACTTGTCGCTCACACCGTCGATCAGTCATGTTGAGAATGTGTGTCTTGATGGTTTGAGTCGTCTTGTCGTCAAGTCATGTTGGTGTGTGTTTGTAAGATCACATTTGTATCTTTCAGTCGTTCACACACTTAGTCATTTTGCTAAATTTCTAACGACTGGACTCCCCTCTGATAGTTGGACCATTACCCCGCCATCGACTTAATCGATTGTCACCCAGAACAACGTAGAAGCACCAAGAAATTAATTTCAAGTTGCACTACCCAGAAGAAATTCAAGAAACCTTCATGTTAGTCATCCAGAGAGTTTGACCCGGAAGCCACCCCAGGACTGAAACCCCTCAAAAATTGCGCAAAGGCTGCTAACCTTTCCCACTCTTCTAATTGAAAAAATTGCACAGACAGGCTAGATAGACACCAGTGTCCATCCCTTTATCCCTCAGAAAATTGCACAATTTTCCAGTGAGTCCTCCTGAGAGTTGATTGACTGATCACCCAAAAAATTGCACAGTTTTCATGAGAAAGCCCTCTGCTACCCAACAGTCCGCTTAGCTCAGAAATTTCACAGAGGTGATCGATCAGCGAGCCAGCCTCCCAGCCTCAACAAAGTTTTCCCCGCCAGTAGCTCCCAGCAGCAAAATGCCAGTTCCCTCTAGGAATCACAGTTTTTGCTACCAAGCCCCAGCAACTTACTGCTAGTTCCCTCCAGGAATTGTGCAATTTTTGTTGCCAGTGACCTAGCAACCAACTGCCAGTTCTCTCTAGGAATTTCATAGTTTTTTCTCCCAAGCTCCCGGCCTACTCCAAAAAATTGCACAATTTCTGCCTACTGATACTCCATGTAGTCGGGCCTGTTCCTCTAGAAAATTACGCAAATTTTGTTGTCAAACCCCCACTGCCCGTTTGTTCTGGAAAATTCATAGATTTTGTCTACCTTGACTTTCCGCAGCCCGAACTGTTTCTCCCAAAATTTGCGCAGTTTTTCCTTCCAACCGAGCTAGAACTCGTGGACAGTCACTATCGTCTCAAATTGGCCATCTTCATCACCTAGTGACTCTTGTGCAGTTTTCATCAGCAGCACCCGAAGCCATCATCCTGCCTCATAACCTTGTTGCCTCTCCCATTCATCTGCATCTGAAATGATCATGTGCCATGGTAAACTAGGAGGTTTTTTGATTTGATGTCGTCTCGTCATGACTGACTGCAAATACAGTTACACCAACAAGCATGGCATGACGACGAATGGCATGAACGAAGGGAGCACATTCAGAAGGACAAGTTCACAAACGAACGAACGAATGATGCATGTGAAGAGATGTGCTCGTGAATGGATGATCATGCAAATATGTGTTCGTGGATGGACCGACGATCAAACATGCAAGATGTGCTCACAGATAGACGAACATATGAACATGCACCTTTCACAAATAGATGAGCCTATCAATCCTTCTAACATACAAGCAAGGAGAAACATGCTAAAGCAGCATCAAGCAAACCAACGACCATCAAAGACTCTGCACACTTTTCCACGGGGAGTTGAAGCTATGACACACCATGAAGGCATCCATCACCCAGCAGCAACACAAATCTACTAGCACTGTCATGTCGAGTCATGTCGTCCACATCTCTACTGTGGGACATGTTTTCAATCAATGTAATGTAACGTGGAAGTCCAAGAGACCCACTTGTTGTATAAAGAGTCATGTAGATGCAAAAATTCATGGAAGCCAAATAGGCATGAGGGTAGTCGAACAACCACAAGGGGTTAGTTTTACCCTTGGCTATAAATAACCCCTCATTTGTACATGGAAGGGAATTTTCACCTCAGCGCCTCCCACATATCCAAGAGAGTCTGTAATCTTTTCTTTGAGGAGTAAGTAGTGGCTCCAACACCCCTCACACAAGGTTAGTGATGTATGGTGTAATGATGTGTGTTGGAACTTTTGCTTAATTCACAAGCCTGCTAATAGGACAATACATTTTCACGCATGTATTGTAACTGTTGTAAGACTAATATTTAACACTTGTGATGCATGTTGCTTTAACCTGTGTTCTACATTTGAACTATTTCACTTGTTGTAATACATAATCTATTAATGGAAATGTGTTGTATATGTTGTTAATGTTGTCTCGCCCATGTAGACTACTCTCCCGAACATCAGATAAACCTTTCACATAAAACTTGTTATAAACAACCGTTGCACTCGTGTGGACTAATCCGCTGAGTGTTATACGTGTATATTCCCTTGTGTGTTGTGAATGCCACGTCCATGTGGACTACTCTGTTGGAAGCTGTGTACATCCTGTTGTGTTGTGTGTTCCCAGCAACGTTGGGAATACTCCCAATCGACTTGGAACTCACTCTCACCTTCTCCCTCGACAGTGAAAGAACCATTGACACAAGTGACACTTACACTCACCAGACATGCGAACCTCACTTCTCGAAGACAAAGCAGACCACTGTCCTGTGCTGATAAGCAAGCATTGAGGCAAATCCTTAAGATAATGGTAATTGGGCCATCATACTGGATGGGACTCCCACACCAAACAATGTGAGGTCTAGTTGGGACTTCATACCGGGGTGATCCCCTGAATGTTGGTGGGTCCAGAACCATCAACATTTCTGGTGCTAGAAGGAGGGTAGCCAATTGTATATGGTTGAATATCCCCTCACACTCATTCATCACCATCTGGTCAAGGTAGTAACTCGCACTCCCTCTCACCTACACGCGACTCTGCAGGTTGTTACTACTCACCTCCCAAGATTGAACACGAGATTCTATATCATCAAATTTTCTCCATCCATCCCATCACTTTCTAGTTTGCAAAAGCAGTCGGACTGATCCCAGGCATACAACATCTTCCATACGCGTAAAGGAAGCCAAAAGCCACTCCTACAAGATTTTTTGTGCCATTAGTGGAAGTAGTCCTTGCCACACTTGAAGGTCTAACAGAAGCTATTGAAGATGAAGAGGAACCTCCGGTCTTCCGGCAAGGTGAACAAGACACTCTTGTGAAATTGAGATCAGACTCTAGTACAGGAGGCGAAGGGGAAGGCAACGGAGGAGGCAGATGTGGAGATAAACCAACGGACTCAGAGCCGTAACCATCAGACTCTGAAAGATAGGAGGAGGATGAATAAGAAGAAGAGATGTCTAACCCTAATCTTGAATAGATGACTCAAGGACCATTGGATCTCCCGGATGTTTTGCACAAGATGCCGAAGTGAGCGGAGAGAGTGAATATCAAGTTTAACCCTGACAGAACGGTCAAGGCAGAATATCACTTGGACAACTTCTACTTACGGCTGCAGACCCTTGAGGTATGGTATGATGACGTAGCATGCAGATTGTTTCCATGTACCATGGACAATCACGCAACGGCATGGTATCACAACCTTCCACTGAACTCCATACAAAACTGGGGTGCATTCAAATGCATGTTCCTTGAGAAGTTTGCTGATGATAAGACCCCAGCCATGCTACTTAGAGAATTAGGAAGCCTAAAGATGGAGGGAAAAGAAAAGCTGAAAGAATTTAATCAGAGGTTTACACACATATTGATCAAGTTTGAAGTGGACACTAAACCTCATGACTCCATCACTGTTGATTACTACACGTCCATACTGCCAACCAGTATTGCGCAGTTCGTCAAGCAAGCTACAAAACCAACACTTCTGGAAAACTGTGAAGAGGTTATTACTGTTGAGAAATACCTATGCACAATTGGAGTCATCAAGGATGACGAATCAACTAAGGAATCCAAGGATGCGAGCAAGAATTCCCAAGAAATGGCGAGCAAGGGAAGAGAAAATGAAGCAACTAATATTGACACCCTCACTCACTTTGTCAAGAACTTGACTACGGAAGTGTCTGACCTTAAACAATGGAAAACAGATACATTTGCAAGCAGCCATCCGCCCAGACAGAGACATGCAAGCAACTCATCAATCAACCACCAATCTGCTTCAAAAACTACGCAAATCTCTATCTTCCAAGTCAACCAGTGTGCAGATCCTAAGTTATGTTCATTCCACGAACAACATCACCCAGAGAACTCTTGTTCAGACTATAAGTGAGTCGTGAAATTTGTATGTAGTCATACATTCGATGCCAAAAATAGTATGCAGGAGCAGTTGGAAGGCACTGATGAAGATGAAGAGGTTTCACCTGATAAACCATCAAGTTCTGGGCATGTGGTGAATGCATATTAGTGCTCACAAACGATGTCAAAGACGAACATTGAGAAGCGACCCCAAGATAAAAATGATCGTTACAATCTTAGGAGTAAATGGGCTCCCCCTACACTTGGGGAAATGCAAGAGAAGATGAGAATGCTATGAGGAAAGCCGATCCACCATCCACCCCAAAGAAGAAAACACAGAACAAGTCTAGGAAGATAACAGTGGATAAAAGTACATCCATGAGTAGCAAGCTACAGAACACACCCTCGGACAACACGAACGTCTGTTCTACCCTAGAAACCTCGGTGAGTCTACCACCTCTGGAATAAAAAATTGTAGATGGCATGAAGAAAACTCGAGAAAACGTCACTTTGCTCGAGTTAGCTAAAATCCAAAGTCAGTGAGACATCCTGCTGCACGCATTGGGACAGACAACAACAAAAAACACAACCTCTAGCAGCAAGGGAGCAAGCACACCCCCCGTATCACTTTCCACTGTGCTCAATACACTCCGAATGGAAGAAGTGAAATCAGGTTTCCCTCCATTCCTGATATCTTTTGAAATCTTCAACTGCAATGTTCACAACTGCTTGGTTGATTCCGGCGTGGCAGCCAACATCATGCTGCTCTCCATTGCGAAAAATATCAATGCACAATGGAGCAAGACATCCGCGCAAATCATCCAACTTTATCGAACATTGATACCAGTCATTGGTGAACTATGAGACGCGATCATCCGACTATCTCATGACGGTCGAGTCCACCAATGCATCAACATAGTGGTTTTGGACATACCAGAAGCATACAGTCTACTACTAAACAGAGACTGCTCCAGCAAGCTGGATGGATATTTTGCTACAGATTGGTCTCACTTGTGGCTTCCGTACAAGGGAAAATGCACCCAAATTTGGGTAGTATCTGAGAGGTACATGAAGCATAATCTCACTCCCCTTAATGGCAAGAATGAATCGTTGGCCTTCGTAGAACTCATGTTTGGAAACTACCTCCTTGAAACAACATTGGGGTGTTATCCTGCACGTCCAGCTCCAACCCCACCAAACACACAGTTGGGACTCCTTCCTTGGCCAACTGATGGTAATGACACTTGTACAACACATTGTACCAATGGTAGCAGCAACAGTAGTAGTAGTAGTACTAGAACATTAAGCAGTCCGTGTACAGACAAGTTGTGGACCATGTACTTTAACGGATCAAAGACAGGGCAGCTCAGGAGTTAGATGTGTCTTGATCAACCCCTACAACATGAAGCATTTGGTTTCAAGTCTCTTGGAGTTCAAGTGCATGAACAATGTTGCTTAGTATGCATCACTCATGTTAGGTTTGCAAAAGGCCATCAACCTCAACATGCTCACACTTAAAGTGGTAGGTGATTTAGAGATAGTGATACAACAAGTACGTAACACCATTCATTGTTTGTCACTGCATCTCAAAAGTTACCAGCAAGAGGTATGGATACTAATCTCAAACTTCCAAGCATTTAACATCATTTTTGTACCACATACGTGTAATGCAGCTGCCAATGCTCTAGCAAATACAGCTTCGAGAATGTCACCAATTAGGGATATATTTACTATTGAAATTTTGTACAAACCATCTATCCTGAATAACATAACTAATTTACACGTGTTTAATGATGATCAACAGATACTACATTTCATGGCTAATGTTGACACCTTCAAAGATGTAGCGATAGATGATGATGAGAATGAGCACTCTCTGCAGGCAAAAGCTGGCAACAAGAAAGGCCACCTTAACACGAAAAATGTGGCAACATTGGAAAATCATTATGACTTGCAAGAACGTTTTAAGGGGCCAAGGAACAACAAGACCCACAGCTCCACCATGAGGCATGAAATGATAAACTTGGGAATAGAGCAAGATCCAAAGTTTATCAATATTGGTACATGTTGTACACAACAAGAGTGGCAAGCCTTTGTTCGCTTGTTCAAATAGTACCGAGATGTGTCCGCATGGATGTATGATGATCTGAAGACTTATGACATGCGGATCATCCAACACATCATCCCGATCAAAGAAGGGGTCAAGCCATACCAACAAAAGATGAGGAAAGTACATCCATCGCTTGAACCCCTCATACAGAAAGAGATCACTAAGTTTTTGAATGCACGGATCATATACAAAGTTCTTCACTCCACATGGGTTTCTAATATTTGTCCTGTATGTAAGATGTCCAAGAAAATCCACTTGTGTTTTGATTTCTGGAACGTAAAACGCGCCTCAGATAAAGACAACTACCCCGTGCCATCTGTGGACCACATTTTGCAGACAGTATATGGGGCACAGATGTTTTCTCTCCTTGATGGTTTCTTAGGATACAATCAGGTTCTGGTAGCAGAACCTAACAGACTTAAAACTACTTTTTGTACCAAGTGGGGTACGTTCGCTTACAGACGAATGTCGTTTGGGCTCATGAATGCAGGTGTAACCTTCCAGCATGCCATGGACATTTGCTTTTTATGGACTCATCAGACAGAGTGTAGTGGTGTACCTAGATGATGTGACTGTGCTCTCAAAAAGACAAGAAGACCACATACGCCATATGAAGAAAATTTTTGAGCGATGTGGGAGATACGAGATTTCCTTAAATCCCAAAAAGAGCGTTTTCACAGTGTCTGAGGGGAACCTTCTCGGACACATTGTCGCCAAAAGTGGGATCAAGGTGGATCTAGACTGGGTCCAGGCTATTACACAGATCCCTCACCCAGTCAACAAGAAAGCCATGCAATCCTTCTTGGACAAGATAAAATTCCTCTGAAAGTTCATCTTGAATTATGCACAGATAGTTAAACCCATGCAGGACATGATCAAGAAAGATGTAATCTACAACTGGGGCAAGAGGGTGTTATAGAGATTTTTGTGCCTTGCAGCATGGAGCATGAAATGTCAATAATTACAGGGATCCTCAGTCTCTAAACATGTTGTTCTTACCCCTAGAAGAACAAGGTCAGCAAACCACAGCACTTCCCATCAGTTCTCCACCTGAAAACACTCAAAAACAGGCTATTTTTGGATCATGTCAGCTGCTCCACTGAGCAACTGCGCTGAATGTCAACTGCTCCTCCTTGTACCTGCGCTGAAAGTCAACTCCAATGAAGGCTACCTGCGCTGGGCGAGATTGGCCAAGTGGCACAATCATTCTGCAAGGTGTCAATTGCCCAGGAAGCTTCCAAACTGACACTTGGTTCAAAGGATTCGCCCTGTGATGAGTAAGAGGTACTTGATCTCCAAGTGGAAGCAAGGATCTTCAAGTGGACTCAAGAACTGAAGTATAACTGAAGTGGGAGAGGACACTAGTCAGCTTGAAGCCAGCCTCAAGCTGACTCATCCTTTCTCCAAATCTCCTATATATAGAGCTCTCTCATGAGGTCTAGGGAGGCTGGAATTTTGTGAAAAGCAAGGAAGTGTTGTTGGTTTACAGTTAGAGCTATTGGGTGATTGCTTTTATAGAGGTGAAGAGGAGATTTCTTGCTGCTGGGGAGGTGCTGCTGGATTGGGGCCATTGATGGTTGTAACCTTCTCAGAACCTTTTACTTCTATCAATAAAGCTTTGAATGTTCTCCTATATACTTGTATTGCATTGATGTATTGTATTTACTTGTATATCTGATTCACTCTAATCCATGCATCAGTTATGAGTACATGTTTCTTGTAGTTTCCCTCTCTTGTTTGTGCAGGATCTTTGTGTAGCTGGGCCGGCAAGAGAACAAGGAGCTGGGAGCAAGGGACGAAGAGAGAAGACAAGATCGACAAAAGCGAAGGATATCGGTTGGTCAATCTTTTCTTCCTTCTCTGTACTTTCATAAAGGAAAATATAAAAGCTTTACTTTCAGTTGTTGCTAAGGAACTATCGCCCTTAGAGTAGGGATAGGGTCATTCCGAGTCGGATACTTTTCCCCACAACAAACTGGCGACTCCGCTGGGGAGCGTATCCGTTTGATTTGTGTTTGTAGTATCTTTGCTATTCATTTCCTGAAGAAAAGAGTACCAAATCGAAAAGCTTTTGACTATATCAAAAGCAAAGTAGAGGGGCTGCTACTCTTGCTCATTTTCTGAGCAGATTCATGATTTGAAGAGCTGATCTACAAAAGACTCTTGTACTCTTTGTGATAGCTTTTCATCCTCTTGATCATCCCTCAGCTTGTACTTGACCTATAGCTTTTTATTTCAGCAAAAACAGTGAATTTTTGAGCTTTTTATGACCCGGAAATCCTTGTAAACGCAACTCTCGTGTCTCAGTGCAGGCTGTCCACAGGCAGTCTGCATTTCAGCGCAGGTACTCCCTTCGGGAACTGCGCTGAGAGTCAATTTGACAGACCAGAGCCTGCGCTGATCCAGTTAGGCTATGTCTTCCTGAGGTTTCCCACTGTGTCTTAGCCCTGTTTCCACTGTTGTGTTGCTGCTGATTGCTTGTCATTGTACTTGCTGTAAACCAACTTTCCTTGACATTATTCCGCCTCAGTTGTGTGATGAAACTGTGATTGTTCTTTCAGTATTTCTTGTTTCAGTTACAGTTTCCCATTGTGAAAAGCAAACCGGTATAGCTGTGGGCTCTTAGATCCTGAACTGTAAAAGTGTCTTTGTGATCTTGAGAGCTAGTTTTATTACTGTTCATGGCTGTTTGAGTTTGTTCGTTTTTCATTTTATGGTTTGAATTCATACATTTTTAGTGTCGAAACAAGTACCTGTAAGGCGGCTTTTGATTTTAGACAAAACTTGTTTGTTTACGCTTCAAATTGAATTCGAAAATTATACGACAGTTTCCTTTTGTCTTACATCAACACTAAAGGAAAAGAAAAGAAATACATGCATCTTGCATTTGCATTTTTGATAAGTTTGCGTGATTGATCTAGGAGAAAGTGCATCAGTTTGTGCTTTGTGCTCTGTGTGGAAAGATTATTTTTTCTCTCCCCTCAGTAGTTAGGATTTTCAAAGCTAAAAAGATTGTAAAGCTTGCTTATCATTTTAGCTGCATTTAGGAATTTGTACCAATACATCTCGTGGTGATCCTGAAAGACAAACTGCTAAACAAGATCAACTTAAAATATATTGAATGAATCTAAAAACGCTTTGTAACATAACGCTCACAATAGAGGTCTAGGTAGAGACGTGTTCCGGCGTCGTTAAACGTAGTGACTGTCGATCTCTATGAAGGTGGGTGATTCCTCCTGAGGGACGATAGCACTAATACGGACTTGTGCTCCCGCTTACCGTCGCGTATATTGGGAGACCCCTATAGACATTTATCCTTTATCCTTAGGAAGCCGTGTCCGCCGCCCTACTGATCGCGATGCAGTGAACACAGCATTCACGAAGATCGACCACCCGTACCGTAAAACGTATTCTGTGGTTTCGCGAAAGGTTTGGCACACCCTCTGCCTAGATCTCCAGAGCAGTTTCTTTTGGCCTTTTTCAAACTCTATAACTGAAAAGGTCCGACCGAGCATTTGTCACTTCGGGCTCGTTAAAACATCGAAGGAGACTAGAGTCATCTTTAGCTTTTTTCTCGACTCTTTAAAACTGAAAAAGCAAGTTGTGTCTAAAGCGTCGTTATAAAATTTATTTTAAGCGGAATAATCATCACCCTTCCCTCGTTGATCTTCGAAGTTAGTCCACCACAAGTGGAAGTTCCTGTAGAATCGCTAAGAAATCTTTTGGATAGACTAGATATGTCTGAACAACCGTCGACATCTAGGACTGTGTCGTCCGACACAGCTGCATCAGAGCCTCCTGCTGCTACTCCAACGATGTTCGCTGGTATACCATCTATCCCGGCAAATTGTCAACAACAAGCCGGAGTCCAATCAGGGACAACGACATGGTTAGTTCCTATTTCTTCATCCGGATTATCATCTGGTATTTCTTATGTTGAAACTCGCCAAATTGATCCATTTGGAGGTCAATCTGGGCAATCGATCCCCTTGAGTTCCGGATTGATACCATATGGGGGGCAGTATGCCCTTTCATTACCTCCTCCGGGAGGATGCCCATCCGTGAGTTCACAACAAAGTTCAGGTCAAACTGGAATTACATCCAGCGGTTGGGTACCAATACTGCCTCAACAACCAGGAGTTGTATATTCTATGCAACCAGTCCGCCCTGTGTCGGATGTTGCCACTATACCTGGTATGGTGATTGCGTCGCAAGTACAAGCGCTGCCTACTGTATGTCAACCCCAAGTTTCTCAGGTTGCCATACAACAGCCTCTTGTCTCGACATCTCAATCGCAACCTCAGGTCAGTGCCTCCTTATCTGGAGCGACTCAGGATCAAACAAGTACTGTGACTCCTCATCTTGGTCAATCATCTAGTATTGGGCATCAGCAAATGGTCCAACAACCAGAGCTGGTTAGAACTCAACAACTGCAATTCCAGCAATCATATCAAGGACCTGAGCAACAAGTCTTTGTAAGTAATGGGCAACCATACTATAATGGTTATACCCATCAACCTTGTCAAAGTTGCCAACATTATGCTGGTATGCAAAGACCCACTGCTCAGGCGATTCCATCTTATCCTGGATATGCTTCGCCTAACCTGAATCAACAGTTGCCCTTTGTAGCAACTCTAGAATTACCAGATCTAAACCGGCTGACGAATGATCCAATTGCTTATGCCCCTTGGTGGCCAGCGATTCCACACAAATTTCCATCAGACATTCCTAAATTTAATGGAAATCCAGGTGAAGACCCGTCAAATCACGTGATGACATTCCATCTATGGTGTTCATCAAACACCCTGAATGATGATTCGATAAGACTTCGCCTTTTTCAGAGGACGTTAACGGGTCCAGCGGCAAAATGGTATATTGAATTGCCTAGAGCTTCGTTCAACAACTTCAGTACCTTAGCTACAACATTTTTAACCCATTTTCAATTACCGATAAGGTATGAAACGGGAACAGAACTCCTTACCAACTTCAAACAGACAACGGCCACTCATATATCTGATCATATACATGAATGGCGACGTCGTCGTAGGATGGTAAAAACATATGTTCCTGATCAGCTATTAGCTGAATGGTTTATAAAGTCATTACTTCCGGCCATAACGGAAGATGTGGCCAAGGGGGGAGTCGTAACAGAAGAGCAAGTTATAGCTCGTGCGCAATATCTAGACTTGGTTTATACTCAGTCTGGCACGCTCTACGACAAAATACCTGACGCCCCTAGACCGGAATTCTCAATTCCTCCTCCTCCTAAATCAAACAATGACTCTCACGCCGGTGATGACGTGATTGGCAAGCACAAAATTTACAGTCAAAATGCAAATGAAAAACTTCTTGCCTCAGAAGTAAATGCCATGTCGACCGACAAGGGCAAAAAACTGAAGCAACTAGGGGGCAAGAAGAAAAAGACAGGAAGAAAAAGGAAACCCCCGGCAGGGTGTCATATATGCGATGAGGATCATTGGACGAAATATTGTCCACATATAGCTGAAGTTAAGAAACTCTTCAAGAGTTCAAAAACCCCAGCAGTATTGACTGATCCGTTTCCTAATCCAAGTCAAAATCTGGTTGCTAATCAAAATGCTTCCGGATCCCAAGTGCTTATGTTGTCTACCTCGAAGCAACAGAATAATGCTTTGACAAGGAGTAAAGATTACGGGAATCCAAAGCTGTCGAACAACAAGGTTAATGAACGACCTAGTAGTTCAACAACAACTTTGACCGAAGTTGTGCCACCCATCGTTCCTGAGCCAATGATAAACTCGCCAAAAGGAGTAATACACAAATCGACATTTAATCCTCGTGCCAAAGGAGCACAGAATTATAATATAGTAAAGGACCTGGCCCAATCGCCGTCCACTATGTCGACACTTGAAGTACCACAAAATTGCCCCTCCCAAGAGCAAGCTTTATTATCATTAATAGGTGGGATTGGCCCAATGGATTCCAATCTTGCGGCCTTTGATCATAAAGGATATGACCCTCAGTTACCAGCTCAACTAGCTTTCCTTGTTCAAGTGAAAGCCCTCAACAAAACTGTTCATCGAACAATTATTGATGAGGGGGCATCTATATGTCTTATGTCGATGAGTTGCTGGAAAGATTTAGGCTCACCACCCTTGTCGAAATCGTCAACGACGTTAAAAGCATTTGATGGACGATCATACACTCCATACGGGATTTTAAGTAACTTGCAAGTTGAACTGGGGGGCAAAACAGTAGGAATTGATGTTGAAGTAATTGATGGAAACCTCGATTACAACATCCTACTAGGAAGGCCCTGGATCTATGCCATGGCCGCGGTTGTGTCGACCTACTTCAGGAAGATTTCATTTCCCTTCCAAGAAGGAATTACAATCGTTGACCAACAAACTTTTCTCCCCAACAGTTCACAAGTTACAGGAAGCATTCCAATGATCCATGGAAGGAATCATTTGCTTCAAAATATCGGAATAGGTCTCCTAAAAGACCCTGCCTTAATGGGTACTTTTGCCCTACCGCCTCCAAGTAATCTGGCGGGAGTGGCCACGGTGGAAACCTACAAAATGAAATCTAATCCAATCTTCTGGTTGGATTCGGAAGATTCCTAAATATTTTGTCGGCTTCGAGGATAGTTCCTAACTCATGTCAACCTCGTTAAAAAATGAAATAAGGAGTCCTGAGGACGGTTCTAATCTTGTGTCAACCTCATTAAAAAATGAAACAAATCCCCGAGGTAAACCTTCATTCCAACCACCAAGATGAATGCAATAAAGCTTGGGGGGCACCCTCCTTTGACATGCGTCATTATGATGCTGGGGGCATGCAAAAGAACCGAGCAGTTTTAGCGCATAGTTCATGCTCGTTAAAAAATAAACATAAGTTTATGAGCATGCTTTCCTTTAGAGTTCAAGCTCATTCAGAAAAAATGAACCGGTAAATACCCTTTTGAGATCGTAAATTCATCAGCCATAAAAGCCTTGGTCGTGTTTGTGCACCGTCACCTCCACCGTCATTTGGCCGATCATTCACTTTCGTTTGTGTGTTTACCCATTTTGAGGAACAGCTGCGAAGAGTGATTTCACTAAGCCATCCTTGTGACGCTGCCGTGATTGGAATATTCCAACCTGTACCTGGAATCTGCTGCTACCCTGTTCATCACTCGTTCCTCAAAAGACGAGTCTTCTTTGAGCTCTTTTCACCGACTCGTAAAATATGAAAATTTTGCCGAGTTTTGGCCTTCCAGCTCGTTAAAGCGACCGGAAAGCTATCCCTCCTCTAGATTTTAATCTTTTTGGACCTGAGGGATTACTGCACAAAAAGATCGAGTGCTTGTTTGTTCGGCTCGTTAAAAGTACCGAACACCCATCCCTTCTGTATTGTTTTATACTTTTTCGGACCTAAGGGATTAGCTGACGAAAAAGGAATTATGGAGTTAACTTTCTGTACCTTTTCAGACTCTCTAAAAATGAAAAGGACCGAGTTTTCCTTGTCGTTAGACTCGTTAAAATGATTAAATAGCGACAAACTTGTCTTTAGACGAGAACGAGTTTCCCTATCGCTAAGCTCGTTAAATCATAGCGATGGGCTTGCCCGAAGGGCAGGTTATAGAACAAGCATATGTTATCCTCCTCAAGCTTGACAAAAATAAAGAGGTACTGGTCAGAAATGACTGGGGAAAAATTGGGAGAACATCAAAGCTTAATGGTAGCAAGTCGCTCTTGAACATGACACTTTGTCCTCCGTATCACATCGGGTTGGGTTGTTTCATTCACCGGTCTCGTCACCATGGTCCTCGCCACACCATCCATAGTTGGGGTAATGCTACCGATCCATCACATCAGTGTCGTTATATGTTCAAGAGAGGTCATTCTGAAAGTGTCAACCGTGTCCCATCCACTGCCATACATTATCCTTCATCCATTCATGATCGCCACCCTGAATCATATGTCACAGTTTGTTTTCACCTCCACTAAAATCATTAGCTCCGTTCCGTGTCATTGATGTGGGATTCATTAAGGCCCTCCTTTGACGGATCGCTTCTTGTCGACTTCAGCTCATTATCCAAGAAGTTGATCTAGGAACACCCCATCAGTACTTTGAAGCTTGCATGCCTCAATGGCAAGTTTCTCACTTCCGGCGACAGGTATACATCAATGACCTTTGACCAGAAGATTTTGCGTGGCGTTCGACGCCAAGTCCTTTATTCACGCCACGTGAATTGTACTGCAGTACCTTGAGGGTCATTATCATTATCGGTGATTCCTCTCACGCTTGTTAACGGTTTCCATCATTGACCGGTAATCAAGCGATGTCTTTCCATGTTCGACTTCAGCGAAATTCTCACATGGATCGACTTGTACTTAGAGTGAAGATCGAACGAGTTTGAAGACCCTGGATTTAGTTTCATCCATCCGGGCTGTGATATATATTACGGAAATATAAAAGCATTTGTCATGTACATCATTGCAGCAGATGATCATCCTATTCAAAGGATGATAATTTCAGCGGAGAATTATCAGTCTACCATCAGACGATCGTCTGTTCTATGTACCAAAATGTATTTATAAAGCTGAGCATGGGAATGCCCGCCTCAGCTAGATCATGAAAACAGAATGAAAAATAATGTATTGTATTGTATTGTATTACAGGGCGCCTCCTCAGCACTGGAATGAACTTCGAACCCTCTAGATAAAGCATTTCACCCGATAAACGGCCTCATACTTTAGGGGGCAACTATTATAGACATTTTTGTGCCTCGCAGCATGGAGCATGAAATGTCAATAATTACAGGGATCCTCAGTCCCTAAACATGTTGTTCTTACCCCTAGAAGAACAAGGTCAGAAAACCACAGCACTTCCCATCAGTTCTCCACCTGAAAACACTCAAAAACAGGCTATTTTTGGATCATGTCAGCTGCTCCACTGAGCAACTGCGCTGAATGTCAACTGCTCCTCCTTGTACCTGCGCTGAAAGTCAACTCCAATGAAGGCTACCTGCGCTGGGCGAGATTGGCCAAGTGGCACAGTCATTCTGCAAGGTGTCAATTGCCCAGGAAGCTTCCAAACTGACACTTGGTTCAAAGGATTCGCCCTGTGATGAGTAAGAGGTACTTGATCTCCAAGTGGAAGCAAGGATCTCCAAGTGGACTCAAGAACTGAAGTATAACTGAAGTGGGAGAGGACACTAGTCAGCTTGAAGCCAGCCTCAAGCTGACTCATCCTTTCTCCAAATCTCCTATATATAGAGCTCTCTCATGAGGTCTAGGGAGGCTGGAATTTTGTGAAAAGCAAGGAAGTGTTGTTGGTTTACAGTTAGAGCTATTGGGTGATTGCTTTTATAGAGGTGAAGAGGAGATTTCTTGCTGCTGGGGAGGTGCTGCTGGATTGGGGCCATTGATGGTTGTAACCTTCTCAGAACCTTTTACTTCTATCAATAAAGCTTTGAATGTTCTCCTATATACTTGTATTGCATTGATGTATTGTATTTACTTGTATATCTGATTCACTCTAATCCATGCATCAGTTATGAGTACATGTTTCTTGTAGTTTCCCTCTCTTGTTTGTGCAGGATCTTTGTGTAGCTGGGCCGGCAAGAGAACAAGGAGCTGGGAGCAAGGGACGAAGAGAGAAGACAAGATCGACAAAAGCGAAGGATATCGGTTGGTCAATCTTTTCTTCCTTCTCTGTACTTTCATAAAGGAAAATATAAAAGCTTTACTTTCAGTTGTTGCTAAGGAACTATCGCCCTTAGAGTAGGGATAGGGTCATTCCGAGTCGGATACTTTTCCCCACAACAGAGGGAAAAGTATGCATTCACCCAGATCAAGCAAGCCATTGTAGAAGCGCCTGCACTCTACAGCCTAGACTTCAAGAAGGATTTACTGTTATACACCTTCACCTCTGATAACTCACTAGCTGCAGTACTCACTCAAAAGGATGAGAGGAACGATGAATACCTAATCTCCTTCATGAGTGAAATCATGCAAGGACCAGAACTCAACTACCCTGCCATTGACAAGCAAGCTTACGTAGTTTACAATGCGGTAAAACACTTCAGGCCCTACTTGCTGAAGAACCATTGCATAGTCTTCGTCCCTCACCTAGCAGTTCGCACATTGCTTGTACAACAAGACTTGGGTGAATGACGTGCAAAGTGGGGCTTGCAAGAGTATGATCTTGAAATGAAGTCGGTTCACACGATCAAAGGACATGGGATCTGCAGACTTGCATCTAAAGCGGTGCATGCACCAGAGAGTGAAGAAGAGCTTGCCAACTGGGAGCAGGAAATTGAGATGTATGATATAAGGCGAGCCACACCCACTGAAGACGGAACCTCTTGGTACGTAGATGTGCACCAGTACCTTGAAAACGGCACCATACCCTCTCACTTTTCCATTAGATAGAAGAGGGTATTGTGCCTTAAATACTTAGCATATTAGTCGGTGCATGGATTGCTTTACAGGAAGCACAATAATGTATTTTTTCTCAGGTGCCTGGAGGCACATGAATCAAAGAAGGTACTTCAAGATCTACATGATGGACCCACCAGGGGCCACTTTGTGGGAAACACCACTACGCACAAATTTATGCGAGCCAGTTTCTACTAGCCCACATTATTCAAGGATGCACACGCTTATTCCAGCAAGTGCCCGATCTATTAGCGATGCACCAATAGAACATGGAGATTAGCATACCCACTGCACCTCGTTGCAGTGACTGAACCATTCCAACAGTGGGATCTAGACATCATTGGGGAAATCTTCCCACATTCGTCAAAGCAACACCACTACATTCTAATTGCAACTGATTACTTCACACGGTGGGTAGAAGTAGTTCCGCTCAAAAAGGTGAACGACTGGAGGTCATTAGCTTCCTCCAACAGAACATCATCTCACACTTTGGCGTTCCAGTATCACTTGTTTTTGATAATGCAACTTATTTTTCATCTTTGAAACTCTATGACTTTGCAGTACATAATGGTATTATGTTAAAGCATTCATCTAAATATTACCCACAAGGAAACAGTCTCGCAGATTCCATGAATAAAAACCTCATCCGTATAATCAAGAAGACCATTTTCTCTGAGCAATGCAACTAGCATGCCACCCTGACGAATGCATTATGGGATGACTGTGTAACACCCAAGCCTTCTCTAAATATCTTACCGTACTTCTTGGTATGTGGAAAAGAAGCCATCCTTCCACCAAATATCTACTTTCCTACACTTCAGATTTCCCAAGAATCCCAAGGCAAGCCTTGCCAGGTAGTTAAACATAGGATGCATGCTCTCCATAAGCTTCACGAAGAAAGGATAAAAGCAAAGAAAAATTAACACTCCACCAGAACCGTATCAAGATATGGTTCGATAAGAAGTTTGCAGGGAAATCTCACTTCGATGTTGGTGACTTGGTTCTGAAATGGGATAAGCCCCATGAAGACAAAGGAAAACATACAAAGTTCCAGTCCTTGTGGATTGGTTCGTACACAGTCCACGAGAAGCTTGACCCACACACGTATCATTTGCAACCACTTGATGGGAGGATTGACAACCTTCCTGTCAATGACCAAGATCTCAAGCATTAATTTCAATAGGTCGGGCTGCACCTCGTGCCATGTACATAGTCAACTTGCTGCTTGTTGTTTTCATCTTGTTTGCTTTTCTTACTATATTTGTTTTACTTTGTTTGTTCTGCTTACTATTTTTGTTTACATTTCTTTTGTTTGCTTTTATATTACTGTTTTTATTTCCAGAAATAAGTGTTGCCAAGTACTACGTTCCGGCTTTTGAATAGAATATGTGGCTCAAATTTGAACGGACTTGTGACATTGCAACACTTGGACAATATTGTGTCTATTTTCTCTGTTCTTGGTTACAACCTTTGGTCGATGAAGCCTTGACGGAAAATATGAACCATCTATAAGGGAATTTTTGGTCCAACCATGAGCCTGTGTCCACACTGGGAATCCCTCATGCCTGTACTCGGCCTTCTTCTTTATGTGTTCAACATCATCCAACGAGTAGAAATGGGGAAGGGGAAAATCTAAATAAGAAAACCTATGTCATAGGTCTTACATGCTTCTCTGAAGGAACAACCTCTTTTGTTCTCAATAAGTCGAGATCCTTCTTTCGCCCCAAAAAATAAATAAGTGCCTATGCACAATCCTCTTGAAAAATACAAAGGCGAAAGAAGAGAAAGGCTTCCTGTGCAGAGAGTTGAGGCAAGCAACTCCACTAAGATACTAACCAGGCTCGCTGGCAGTGGAGAAATGTGTGTGTTTCTGCATGACTCTGTCAGGGTACTGTCCAAGCCTACTGGCAGTGGAGCAATACCAGAGATGAAAACTTATACTATGAAAATCTTCAACTCGCTAGCTAAACTACCCTTCCCGGATTCGAAACATTATGATCAAGCTGAACTTTTGATTGTGTTTGACTGAGTTGGCAAAATCTGTTAGATGCACATGGAATGTGGAAAACCAAATAAGGTAAAGAGTGAATACATTTTCTATTAACAAATGATATAAATTCATAAGACATGGGAGTGACCATTGGATTCCATATTCCAAGGTCTCTTGGACTCCCTTTGACGGTTTATCTTCCACACCATAACCCTTAGAGGATTAGGTGTCCAATATTCCCCCCCTTAATCCGAAGGGGTATGTATGAGTCCAAGAAGAGAGTTGTAATAAAAAATGTACAAAAATGCATGGCAACACTAGGCTAAATGTGCTATCCGAAATGTTCTTATAAGGGAGGTGGTTTAAGGATGACCACCAACACTCAAATGCTTAGTGTTGTTTCCGGAACTCTTCCAGGTCTGGAAAGAAGATGAGGTCTTCTAGTAGAGTAAGTGCTCCTGATGTTTTGAAGAGGGAAACCTTCAACCATGAAAAGGAGGTCTCACCCCACATAAAAGGGAGAACCTCAACCTGAAAAAGGGAGGTCTCAACCTATGACGGTTTAAGGATTACCACCAACTCTGGAATGATTAATGAAATTCCTAAAACTCTTTCAAAACTTGAAAGAAGTTGAAGTCTTATGCTAGAGGAAGTGCGCAATTCTTTGAAGAGGCATCACCAACTGAAGGCATGCTCGAGGGCATCTTTGTCTATGGCTACATATTTGAATCTAGTATGGCAGGTTGTGGCTCAAGCTCGCTTGATGTGGATTTGAAGCTTGTAGATGACCATTATTTCCCCCCCTGTCAGATACAAGGTGATATGATGGAGAAAACGCAATTGCAAGATTGTTTAATATTCTTGAACAAATCCTGTTGTATGAGCGAAATATCTTCTTGGTTGTTGAATCCCATTGCCAAGAAGCGATCCATCCAAGATGAATCTTTGTTCTCGCAGGAGGTGTGTTTCTGAAGCATATGTTTGAAGAATGACTAGTTTTATGATAGTTATTACATGGATAAATATTAAAACAATGATCTTTCAGATGGCAAACTCGGTCACAGTGTTGGAATTTCACAATCCGTTATTGTTGTCGTGCAAGAGGAGCAGAATCTGGAACAGCTGAAGGTGAACTGTCATGAAGGATTCCAGAACTATGAAACTAAATGGGCTTTGAGTAATCTAGAATATGAAAGGAAATCTCCTTATCATATCCAAGACCTATTCAATGCTTGTTTTGGATAAACTCTTCCCAAGGTCTAATGATTTGCCTGGGAAGTGCAGGCTAAATTTCTGCATCTGCATGCAATTTTACTGCTTCATTGGGCACTAGATTTGAATCAATTGTAACATTATTGACTTGTTATTTATGGGAGTTTGTTTCAATGTTCTAAACAAAAACAAGTTTAGAATGATAACTCCATTGTTGTAATTCTTCTTGTTGCAGTTGAGATTCAAGTTGTAAAAAATCAATCTATTCATGTGCATTTTGTAGAGAGGTTTAAATATATGTGAGCGTGTCTTTATTGACTTCAACTGTGCTTTCAATAGTTGAAACAATGAGAGATTAATAAATCTAATAAATTATCAATTATAATCATTATTTTGACAAATGATACGTAAATGAGGAAAATATACCCACTTATACTCTTAGCACATTAAGAAGAGGAGTAGGCTCCAAGACTATGAACAATCTTCCATATGCAAGAGAGAGTAAAAAACCTTGGTGTGAATTGTAGAAATTCTCACTGTAGATTAACCTAATTATGCAATAGACTAAAACAAAATACTTAATCTACTTCTACAATCAAACTTGCGGAAGCTTAATCAATTTGAGCAAGATCAAACAGAACACATATAACATAGAAGAAGAATCAATACACATGAAACATAGAAGAATACTCTAGGGAAAGCCTCAGCTAAAAACCCCGCTATCTGTATTATCATACAAGTGGAAATATCTCAGGATTACACAAAGCTTTAGCTCTCACAGCGATCTAGCTCTTATTACAATCCCTCACTACTGCTCATAGAGAGACTAGACAACTCATATGTCTTTCCCTTTGCCCTCCAAGCCTCTTATTTCCTTGTGTTGTTTTCCCTGGGTGTTCCAGCTGTAACCTTGTGTGACACTGATCTCACACACTACTCCAACACACTGTAAAACTACGCAAATCTCAAGGAATGAATTCCTTCTACATGCAAGAGATTTTCTTATAGGAAAATTCTTACAACTGATAGTACATTGTCCCTGCTTTAATCTTAACTGGGTCTTTGTCTGAACTGACATGCATGAGTTATTTATGAGAGAATATTCAGTTATCTTGAGTACACTAGTTTCATGCATGCATGCATTAACTGACTGAACTCACAATTAGTTCCTCAAACTGTTTGGAACTAATTTAACTGGACTTAACTCAGTTAACTAAGCTAACTAATTACAACTCATCCTTATCTCCTTAATTAAGGGATAACTTCCTCAATCAAAGGGATAATTGTTGCATGACTTCACAAAATCTTCTAGCTTGAATTTCTCCAACTAATTAACTCAAGATGAATTAATTGATTATTTTCCAAGCAGCTGGTGAGACTAAATTCGAATTTTAATTCAAGGAAAAATTAAAATTGGAATATTCTTGTTGCCACATTTCAACACTCCCTCTCAACAAGAAAGGGATTATCTGCCACCCCGAACCTGTCTATATGGAACTTGAATTTACACTTTGACAATGCCTTAGTCAAAATGTCAGCATCTTGCTTCTCAGTCGAAACATGCCGCAACAACATGATCCTCCTCGCCACATAATCTCTAAGATGATGTTACCAAATGTTGATGTGCTTAGACCTGTCATGAAATACTGGATTCTCAGAGAGTTTGATACAACTCTGATTATCACAATAGATCACAGTTGGATCCATCCTCTGATCAAACAAACCAACTAGAATTTTCTGTATCCAAATGCCTCACATGTTTCCTGACTTGTAGCCATGTATTCAACCTCTATTGAGCTGAGTGCAACCGACCTTTGTTTCCTACTGTATCAAGAAACTGCAGCTGACCCAAGGTTGAAAATTCCTCCCGATGTTCTCTTCTGATCTGATGGACTCCCTACCCAATCTGCATATGTGAAGCCCTATAGCTTCACTCCCTCTATCTGTCTGTACCATAATCCATATTGATATGTGCCTATGAGGTATCTCAAAACATGTTTATCTACCTTCCAAAACATCTTGTTAGGCTGAACCATAGCTTGACTCATCTGGTTCACCGCATAGCACAAATCCATTCTTGTGTTCACTAAATACACCAATGAACCCTTAAGCTATCGATACACAGTAGCCTCTACTACTTCTCCTGAAGTAGCATCCTCCTTCCTCCAGTTACGTGCTAGAGGAGTCTGCATGGGCTTGCACTTATCCATCTCGAATCTCCTGTGTATCTCATTGGCATACTTGCCTTGATACACAAACAACTCCCCATCCTTCTGCCACACTTCCATGCCAAGGAAGTAGTGCATGAGACCCATGTCTTTCATCTCCAATTCTCTTGCAAGGTCCTCCTTGCAAGACATGATCAACTGATCATCACTTGTCAATATGAGATCATCAACATAAAGAACAATGATCAACTGCTTACCTTCTACCATGATGTGGTACAAGTTCACATCTGCTTCACTCTTTGTGAAGCCCAACCCGGTGAAGTAGTTGTCGATCCTAGTGTACCAAGCATGAGGTGCTTGCTTTAGCCTGTACAAAGCTCTCCTGAGTTGGTACACATGTGACTCACGATCGAACGTCTCAAAACCTTCCGGTTTCTCTATGTATGCCTCTTCCTCAATCTTGCCATTGAGGAATGTAGTCTTCACATCCATCTGATGGATCTTCCAACCCATCTATGCTGATAGTGCCAACATCGATCTGATAGATGAGTACCTTGCTACAGGAGCAAAAGTCTCATCATAGTCAATCCCCTCGACCTGTGAGAACCCACGGTCAACAAATCTTGCCTTATGTTTCTCCACACTACCATCAGCAGCTTGCTTTACCTTGTAAAGCCAACGGAAACTCACAACTGACTTGTTCTCCCTTCTTGGAACCACATCCCAAACATTGTTCCGAACTGTGGAGTCATACTCCTCCACCATAGAATCTACCTAAATTGGCTATCGCACTACTTCCTCAAAGGAAGATGGCTCAGTCTCAACACAGTCCCCAACAAGGGCCATGTATCCAGTGTACCTATCAGGTGACCTCCTCTGTCTATGCTGAGAAGATGGTTCTCCCACATTCTCTCTCACATCCGACAACAATCTGTCAACTTCTCTTGTGCACTTCCATCCCTATTTGGAAGACTCTGCTTGAGTGGATGTCTCCACTCCTGGAACATCTGCATGTGGCTTCTCCTCCTCCTTAGGAACCAAAAGTTCCTCCACAGCCTGTAGTTGGAGCTCCCTCTCAAGGGAAACTTGCATGGCCTTCTACTCATCAAACTTGAGATCTTTGCAAACCACTGTCCTCCGACTGGTAGGCAAGTACACCTGATAGTTGTGAGGTGTATTAGTGTACCCCACAAGTATCCCCAACTCAGCTGTCGGCTCAAGCTTCTTCCAGGCATCCTTGGTCACATGGAAATATACCAATGAGCCAAAGATCCTGAAGTGACCCACATCTGGTCTCTTCCCAGAGAAAGCTTCCTCTGGTGTCTTCATCCCATGTATGTGCTGCAAGCTTCTATTCTGCAAATAGACCGTTGTGTTGCATGCCTCAACCCACAAATGAAGTGGTAGGCCTTGGACATGCAGCGTCACGCAAGCTACCCCCACAATCGTTCTATTCTTCCTCTCGGCCACCCCATTCTGCTATGGTTTATGAGCTGCCGTCAATTCTTGTTTAATTCCTTCCACTGCACAGAAGTACTTAAACTCTTGAGAGACATACTCTCCACCATTGTCGCTTCTCAAGGCCTTGATCTTCTTCCCTGATTCTTTCTCAACCAAATCTTTGAACTCACAAACTTTGAGAAGGTTTTATCCTTCTTCTGCATGAAATAAATTCAGCATTTACAAGAAAAATCATCAATGAAAATGACATAATACCTTTGCTTCACGGTGGATGCTATCGAGAATGGTCCACACACATCAGTATGAACTCGCTCTAAGATCGTCTCAGCTCAACTGTCTCGATCATGAAAGGAAGACTTGGTGTACTTTCCCAAGGTACAACCTTTGCATGTGTCCACTTGCTCAAGTTTACCTTTGCAAAGTCCGGTAGAGATCTGCTGCATTATCTTCAAGGCCTCATGACGCAAGTGGCCCAACCGCTATGCCATAACTCGCCAATGTCTTGGCTTTGCACCAATTCTATTTTTGAACTCAATGCATCACAGTCATCTACCTCTAGTTTGTAGAGATTCTTCACTCTAATCCCAGTCCTCTTGGTCTGACCTGTGGCTATGTGTCTCAGGAACGCCTTTCATTTACTGAAGACAACATCATAGCCTTTGTCTTCCAACATCACGACCAATACCAAGTTCTTCTTCAGTCCAGGCTCATACCTTACATCAGTCAGGGTGAAAGGAGCTCCATGCTCCCTCTGAAAAGCAACCGTGCCTTCTCCTGAAACACAATACTTTCCATCATCGCCCATCTCTATGTGCATCTTGAGGTCTTTCTCCTCCAAGGTACTGAATAAACTTTTATCGTCGGTCATGTGGAATGAGGCTCCACCGTCAAGATACCAAACACAAACCACCATCGATGAAACCATACATGCGATAAGGGTAAAATCCAATGTGAAGTGAGGGGCCAGTGCCTCACCTTCTGATCCTTTCGAGGATCCCTTCGTGGATTTCTTCAATGGACAATTAGTTGCATAATGGCCTACCTCATGAAAATTAAAGCATCTCACTTTAGATTTGTCAATCTTCTTCCCTCCATGAGAAGAACTCGATTTGGAATGGGAAGGCTTCCCTTTCCCTTTCCTTGCCTTACTTGCTAAGGCTAGATTTTCTTCATCATCATGCTTAGATGAAGAACCATCTATGGTGCTCCTCCTGACCTCCTCCTGCATCAGATCTGACCACAGTCATTCCCAATCTGGCAGTTTCTCTCTTCCATTCACAGAGTCCTGGTAGCTATGCCAGCTCTTAGGAAGACCGAGGAGAGCAAGACTCACCCTATCATCATTGGTTTTCGTTATTCCCACACTACCAAGCTCATCACTGCAAGTGGTGAGATTTTTCAGATATGTAGAAATAGTGTCACCCTTCTCACACTTGATTTTCTGAAGCTTACCCTTAAGCGCTAGTTTCCTTTGGTCGCTATTGTTCTGATATAGGTCCTTCAATTTCTTCCACATTGAAAATGGAGTCTCCTTCCCATGGAGACTCAAGACAATATGGTCTCGAACACCCTCCAGAAGAATCCTCCTCACCTTCTTCACACACTTCTTCCGTTCAGCCAATTCTTGTGCATTAGTTGTAACTGGCTTGGGGATTTCTTGATCAATGAAATCCTTCAAACCATTGTCTTCTAATACCACTTCCATGCGATCCTTCCATGCTATGTAATTCGAGCTGCCATCCAATGCATACTCAAGTCTCAAGCCATTAAACGCCATTGGTGAACTTTGAGGTGTGATAAGAATTTGATTTTGTACCTGAAATCAAGAACTTTAAACCTCAATTTCCCTTCTCAGTATACTGTTCACAGCTCTGATCACCTTTGCTCTGATACCATGTAGAAATTCTCACTGTAGATTAACTTGATTATGCAATAGACTAAAGAAAAATACTTAATCTACTTCTACAATCAAACTTGTGGAAGCTTAATCGATTTGAGAAAGATCAAACAAAACACATATAACAGAGAAGAAGAATCAATAAAAATGAAACACGGAAGAATACTCTAGCGAAAGCCTCAGCTAAAAACCCTGCTATCTGTATTATCATACAAGTGGAAATATCTCAAGATTACATAAAGCTTTATCTCTCATAGCTATCCAGCTCTTAGTACAATCCCTCACTACTGCTCATAGATAGACTAGACAACTCATATGTCTTTCCCTCTACCCTCCAAACCTCCTATTTCCTTGCACTGTTTTCCCTAGGTGTTCAAGTTGTAACCTTGTGTGACATTGATCTCACACACTCCTCCAACACACTGTAAAACTGCGCAAATCTCAAGGAATGAATTCCTTCTACATGCAAGAGATTTTCTTATAGGAAAATTCTTGCAATTGATAGTACATTGTCCCTGCCTTTAATCTCAACTGGGTCTTTGTCTGAACTGACATGCATGAGTTATTTATGAGATAATATTCAGTTATCTGGAGTACACTAGTTTCATGCATGCATGCATTAACTCACGGAACTCACAATTAGTTCCTCAAACTGTTTGGAACTAATTTAACTGGACTTAACTCAGTTAACTGAGCTAAATAATTACAACTCAAATACAACTCATCCTTATCTCCTTAATTAAGGGATAACTTCCTCAATCAAAGGGATAATTGTTGCATGACTTTACAAAAACTTCTAGCTTGAATTTCTCCAACTAATTAACTCAAGATGAATTAATTAATTATTTTCCAAGCAGCTAGTGAGACTAAATTCGAATTTTAATTCTCAAATTTAATTCAAGGACAAATTAAAATTGGAATATTCTTCTTGCCACATTTCAACATGAACCGGAAAAAATGGCACCCAAAAAAAGTTTCAACTCAACTAAAAGCCGAGAGAAATATAATGCGTTTAAATGTATAGCCCAAGTTGACAATACAGAGGCAGAGAGATAATATGTTAGTATCACAAATATAAACTGGAAATCTAAAGGCTAGTGGTCGCAGTTTTCAAACCTAGGAGGCATTCATTTTCATCATGGATGGAAAATATTTGGTGTTCTGTTGCAGTTGTCCGTCACTCGATATATTTAAGCTAGGTGAGTTTATTTCCAGCTTTAGCCAATATTCAAAAGTATGAGGGTAAGTGTTTTCAGGGCACTGAATTTGCAGGCAAGTGAAAGCCAATTACTGGACGGATCTACTGGGAGATCTTCATGAATTTTGTCTCACGATCTACTCCATGGATTCTTCAACAAAGCAAACTGCCAAATCCTTGAGGAACTACACCACTCTATCCAAAATTTTCTCGTTTGATCAGAGGTCAACAAATCTCTCCGTATTAGGTGTCGTTTGGTTGAGGTGCAGTTGGTACACTCTCTCCTAAAAGAAACCTCCCAGTTTCGGAGACGGATCTTGAGGTAGATGATGGTCGAGGTTGGTTAGTAGGCCCTTCCAAAGCTCCAAGTTATCTAGCCCGATTGAAAATAGCATCAATATTGTTGTTTTATTTGGATGGATCTTGGACTAGCATGCCACTCTTTTCTTCTCTAGGATAATACTCCTGGGGACCATGGGAATCACTGTCGAAATCACTTTCACCATGAGTACTCCTGCATCTTCTACATGCTCAAAATTCAAACTTGAGGAAATAATCAAGTTCAGGCTCGGGGGGAGACCCTAGTACAGGCTAATATGCAGACTTCCCAGAAAAAAATAGGCCGAGAAATACTGGCGGGTCATGTGTATACTCCCTTGTGGAGATCGATTGAATATTCTGAGAGGATAGTATACATACCAACACTAAGGGGCTATACTATACTGATGCCTAAAATGCGCTTAAAAAACAATATATGGAAAGACTGCAATATCCTGACTGTTATAGCTCCAAATCTCACTCTTATGGTTTGTGATGCTGCACTCATGGCCTAGGGCAACCCCTCCTTCCAGACCTAGTCCAAAAATTTAAAAAACAGTGTTTTATTCCCTATACGCGACATTGCCCTGAGTTAAACGCGTGTACACGCGGGTCTGTGTATACCCAACCCGCGTGTATGTATTAAAACACTTAAAAAAATATATAATTCCTTATTTTCGGGCGGAGATCGCGGGTTTTACCTGCTGATCACCTGTTAGTGCCCATGGCCCAACTGTTCCCAACCAACTCCTAACTAAAAAACTACTTTGGAGATGGTATAAAAAGACATCAAAGGGAAGGCCTAAGGGAGAGAGAAAAGAAGAGCAAGATTATTATGCTGAGATTTTCCCCATAGACCAGGTCTGAAGTCCTTGGTGCTTTCTGCACTTCCCCCATTTTGCATAGGAAACCCTTGTTTCCATGTGTGTTGGTGATCATTCATCCTTTATTTCATCATTGAGTAAGACTTGGAAGGAGCTCTTGTTGGAGGCTTGAGGCTGGAATGAATCCGGGAGGAAGCTTTGCTTGGAGCCTGCTGAAGGTGTTTCAGGTGATATCTTTCCGTTATATGTACTTTATTTGCCTTTATATAAAAGAAACACGTCTTGGTTCCCAAAACAATCTTTCTTTATGCTTATGAGATTCTTGTCTTGAATTCTTATGCAAGTAGTTACTTAAATATTTTTATAACTAACTTTATAGCATGAAGATGGTTTATATATAAGTATTGGTCCATGTACTGTTGTGTTCTTTGATTTGTTTGTTTTACAGGTCAAAGGAAGAAGAAGGGAACTCCAAGAAGGATTTGGACCCTAAAGGCCTTCTCGAACGTAGGACCTTAGGTACGTACCCTTAACATTAGAATTTGCTTAAAGTAAAGATAATGGCTGTGTGTGTGTTTCTTTGAATAAGCAATTTTCAGTCTGGTAGAGTCTTAGCCCAAAGGACCCTAGGGGTACTTTCCCTTCAACCAGAATTGGCGACTCCACTGGGGACAACACTCTTGTTGTTCCTAGTTTGGGTAGTCTTCAAGCCAATCAAGGCTCAGCCCCTCTGTTTGTTGGCTCTGACTGTCTGATCTGTTCTTGAACTCTAAGCTTTTCCAGTTTTTTCAGTCTGTGTTTTTTATTTTTCTTGAGAGTTTTCATATACGCTGTTTTGCTGGATTACAGAAGCGTATATACGCAAGTTTTACTAAGTGAACCCACGTATACGCAGGTTTCCTCAGTTACAGTCGCGTGTACACGCACTCTGCACATCACTGCAGGCGCGTATACCATATAATTTTCAAGATTTATAAATTTTATTTTTGCTGAATGTTTGTCTGGTGGTTTGGGTCAGTTTCAAGCAGTCATTTTCCAGTAACAGTCCTCTGTTTAACAGGGGGCATCTTGTTCTGAACTCTCTCTAGTTATAAGGAGTATTAGTCTTGTTTTCGTTGATTGCAAGCGTCATTGATTTTTGACACACAAGATTTCTGGTTAAGAATCTTGACTGCTCTGTTTTGGCAGAGTAGGAAGATTGGATTTCAAGCTTTGTGTTCATTTTTGTTTTGATGACCCTTTTGTTTGCTTAAGGAAACCATTTTTGTGACCATTTGCTCCTTCGTTTCGGGAAAGTTGTTTGTTACCATTTTCTTGAAACTTGTCTTTTGATCTTTTGGACTTTCATTGCTGCTTCTGATTGTCAAAAGCGATTTCAAACACATTTATTTTTGTTGAGTTTTCATCATTTGAAAGGTGTCAATTCACAAAAGTGTTTGGTTGCCTATTTATCAATCATTGGTGTCAGTATTTTTGAGAGCTTTCCTTTGAAAAAGACTTTTTGGTTTGATCGAAAGAAAATCTTTTGAAAGTTTTGAGTTTCGCTTTCTTAAACTTGCTTTTCATTTGATTTCCTTTTTTGCGAAGTGAAAGTGCTTTGTTTTTATCTTAAAACTTGTTTTTATTGTTTAGACGAAATGATTGGTAACACATCATCTTCTATCTAAGCATTTTAGTGGCAAGACAAAATTTGGTAAAGCAGCAACTTTCCTTCTTTGTTTTTAGAAGTAGTCTTTAAATCTTGCATCCACATATAGTTCTTGCATTAGGATAGATTTGCATCTCTTTTTAGGCATATTTAGTTTTGTTAGTTTTTGTGAGTGTGGAGTCTAAAAAGAAAAAGAAAATTCGTTTATATTAGAAGTACCTCTGAACCTCATAGAAATTGCTCTTCATCGAAAACAAAAAGTGCATGTGCATGTAGCTAAGTTTTATTAATTTCTTTTGCGTCCATAAAAACACCACAAGTTTCATCTCCATTACCTTGTGACTTAAAGAACAGCCTAATAAAATCAAGCGCTAAATTAAAATCCACTAGAACTTTTTTGTTTTAGTCAGTTACACCAACAAGTTTAGGATTTTAGGGCCTTGGATTAGGCGAGTGGAGAGTTAACTCTCCAAGGCCACATAAAACGTCAAACATAAGAGTCTGATTAACGAGAGTAAATCCAATAGCGTTAGGAAGACCAGGAAAGCTCCGGATCTGGGAGTTAAGCACGAGGGTCTGTGAAGACAGGGAAGAGAGATACCCCCTCTCCTACTTGTCCGAACTTACCTCACGACTGTTCCACCTGGCTTCTGCAACGAGTTGGTATCCATAGTTGCCTCTCCTAGGGATCTGCATAGGTGGCTGCGGAGGGGAATCCCGTGGCACCTGAGGTCGACGTTGTATCACTCTCGACAGTACTACTGGATGGCACCCTTGCGAAGCTTGGGGGCTTGCACCAGCGCAGGCTGTTGTTAGGAGGTCAGCGTAACTTCCTCTGATACCTTCGCTGATAGGACTGGGCCCTCATCATCCCAGACTATCTTCGGAAGGTCCCTTGATTCACTTTCTTGTATTTTGGTGTCCAGTCCTAATCACCCGGAGCGGAAATACTTGGAAGTTGTTTGACTGGCTGTATCTTTAGGGACTTTATAGTGTGTGCTCTGTGCTCCTAGTCGGCTTAGCTTTTAATTTTTTGAGTCTTTAGTTAGATCATAACAAAAAATTCAAAGTGGCTGACCGATCTCCAAGACGGTCTCGAAGACTTCGTGGTCTCTCGCCACCAAGTTTAGAGCCTTCTCCTAGAAGGCGCAGAGGCAGTACTACCGGTGGGGTCCGTCCCACGCCGGTTGACGCATCGGGGATTGATCCTCCTCTCGGGGACATTAGCGGCCAAGCAAGGCCTGGTACTTCTGAGCAAGAGAGGGATACTCCAGTCCTTTCTCGAGTTCGCTTTCAAGCGGAGAATAACGTAGAGGTAGAAGAACTTTCAGAATCATTAGTGGTTCCAAATTCTCCTCTACCATTTAGTCATCCAGACGTATTGCAATACGTTGGGACTCCGTCACATAGACCAGCAAGTCCAGGTTACGCTACGCGCTTACCATTCATGACCACTACTGGAAGCATGGCTTCTACGAGTGCTGCGACTATGCAAACCCCTACATCGGTGCAAGGGGGAGGAACCATTTCCATCCCCTCCACTTCCTTGTTTGGATCTTTTGCGAGCACATCTATACTTGGGTCTACCTCCATTCCGTCCACGAGTGGAAATGCCCAAACCAATGCTTTTAGTACTGGACTCTTCTCTTTTGGTACCCAATCACAAGGTGTTCCATCGGTTCCGTTTAGTGCGGCTACGTCCATGATGGGCGGATCGGCCTCATTCCAGGGTTTTCCTTTCGGAAGTGGTCATATACCACATTCCAACCCGACGGTAGGATCCATGCCTTTTTCTTCTATAGGACAAAGCAGCAATCCTTTCCAAGGTTGGAATAACCCTGGGGTTAGTAGTGCAGGAACTGGGAATCCATTTATCAGCCAACAAGGGAATAGGCCGTACACCACGGTTAGTTTGTTTCAAAGTATTCCTCCCCTTGCTTCGGCTTGGAACCCATATCAGGGGTTATCAACTCCTTACCATTCTTTAGGAGGAAACTTTGCGGGCTATGGAGGTTATACGGCAGGAGTTGGTCAAACTCTGAATTTTGCTGGACCACAAGGCTTGCCTTTTGGTTCAGCCGGTTCTACTGGTCACTTCGGGCAGCCTGGTGCCTCCCAAATCCCAGGACAATCTTTTCAAAACTTTGGGAGTTCTGCCCAGTCTGGGTGGAATCCCCTAGGTCCTCCTAGGCTTCCGTTTCTGGCAACATTAAACCTGCCAGATCTCACAAAGTTAACAAACGACCCAATCAAGTATAATCCGGCCTGGCCTCCGGTCCCAACCAAACTCCCTTCGGACATTCCAAAATTCGAAGGGAAGAGTGGTGAAGATCCGGGCAATCATGTAACCACATTCCATTTGTGGTGCTCATCCAACTCCCTCATCGAGGATTCGATTAGGTTGAGACTCTTTCAGCGCACCTTGACTGGTAATGCGGCTAAATGGTACATAGAGTTGCCAGGGGGCAGCTTTACATCGTTCGTTGACTTAGCCAATATCTTCTTAAATCACTTCCAGTTGCCTGTCCGCTATGATGACGGAACTGAACTTCTGGCCACCTTTCGTCAGGATAAGGCAACCCACATTTATGATCACATTCAGGAATGGAGACGGAGAAAGAGGCTCATTAAAGCCGAAATCCCTCCGGAGTACCGTCTAGAGTGGTTTTTGAAGTCTTTGCAACCTGAGATCTCCAAGGATGTCTCCATGTCTGGGGTCTATTCTGAGGAGCAAGCCATTTTCAGGGCCCAGCAGTTAGAACTGATTTACTCTCAGTCTGGGATCCTCCAAAAGTACTTGCCAGATGCTCCTGGATCTAAGGTTGATTTAGCTAAGCCGAAGCCAGGTCCGCACGCGGACGGTATCGTTGGGTCTGTAGACACATCTACAGTGAACTTGTTGAATCAATTGCAGCAGTTGTCTTTGCAAACTGCTTCTAACAACCAAGTCACATTGTCTAATCCTCCCGCTTCCCAAACTACTTCAATTAATGCCGTCCAATCCGATAACCCCAAAGGAAATCAAAATTCCAATGGGAAAAAGAAAGGACGTGGTAAGAAAAAGAACTCGGATGGGAAGCTCGATGCAAATAAATCCGGCAACAACGCTGGTGGTGGAAATGAGTCGAGAAAGAAAGTTAAGTTTCCTTGCAAGTTGTGCAGTGGAGACCATCTAACTCATCTCTGCCCTAGGATTGAAGACGCTCAGCGCTTGTTAGGACAGCAAGGGACTTCTAGTTCGCAAGCTGTGTTAACTAACCCGTTTCCCCAAGGGCAGCAACTTCTTGCTGGCGCGAGTTCGAATCCTGGGACCTCCTCAGGGGGCAACCAGGAAGGGGACAAGTCATCGAATGTTTTCATGATGGGTGCTCACGCTAATGTGGCCACACGGTCACGCGATTATGGTGAAGGTGAAAATTCTAAGGGTAGATCAGTTCCCGAAACTAACAACCCACTTCATATTGAGCAACCTTCTTTTGAGACTATACCTCGGGTACCGAAAGGTTCCGCAAAACGCGCGAATATCAACCCTAATATTAGGGCAGCCCAGAATTACTCCATTGTTGAAGATCTGGCCCAGAGTCCATGTGCTCTGTCCGCGTTAGAGGTTCTCCAGTCATGTCCTGCTCAACGAAGTGCCTTGCTATCGGCAATGGGGGCAGTAGATCCAAGTAACTCCTTAGCTCTCACTTTTGATATGAGTAATGTCAAAAAGAGACTTCCTCATCACATGGCTTTTCAGATAAAGTCTACCTACCAGAAAATGAGTATTTTTCGAACGGTTGTAGATGAGGGAGCTTCCACGTGTGTCATGTCTATGTCATGCTGGAAGGCCATTGGATCACCGTCGGTTGTTCCTTCACCTACCCTATTGACAGCATTTGATGGTCACTCTCATAGGCCATACGGGATTATCCCGGCTTTTCCTATATGTGTTGGAGGAAAGGTCGTTAATATTGAAGTAGAGGTCATAGATGCTAACCTAGACTATAATCTCCTCTTAGGAAGGAACTGGGTATACGAGATGGACGCCGTGGTTTCGACTCTGTTTCGTGTCATTTGCTTTCCTCATGAGGGGAAAATCATTAAGGTTGACCAATTAGACTATTGTCCAGTTGATCCTCAAGCAAACTCTGACTCTACTATTCCTTTAGTGGGTAACCCCCGTCCGCCTATTGAGAGTCTAGGAGTCGGGATGTACTCTTCATTGATGGGTACGTTTAATCTTCCCCCTCCTACAGCTGGTATAGATACAATTTCATCCTCCAGGGATCCTTTACGGAGAGAGTTTGTCCAAACTCCTTATTCTTCGAATCCTGGAACCTTAGCTTCATCTGCAACCACATCAGGTGACGACAAGGTGGGTGGAATAGAATCTCTTATATCTACAGTGGAACCTAGATGCGAATCTATCGATAACTCTGTAGATAACCATTCTACTATTTCCTTTGGGAAAGAAATAGATGGTGATGTGGCTCATTTTCGGACCCTTGATTCCACCTTTGCATCGGATTGCTCGGATATTGTTTTTCCATCGGATGAAGCGATATTCGAAGCAATGACGGTCGTAGATCGACCTTTGGAAGATTTACATCGTCGGTTACACTTTTATGCCCCTGTGCGTGAATTCAAATCTCGGTCCTCCAGTTCGACTAGTGATGTTTGTACGGTCCCTTTGGCTCCAACACATTCATTTGCCGAAGAGAGTATATGGATTGGTTCGATCGTCGTACCTATAAACATCCCTAGGAGTCAGTTGGCGGAGCCCCCTGACGGGCTCTACCTAAAAAGTATTTTGCTTAGTTTAACCAGGAAATGGCTTCTTTGTATTTTATGTATATTTGTACGTATATTATCGAGCGTTTTCTGATATCAGCACTTTTGGTCTGCTTTGGCAGGTGTTGATGGATGATTTGGTTTATTTTGGGCTCGCCGATGGTGCTAGTCGGCACACTCGGAATCTTGCTTCCGCAGCTTGGGTACTTTATTACCCAACTGGTCAGTTGATGATATCGAGAGGCGTGTGTATCGGTCCTGCTTCAAACAATATGGCCGAGTATACAGCTGTTATCAATCTATTATCCGAGGCAATCTCTTATGGGATCGACTCGTTGGTAGTATATCTTGATTCTCAATTGATAGTGTCTCAGTTAAATAACATTTATCGGGTTAGAGATCCATTATTATATCGCCAATATTTAAGGGTGAGGTTGTTGCAAAGTTCATTTATTTACATTAATTATTTGCACATTCCAAGATCCCAAAAGTGGTTAGCTGATTCTATCGCTAATCAAGCATTAGACTGGCATATCAATCATTCATCATCATAAAATCATGCATCAAAAAGTCAAACTGTATATATATATATATATATATATATATATATATATATCGCAAAGCGTCTCGAGTGTACATATGTGTGTCCAAAAATATACAAAATTGGGACTCAAATGCCCATAATCATGTCAGGCATATCTAATGCCTCGGCTCTGGATGAGCAGCTAAATAAGTAACTATAGCATTGGCCACGCGCCGAAAGATGCGAACCCAGTCACGTGGCATCCCAACCACATGACGCTGCATATCTGGAGGAAGGTCCTCTATCTCGGCCATCGGTACTTGGCAGCTTAGTCTCGCCAAGTGTCGCTGGACGTTGTTTAAGGTCCGTTCCGCATCCGCAGCCACCTCTTCGGCTCCTCGGCCACGCCGTCCATGCCGCGGGAATCCATCTGGTCGTACGGGCCCAATGTCTGGAACATGATCATCATATTAGTCATTTGAATCTCATCAAAAAATATTTTTCAAAGTTCATCATTATATTTGAAAAATCCAATAAAAATCATAAAATCATAAAAATCAAAAATCTTACCAATCTCGCCCCATGCCGCATCCGGTGGTAACACTAGATCAGGATCTCCTCGGAAATCCAGTCCGGCATAGGGGTAATCATCCACGGCGATGATTTGCTGCTCCCACCAGGTAAAGAAATCATCGTCGAATGCATTCCTAGGGACTTCCCCACCCCCCAGACGTTTCATCAAGTCAGCCCACCGGCCCATGCGTGGATCACGTGGACTATTGATGGAAACTGCTACCCTGGGGCGGAGTGCGGGAACCTTCTCGAAGAAGAAAGTGCACAAGATGGTTCCGAACCCAAAGTTCTTGGTCTGTCCCCTCCTGATAGAAGTGAGTTGTTCCTTCATGTTGGCAAGGAGAGGAGTACACCAGTCAAACACTGTAGTGAGACAGTCCACTGCCACGCTCATGTTTACCCGTGACGCCTGATGTAGTGAGGATGATCCGTTCACTCGACCTATGGTGAACAAGATTATCCTGAGTGACAAACTCGCCACATGTGGGATAGAGATCTGGCTCCCGACCTTCCGATGACCCGGGCAATAAATCTGTACATAGTCATCTACACTGAGGCTATTTCGTGTCCTGCCCCGGGAATGTACTACCTCTCCCCTTCGGGAAAGGCCCGTGATAAAATATATATCTTCCACTTCTACCCTGAGTGGCATCTGATCAATGATGAATGCTTCCTCATCGACATCCCAATAATCAATGAGTCTCTCGAGCAAACGCGTGTTGGCTTTCATATTTGGCAATTTGAAGAATTTTAGCAACCCGCATCCCCGTAGGGCATCTAATGCCTCATCATTGTTCATAACTTCACTATCCACAGCTGAGTGCTCTCTTTCACGCCATGTGAGAGTCATCCTGGAAGAAAAAATCATTTTCATCCGTTAGTTTTGTGTATAAAATTAGTTTGCTGCGCACACGCGGGTTCCTTTGTATACAGTCGCGTGTAGGGCCGTCGTATACGCGAGTTCTATATAGCCAACCCGCGTGTACGCCGCAAAGGAATTTTTTGCAAAAATCCAACGGTAAAACATCAATTAAACTTCCTAAAAACTATCACAATTAATTGCAAGACAAGTTTAGTGCTTACCTGGAAGTTTTCGGCAAGTTTGAACGGTTGAATAAGTCACAGGGAAGTTTGCTCCTTTTGCTCCACAATTTTTGCTCTCCAAGTCAAACGGTGAAAATGGTAAGTCCAAAATTTCTTTTTATAAGTTTTGAAAATGCAAAATTTTTTCAAAATTTTATTTTGTTTGGTTTCATGTCACTTTTAACTTGGGAGCTTGGAATGTCGAGATTGGGTTGTTTTTTAGGACATTTTGGACATTTTTCGACGGTTCGAGATGGTTCCATGACTGCTAACCCGTCATGGCAGGTATCGTGTTCTCACTGGCATATAGGTTAGGGACACCATTTTGCCGTTGCATTATGCATACTAGCCTCCATTTGACCGATACATCTGCCATAGGGTCGACCCCATCATGTTATGGTTCGTAAGCCATTTTCACTCGCCGATTCTTTAAATCATGACACGATGGTAGAGTCATCCTTTTACATGGGCATCCTAGTTAGCACCTCACTGACATTTGTTGCCCATGCTGCTTCGTTTTGAGTAGGCTCGGGAGTCCTCTGTAGTCCCGCCATGACTTATGCGTTGAAGACTCATTCCTCTTTGCTTCTTCGCTTCGTTCTAGCCTTATACCCTAGAGGCTCCTATGAGTGTCGAGTTGTACTTTTGCATTGCATGTTGACCATTTGCACCTTTTGGCCTAGAGCCGGCTTCACTTGGACTCGTGTTTAAGCCAACTTTTGACCATGATGTCTGCAAAATCAACCTTGCATACCTTTGACTTCTGCAGCTTGACATACCCAGATCCGTGGAAGGAACATACCTCTGAGTGTCACTGACCAGTTTTCACCTCCCTGCATTGAGCATAGGAACGTTCCTTTCCCAGGAACTAGATCATCTGTTTCACCGACACTCGTTCTTTCCACTGTACCATAGCATTCTTTTATTCTTTTTCCGGCTTATCAGAAAAAGACAAAAAAATTAAATATTCCAAAAAGAGCGGGAACAGGGACATTATTTCCATTTATTGTTGGCAGCTAGAGTCAGTCATGTCGCCCTTGAACAAAGCACTCAAAACAAAGTCTCCTCCGCATGGGTGGGATTTAGTTTGACTTAGGTACGCCATAACCTTGTTATCGAGTCAGTTCTCCCCCGATTGTTTATCTCTTCCAATCAAATGGAGGGTTCATTCGTGCCTCCTGCATGACGAACTTATACAGATTCATCATATGCTGCCACATAGTCATATTGAGTCGTGCTTTTGTTCAAGGGAAGTTAGCCTGAGTCGGCCTTTCTGCGGTGTCTCTTGACTCATTTTTCAGTCGGCCATCCCTGGTTGTCAGTGTCATGTCTATCATCACATCAGTTATATTGGTCCTTTACTCGTGCCGGTTTGAGAAGGTCCCCATTGACTTCTTGCTGGCAGGTCTTGTCCTTATCGACGACGACACCTTGCTCTGAGGACAGGCCTAGAGCCGCACCCTGGCCCTATTTTCATTATTGATAGGTCACCTTGTGCTCAGCATCGATCAGTATCATGGGTCTTTGACTGAGTGGTTTCCCTTGTGTTCGACGTCAGCATACATTATCACACATTGGGATTCGTGTAGTGCCTTGGTTTCCATTTGACCCTATTGGTGGATACCTCGCCTCTGTGTCAGCTTTCATTATTGGTTGGTTCAGAGGGTTTCTGCCGTGCGCTAGCCACATCTTGTGTACGCCGGAAACGTACTTCGGTTGGGTTACTACATCTTTTTCGTCTGATTCCTTCCACATTATTGGCCTACGGGTTACACTCGCGCTAGATTGATGGAGGATGCCTTAATGCCTTCCTTCTAGCGGATCTTTCCCTATCGACTCCGACTCATTGCTCTGGGGAAAAGATCTAGAGTCCATTTGGCAGTACCTTGGGGTTTGCAGTCATTAGTGGCAAATCCTTCGCTATCGATAGTGGGAAACCATCATTGTCTCCTGATCGATAGATTCTTACAGGTGTTCGACTTCAGCTCATCTATTCACACTTGTTAGATTGTACTGGGTACCTTGACGCTCATTATCATTATCGGTGAGTAGTCTCGCATTTGTTAACGGTATACATCAATGACCGGTAATCAAACGATTTCTCACATGGTCGACTTCAGATCATTTATTCCCATGGTGTAGAAATGTACCACGGCGGTCGGTGAAGACCTCAGGTTGTATCAGCATTCATTGGTTCACTTGACAGTTGCTCCTGTTACTGCTAGTTGATACCACTCCACCTTATATGTTGCAGTCAGTCATGGTGACATTCTATATGTTGGCACCTGAGTTTGCAGTGTAGTACCATCCTATTCCATCATGTTCAGTTGGTACCCTTTGGGATCAGTCTTTGATATCAGTGATCTGTTGCATCTTTCAGCATCATTGACAGTTTTATATGTGATATTCAGACATGTACTTACTCATTATGATCAGATGATCCATTATCTATCTTCCAGTCATTTATACTTGTATACTTAGTGGATCCGCTTGTACTTGCTATGCGGACATGCTTTACTTTTCCTGAGCATGGGTATGCCCGCCTCAGACAGTGTTTCTTTCTGATCTCCTTTCGGTGGCTTGGCAGGCTGAATTTTGGTGCAGTCCTCCTCGGTTTTTCGACAGAGTTCCTTTCCATGTACTTACATAATATATTTCGGCCATCATGTTCCCCTTTTGACCTCATACATTAGGGGGCATCTGTTATAGCTCCAAATCTCACTCTTATGGTTTGTGATGATGCACTCATGGCTTAGGGCAACCCCTCCTTCCAGACCTGGTCCAAAAATTTAAAAAACAGTGTTTTATTCCCTATACGCGACATTTCCCTGAGTTAAACGCGTGTACACGCGGGTCTGTGTATACCCAACCCGCGTGTATGTATTAAAACACTTAAAAATATATATAATTCCTTATTTTCGGGTGGAGATCGCGGGTTTTACCTGCTGATCACCTGTTAGTGCCCGTGGCCCAACTGTTCCCAACCAACTCCTAACTAAAAAACTACTTTGGAGATGGTATAAAAAGACATCAAAGGGAAGGCCTAAGGGAGAGAGAAAAGAAGAGAAAGATTATTATGCTGAGATTTTCCCCATAGACCAGGTCTGAAGTCCTTGGTGCTTTCTGCACTTCCCCCATTTTTCATAGGAAACCATTGTTTCCATGTGTGTTGGTGATCATTCATCCTTTATGTCATCATTGAGTAAGACTTGGAAGGAGCTCTTATTGGAGGCTTGAGGCTGGAACGAATCCGGGAGGAAGCTTTGCTTGGAGCCTGTTGAAGGTGTTTCAGGTGATATCTTTCCGTTATATGTACTTTATTTGCCTTTATATAAAAGAAACACGTCTTGGTTCCCGAAACAATCTTTCTTTATGCTTATGAGATTCTTGTCTTGAATTCTTATGCAAGTAGTTACTTAAAGATTTTTATAACTAACTTTATAGCATGAAGATGGTTTATATATAAGTATTGGTCCATGTACTGTTGTGTTCTTTGATTTGTTTGTTTTACAGGTCAAAGGAAGAAGAAGGGAACTCCAAGAAGGGTTTGGACCCTAAAGGCCTTCTCGAACGTAGGACCTTAGGTATGTACCCTTAACATTAGAATTTGATTAAAGTAAAGATAATGGTTGTGTGTGTGTTTCTTTGAATAAGAAATTTTCAATCTGGTAGAGTCTTAGCCCAAAGGACCCTAGGGGTACTTTCCCTTCAACCACTGACACACTATTTGTTGCCACTTTATCTGGTAGACCCAAAATATTATCCCAACATACAACCCATGGCATGTCTCGGGGCATTAATTCAACATTACCCCTATGGAACTAGTCCTTACATTATCTATTTACACAGGGAATTCCTCCTTCTACAGGGCATCCAAGAAGCTAATAACACTGAAGGATTTCTCCGCATCGTCGATGAAGAATATGGCATCAGAGATTTCAAATGGCACATCTCTATTACACTGGAAATCCTGTCTTGGCTCTTTATTCCCAATTGGTGATGTATCTATTGCGACAAAAATGCAGAAGGAATTTACAGAGCAACACAGAGGATTTATATAAAGGCCTCGGTGAATTTAATTGAAGAGACACCTCATGGACCTATTTTAAAATCTGATGCTTATGAGGATTAGACTGGGTTCTAGCCACCATGTACAGAAGACGAAACACCTTTGCATTCACTGGTGGTGCCAGTACAAACAAAATTCTACTGGCCTACCTGCTTGTTTTGGAGCGCCAATCTTGATTTCAGAGACCTAAAAAGGATCAGGCGGGGAATGCACCTCATTGATGAAACATTCTTTTATCTCAAAGTTCTGAAAGAATGGCCATTTCATACATCCTTCGGCTGCCTTCTCAGCTCAACAGGTGATTATGGGGAATCAAAGGCTCAAGTTCTGAAGCAGCAGAAAGGGAAGAACTGACATGAGAGATGCCATGTGGTGTGAGTATGGAGTGGTATAAAACGCATATGAAACTACCATGCTCATTCCACCAGCAGAGAAACTACCAAGGACAGTGCTGAGGAGGTTTCAGGCCTGACACATTGACAAAGAAATGACCACCGACATACTATTCAAGTAGGCACAAAAACTGAGAGGTAAATAAATGCAATGCAGGAAGGACTAACACTGAAGGAAGATTGTTACTACGTGAAAATGTGAGCAGAGATTGCAGCTAGAATTTAGCTGAGAAAGTATTTATGAAATGCAGAATTGATGGCAGAACTGACCTGCATAGAAAGGCCATAAAACAAGTGTCTCAAATATGAGCAAGGCAGGATATTGCCTACAACTCTGATACCATGTCAGATGCACATGGAATGTGGACAACTAAATAAGGTAAAGCATGAATACATTTTCTATTAACAAATTATATACATTTATCATACATGGGAATGACCATTGGATTCCATATTCCAAGGACTCTTGGACTCCCTTTGATGGTTTATCTTCCACACCATAACCCTTAGAGGATTAGGTTTCCAACAAAAGGTGAACCATGTATCCCCATGGGGTAAGTGGGGAAGCCGAAGTAAGCAGCACAACGATTCAATACTCACCGAAAGACCAAGGCCCTGCACTAGAAATGAACCAAAACAGAGAAGTTGGAGTTCTACTAGTGTGTCGCCAAGTGTTGTAACGGCTACAGCCACCCTCCAAAATTTTGGCCTACACCCAATTTCGAAGCCTCCCTTGAGAGTTTCACTTGCTAACTACACACACTCAAGTTTAGCTTGTGAGCTCGTGTGAGTCTTCGCATCCACCCTGATTGTTCATTCTACCCATGATTTTGCATGTTGATGTCAATGTCATGCTTGCGACCATGTTTTGGTCATGCTCAAGGTATTCTCTTCATGTGTACATGTTGTTTTCACTATGAAAACATCTGTCGCACTCAAACATGGAGTCACATTCACTATCGCATAAGCATCTCCATGGTTGATCAACGATTAATCAAAAGTGTCAAGCTTGTCACTCACACCGTCGGTCAGTCATGTTGAGCATGTGTGTCTGGATGGTTTGAGTTGTCTCATCGTCAAGTCATCTTCGTGCGTGTTTGTAAGATCACATTTGCATCTTTCACTCATTCACATACTTAGTCATTTTGTTGAATTTCTAACGACCAGATCCCCTCTGACAGTCGGACCATCACCACGCCATCGACTCGATTTACTGTCACCCAGAACAGCACAGAAGCACCAAGAAAGGCATTTCAAGCTGTGCTGCCCGCAAGAAATTTATGCAACCTTCATGCTGGCCATCTGGAGAGTTTGACCTGGCAGCCACCCGGGACTGACTCCCCTCAAAAATTGCACAGAGGCTACTGACCTTTCTCACTCTGCTGACTGAGAAAATTGTGTAGACAATTGGGACAAACACCAGTGCCCATCCCTGTGTCCCTCAGAAAATTGTGCACTTTTCCAGAGAGTCCTCCCGAAAATCGACCGACTGCTCACCCAAAAAATTGTGCAGTTTTCATGAGTAAGCCCTCTACTACCCAGTAGTCCACTCAGCTCAGAAACTACGCAAAGGTGATCAGCAGGCCAGCCTCCTAGCCTCAGTAAAGTTTTCCATGCCAGCAGTTCCTAGCAGTAGACTACTAGTTCCCTCCAAGAATTGTGCAGTTTTTTATGCCAAGCCCCGATAGTTGACTACCAGTTTCCTCCAGGAATTACGCATTTTTTTATGCCAATGACCCAGCAACCAACTTCTAGTTACCTCCAGGAATTGTGTAGTTTTGGCTGCCAAGCTCCCAGCCTGCTCCTCCAAAAGATTGGGCAATTTTTTCCTGTTGATCCTCCATGCAACCCGGCCTGTTCCTCCAGAAAATTGTGCAAATTTTGTTGTTGAACCCTCACTTCCCGCTCGTTCCAAAATATGAGCAAAGTTTGTTTGCCTTACCTTTCCGCAGCTCAAACTGTTCCTCCCAAAATTTGTGCAATTTTATCTTCCAACCATGGTAGACTAGGAGGTTTTTAGATTTGATGTCGGCTCGTCATGAGTGACCACAGATACAGGTACACCAACAAACATGGAACAATGACGAATGGGATGAATGAAGGGAGCACATGCAGAAGGATAGGTTCACCAATGGACGAACGAACGATGCATGCGAAGAGATGTGCTCGCAAAGGGATGATCATGAAAAGATGTGTTCGTGGATGGACGGACAAGAAAACATGCAAGATGTGATCATGGATGGACGAACGGATGAACATGCACCTTGCACGAACAGATGATCCTGTCAAGCCTTCCAACATACAAGCAAGGAGAAACATGCTAAAGAAACATCAAGCGAACCAATGACCATCGAAGACTCCACGCACTTTGCCATGCAGAGGTGAAGCTGTGACACACCATGAAGGCATCCATCACCCAGCATCACTGCAGCTCGACATGCACTCCAACAGCAACACGAATGTACCATCATTGTCATGTCGAGTCGTGTCATGAGTCATGTCGTCAACATCTCTAGTGTGGGCCATGTTGTCAATCAATGTAATGTAACGTTGAAGTCCAAGAGACCCACTTGTTGTACAAAGAGTCATGTAGAGTTGAAAAGTCATTGAAGCTAAATAGTCATGAGGGTAGTTGAACAGCCAGAAGGGGTAAGTTTTACCCTTCACTATAAATACCCCCTCATTTGTACATGGAAGGGACTTTTCACCTCAGCTCCTCCCACATAGCCAAGAGAGTTTGTACTCTTTTCTTTGAGGAGTAAGCAGTGTCTCCAACACCCCTCACACAAGGTTGATGATGTATGGTGTAACGATGTGTCTTGTAACTTTCACTTAGTTCAAAAGCCTGCTAACATGCTAGTGCATTTTCACACATGTATTGCAATTGTTGTAAGACTAATATTTAACACTTGAGATGCATGTTGCTTTAACCTATGTTCTACGTTTGAACTATTTCACTTGTTGTAATACATAATCTATTAATGGAAATGTATTTTATATGTTGTTAATGCTATCTCGTCCGTTTAGACTACTCTCCCAGACATCAGACAGACCCTTCACATAAAACTTGTTGTAAACAATTGTTGCACTTGTGTGTACTAATCCACTGAGTGTTATATGCGTATCTTCCCTTGTGTGTTGTGACTGCCACATCTATGTGGACTACTCCACCGAAAGCTATGTATGTCATGTTGTGTTGTGTGTTCCTAGCAGCATTGGGACTACTCCCAATCGACTTGGAATTCACTCCCACCCTCTACCTCGACAAGACAGAACCATTGACACAAGTGACACTTACACTCACCAGGCATGTGATCCTCACTTCTTGAAGACAAAGTAGACCAATCTCTTGTGCCGATAAGCAAGAGTTGAGGTAAATCCTTAAGATAATGGCAATGGGGTCATCGTACCGGATGGGACTCCCACACCAAACGGTGTGAGGTTTAGTTGGAACTTCATACCGGGGTTATCCCCTAAATGTTGACAGGTCCAACACCGTCAACATAACACAAACAAGCAAACAAACCAGAAAACAAAGCAAAAAGTAGAAGTGAATGTGTAAGAAAAGCGAATAAGAAAACAAGCAGGCAAACAAACAAACATGCAAAGTGAGTAAGAAAACATGCGTGCAAGCATACAAACCAAAAGAAAACACTACTCCTACTCCTAAGCTAACCATGCATGGGTCTGCTCATGTGAAGTGATACTTCCAATGCAGCCACCAGTGCATTGGTCGACCCATGTTGGTGAAGGCATGGTTTGTGAACAAGAAAACTGTGCGAACCAACAAACAAGAAAGATATAACAATGAAGACAAACATACTCCGAGTTTAAAAGCATACACATAACATAAGTGAGTGAAAGCACATGACATGCACTATGTGGACTTGCCATGGTGTTGTGCTACAGTGTGTGCAGATGTTAAGTGTATGCATTCTCTTGACTATGACATGAAAGAAAATGTGAGAAAGGTAGACCACTTACGTTGCGCAAGTGTGCTTGCTGTGTAAGATTCCTCCAATGCATGAGCGATGGGATCGTGTATTTTGAGTGGAGGAAGCATAATCTGTCTGTGAGATTGATCTTCAATGCATATAGATGAGTGATGATGAGCCTCAGGTGTTTGAACAATTTCCTGATCGAATGTGAATCCAACCTCAGGACAACAAGGACGTGACATAACCATTAGCTCGGGCTAAAGTGCCTCGACAGTCTAGGGGGGTTTCAACTTTGTAAAAGGATAAATCATTGTAGACCAGTGTCTTAGATAGATTAACAATAGTTGAATCAATATCGTGATTGGATGAAGAAGTAGAGAGATCACGACAACCAAGATATGAAAATTCAGGATTGTGTCGACATCCACATGATTTGATGAATCACATAGAGGAGTAAATGAGAAGCAAGGATGTTCACTCTCTATGTTTCCGGAAAAAACAGATGAAAAATAAAGTGGATTTTCAATGAATGATTGGTCCTCTCCATTGTCAGATGATGGGATGACATACAGTGTGTCCTGTGAATGATCAACATTGGGTGCATCCATGGACGGAGATACACATGAAAAATCAGGGATGGCAAGATCATCAAGGATGTTAGGAAAAAATGGAGGAGGTACGGATAGACAGGGATGGTCCCCTACTGCCGGTGGATGTTCAAGCTCCCAGGCATACTCTTCGTGAATGAAAACACATGTTGGTTGTGCAACACCAACTCTGTTGATGTCTTAATCCTCTTTCACAACATGTGTAGAGTCCGAAATGGAGGAACACAAGACAGTGTCATCGGAGGATCATCCGAGTACAAAGACGGAGGTTGAGGTACAAAATGCATGTGATATCCCAATGGATTCACAACAAATCTTGCGCGAAAATTGGAAGGAGTGATGTCGGGAGGATGTGACAGTTGAATAGATGTGTGTGTATGCTCTCCCATATCACTCTGGGATGGTGTAGCTATTTGATAAGGGGACGATGGACAATCACTTGTGACAGTGACCTTGTATGTCCATGATTGCGCAACTCCATCACCGAAGCATGTTGAGTGAGGCTTGATCTTGAAATTATTCTTGGGATTGTCTGATTTGTTAAGACAATATTCGAATCTATCCCAAAGATATGGAAATGTCATTTGGCTTTTCGGAGCATCAAACTGCAAATTATGGAAGCGCTGCCAAAAATCCATATGTGATTCATGTGGGGCCTTCCGTTGTTGTAACAATTTTTTTTCAAGAGATTCTAGATCAAAATGATGGAAAGTGGATTCAATGAGATCACAAAACTGGTCAGGTGAGTGCATGCTAATAGGAGGCAGACTCTAGCACCATCGTTGTGGGGATTCACGAAGTGTGAATGATAGCAGCATACTGACCTGTTATGCATAGAACTCATATGCATTCTCAAGGAATACATAGAAGTCTTCTAAGTACTTAGGCTAGGCTACTTCGCCTTCGCCATCATACGTGAATTCAGACAAGAGATCATAAAACTCCCTCATGATGTTTAGAAGTTCGGCACACGAAAGACATCATCGGGGGATGAGTCTAATAGAATCCATGATAGATGTGCAAAGGTTCAAAATAGGATCAGAGGACATAGCTAGTCATGTGGCCCTCCTTCTAGTGCCATAAATGTTGACGGTGCTAGACCCACCAACATGTCAGAGGATCTCCCCGGTAAGAAGTCCCAACTAGACCTCAGATTGTTTGGTGTAGGAGTCCCAGTAGTGGGCTGTACGGTATCTCCTTGACCGCGGTTGTGCACAGAGGCAAGTAAAATTTCCCTGTTGGTAGCAATGTGACGTATGCAGCAAGTCAAGGAAGGTGCATGAACAGTTCTAACACATGGGGGTGAGGTTAGTGCAACCCTTGGAAACCTGTGAAAGCACGAAGTTAAGAAGGGAACACACGAGCAAAGATGCATCACAAACTAGAAGGCAAGTAAACTAGCAATCCAAAGTGATGGTTAAACCAACAACACATTTTAGTAAGATTCATACATACATATACAGAAAGAGTCTATGCACACATGCGTAAGCAAACATATACATATATCATTTAGAGTAAACAAGATAGCTGAAATAAAATATGACATATGCATGAAACGTGTTGGCTCTGTTATATTAAGAAGTGAATGTTCCAGACATACAATACAACCATGACCAACCACTAGTTCCGACAACAGAACATTACAGTCACTGCCGCCTGCTCCTCCAAAGAGATATATCAACTCTACACAATGGAGAAGCCAAGGCTCATTACAATACTCTCCAAGCTTTCTCTAAGATACTCCTATCGTAAGCTTGGCTGACCAAAAGCCTCTACAATGAGTTATGAGGTACTATATATAAAAAAGGGTGGAGTGACCCTTGACATTCCCCTTTGTGACTATTCGCCTACGCTCATGACTCTTTAACTACTCTATGACTGTTACATTCAACTATTAACACTTGAACTTCCACTTGACAAGATGTTACATACGATCTGCACATGTACCCATGTGAGACAAAATAGGCTTGAGAAATCCATGCAAGACATCACTAACACTCAGACAGTTGTGGTAAGAGCAACTCTTCGACATCCTTGCGATGATTGATGGTGGCGAACTGATGCCAAGCTTGGTCGCCCATGATGGTGTTCGTGCGCTCAATGGTGACATCCTGCTCAAAGCGAACTCTTGCTTCCGTTGCATCTGGGTACATTGTTATGGCTCCTTTGTCTAACTTGTTTGATAATATGCGCATCACTGTCTTGAGTGCAGCTGGACCAACAACATACTGATGCATAGTGTCTGTGTTGATCTCCGAGTGTGTGCTGGTGAGCATGCACATCAACTTGTCAAAATACATGTTCAGCTCTAGTCGGATTTGCTTCTTGTCTTCACCTCGGTGAGTGTGCCAAATGGGTGGGATCGCATTCATGCCCACAATGACATCCATGCTTCCGAATACCCTTGCATGCGATCGACACCACTGCTCACCTTGTCTTCTCCATGCCGACTGTTGAATGGATCTATAACCTGTATGGGCGCAGTTTCATCAGTCTATTCATGTTGCGCCTCCTATTGTACCCGTTCCTGCTGCAACTCCTTCTCTCGTCTATGCAACTCCTGTTCTTCCTTCGCATGATCCTATTGTCACGTCGTTGCCTCATAGTCGCAATCTCCAAAACTGCTTTCATCACAAGTAGATCTATTTGAACTTGCAACTTTGCTCCGCCTCTATGTTGTCAACAACCTTCCTCTTGCATGTGTCGCATGCAGGTGTGCTACCTTCTATTGTTGCTCGTTGTAATATTGCTGCCATTTCATCTTGATATCCTTGTCCATGAATAACTTGATGTCTTCATAGTTAGGCAAGTTCATAGACACTTGATCGATTGCATCCCCAGTTGTGCTCTAAACGGTGTCATCGACTCTGCTCACCTGGAATCCATTATACCTGAGGTACTGAGAGGCAGATGAACACCTGGGATACCTCGAGACATAGCAACACTCATGACAAGCAATCTGTTAGTTGAAAACCAAAACAAAGTGCACTGTATGTGAAGATTGCACAATTTTCACGGGGAGGCTAGTAGATGGACTGCCAAAACTGCGCAAGGCACAGTCCGAGCTGTCGGGAGGTTGATTGACTACTGGAACTACTCAATGCACAGTCCAACCTGACCTGCTAAGGACTGAAACTGCGCAATGCGTAATTTCAATCAACAGTGACATGCAAACCAGCAAACTGCATTACGCAGTTTCTAGGGTTAGCAAGACACTACCTCCCAAAATTGTGCAATGCAAGCCTGGAGGTTAGTGTTGGGCCAGACTTGCACAATTTCTAGAGGGAAGGCAGAGCCTTCACTTCCATAAATGTGCAATGCTAGCCGGGCAAGGCAAGGTCTGGGCTAAGGCAGCCCAAACCCACCAACGGGTGACTGAAAACATGAGAAGTCTGAATTCATGGTGATACAAAGTATAAACAAGAGTGAATGATCATGCATGCAAACAACAAGTGCAGGATTCAGAAAATGGGAAAACATGAATGCGTGTGAAGCGAGTCACCACAACAACGACTGTCAGTGCAAAAACAATGTCATGCATGCGACAACAAAGAGATGCGAATGAAAACGGAAACGGTGCTTCTACAAGCTAACATACATCAAAACGACATCAAGCACTCACTAAAATCAAACAAACAATACTCACATAAGCCGAAACACAAAAAGTGATAGAAACCCATTGCAAGACATGCAAAGTGGGCTTACCCCAAAACAACTGAGCTAAAACTGTCGAAGACTCCTCAATGCAAAGTGGGATGTCAGAGCTGCAAATCATTTTGCTCGGTTCAGGAGGGAACTCGTCAACTTGAGGCACACGCATCGATGTGTAAGCCTGGAATGAAAATTTGCGCAGTTCCTGGGCTGAGCTGAGCTAGCTATCCCAAAGGGATTGCGTAATTTCTGAGGTGAGCAGGTGACTACCTCCCAGAATTGCGCAATTTTTGGGCTAAGCAACAATGTTGGGTCAGATTGTTGTAGTTTTCTAGAGGAAGACTGCCTGACTGCTCTGCACAATTCTGGAGCCCAGCAAGCTGCTAGGTTGATTTGCTAAATTTCTGGAGGGAAGGCTGGTTCCCCTCCAGAATTGCGCAATTTTCTGAGGGGAGCCTAACAGACTAATTTGCACAATTCCTGAGCTCAGCAGGCTGGCCAGCTGATTTGCGTAGTTTTTGGAGGGACGATTGGTTCCCCTCCAGAATTGCGCAATTTTCTGGGAGAACTGCTTGGCCAACACATGGTCTAAGTCCAGAAAGAGAACCCGTGATGGGAGTGAAGCAAATTGACATGCACATGCTGACAAGACATTGAGAAAAAGTTGAAGCTTATGTGCTTGATGGTGCAAGACATGCTGCTGAGGATGGTTGGTAGGAAGGCTCCAAAACGAAGCTAAGGCAAAATTTTGGAAGGTATTTGTAGCCCTACAACATATTATTAAACAAATTTTCATATTTAGAATTAATATTTTAATTTATTTAATTAGAATATAAATTAAGAAAAAATCTCAATATATTTTAAATTATTTTTTATTAATTAAAAGCTTGTTTTAAAAAAACCAAAAAAAACATATTAATCACTTAAAAATCCACAGATATTTAGCAAATGTTAAAGTCTAATCTACCTCATTATAAGCCACCAACTAATTATGTTTTTTATTTCACGTTGATAAGGATAAATGAAGGTTTTAAGATTGTATCAATAGAGATTGGGACAATGAATTTGAATTTTACTTATTTATTGAAAAAAGAAAGAAAAAAAAAAACTCGAATTACATGAAAGAAAATTAACATTTTTTTTGTTTTTGTTTTTAAGATCAAATAAGAATTATTATTTTTTCTATGTATTTTTATGGATGAACACTAAGTTCATGGAATATTTGTAATGGATAGATCTTCTTATTCACTCAACTCAAGAGAATTGGACCCAACAGCAAAGATGCTTTAATTATGGGGACTCCATCAATTGAGCCAACACTTCCGGATTTATAAAATTTAATTACTCTTATTGCTATCCACAAAAAACAAGAAAAAGTCAACATAGCCAAAATAACCACTATAAAAATAGCTCCCAATAAAACATCATATCACAATGAAACTTGACTTTAGTTAGATATATATTAATAATTAAAGTTGTAAAATAAATGCTTAATATCAATTTAAGGATGCTAAATTTATTTTCCCTAAGGAGGATAATTTTAACCTTCAAAATTACAATGAAATAAAAATGTTACGTTTAAATTTCGATAATAAAATATCTAATTGTCTTTAGTGTAACTTTTTGGAAGTTTTTCTGGTCTAATTTCTCAAAAATCAAACAGAATTTTATTAAAATAACAAATTTGATGATTAACCCTACATGATCTAAGTACCTTACAATTTAAATAACACAAAACAAAATTTTACCTCAAAACTTTCAGCCATAAAAAAATCTAAACAAAAAATCCCACTAAAATCCACTTCATGAAATATTTACTCACTGATAAAATAATCTTCTCCTTTATGAGTACATACACAGCGAATATTTTCTATTACTATTTAGACAGAGGTCAAGTCAGACACGACAATAGATAAGGATGCAACCATTGTTAATTTGGACCGCAGAAATCTCTAAGAAGATTGCATAGGGGAAGACACCGATGCCGATGGTGTGCGGCGGTTCCTATTTCGTAGACTATAGAAAAGTAAATGATGGCTGATATGCCATGCATTTACCTTTCGTCCTCTTTCTCCAGGCGTGCGGCGGTTCCTATTTCGTAGACTATGCCAGACATTTACCTTTCGTCCTCTTTCTCCAGGCTGCTATCTCGATTCGCGAGCTGTGAGAGAAAAGACGAAAGATAAATACCTGACATGTCAGCGAACATTTACTTTTCTATAGTCTACAAAATAAAAATTTCCATGGTGTGCAGACAGGTCATATGTTTTCATATTGGCCGATCAGCAGCCGCGCCGAGCCCATGTGGGTCACAAAGAAATGTACCGACTCTTAAAAGTTTTCGATACACAATTCTACAGTGCCACGTGAACAGGAGGCCAAGTAAAAGAAAAACTGACTGAACACGTCATCAATCAACTTTAAACTTTTCCAAACTTCATAGAAGTTTTTTTATAAGGAATCATGAGGTCCAAGCACGCCAGTTCATGTGGCCGACCATCCGATTTCGGGTCAAACTGAAATGGTCCCACTCCTAGAATCTTTGGATGCAGAGGATCAATATTGAAGAGACAGGTCATCAAGATGGAAAACGAAAACATTGAACGGACACCTCTTAAGGTGGTCACGACAAACACGCTCCTCCCATAAAAGTTATCTCCCAACGGTAAATTATAAATGAAGGGACCCCACCAGGGGCCGACCAGCAGCCGCGCCGAGCCCATGTTGGTCAAAAAGAAATGTACCGACTCCTAAAAGTTTTCGATACACAATTCTACAGTGCCACGTGAACAGGAGGCCAAGTAAAAGAAAAACTGACTGAACACGTCATCAATCAACTTTATACTTTTCCAAACTTCATAGAAGTTTTTTTTTATAAGGAATCATGAGGTCCAAGCACGCCAGTTCATGTGGCCGACCATCCGATTTCGTGTCAAACTGAGATGGTCCCACTCCTAAAAGCTTTGGATGCAGAGGATCAATATCCACGTGGACAGCCGGCCAGCTAATGGAAAACTTGAAGAGACAGGTCATCAAGATAGAAAACAAGTTCATAGTGGCCAACCATCCGATTTCGGGTCAAAATGAAATGGACCCACTCCTAAAAGCTTTGAATGTAGAGGATCAATATCCACGTGGACAGCCGGCCAGCTAATGGAAAATTTGAAGAGACAGGTCATCAAGATGGAAAACGAAAACATTGAACGGACACCTCTTAAGGTGGTCACGACAAACACGTTCCTCCCATAAAAGTTATCACCCAACGGTAAATTATAAATGAAGGGACCCCACTAAACTTGCTCAATGCTTTGTCATTCATATTCCTGGTCTCTCATATATATATATATATATGCCGTAGTCTTTAACGCGACTTTTTGAAAGCCTTTCCAACGATTTTTTCCGGTGAAAATCCGGCAGTAATTTATTGAAATCCAAGTTTGATAACTAGTTTCTGCACAATGAAAGCGTCCCAGGGGTTTTTCAGGGTGCTGAATCCGAATATGCAGTTAAAAGACCATTTTAACTGCAACAAATCATGATTTCATCTCAATTTCTTCCGCCGGATTCCGTCACCGGAATCTCAAAAAGTCGCATTATAGACAACTCCTATATATATATATATATATATTTATTCCGGGTTTAAAAAGGTTAATTAATATTTTATTGATTTATTTTATATGTTCTAAAGTTTTTATAAAAATAGATGTGTATTGTGTTAAGGTAAAATACATATTATGTTTAAATGTGTATGCAAACTAGGGGCCGTAAATTTTCCTTTAAAAATAATGTAAAATGTTATAGATGTGTATCGTGGTAAGATAAAATGCATATGATGTTTAAATGTGTATGCAAATTAAGGGTTCATAACTTAATATTTAACAACTCTATTTATCAACCATGATCAAAGTTCACTACGGGCATTATAACTTGAACTTTGTAAGGATCATTTCATTGATTTTATAAGAGGAAATAGGGATTTAGTATCGTCTTGCTATTTGGGTGCCCCTCCTACCCTTGTTCATCGCCTCCTTACCTTGCATAACACCTATTCTCAGGATTTTATTGGAGTGGTTATGGAGAGGTAAAAAATAAGCTACTAGAAGGTAATCTCTAACATCAAAAACCAAGTTTGACAAGCTTTTCGTTTTGTTCCTAATTGTGAGACTGAGGATCATGCAAAACACTCCAATGATTATTCATTTAGAAATGAAATAAATTTATTACATGAAGAGACAATCATCCATTGTGGGCAGTCAATTTTCCCAACCAATTCTCTGTTGGACTGTTACCTCGCCTAATTTACACTCAATTACTTTTAGCTATAATCCTAGAGGATTACAATATCTAACATTCCCCCCTTTAATCCGAAGGAGTGTTTGTGAGCCCAAGCATCATTATGAACTTTTCAAAATTTTCTCTTCCAAGAGCTTTGGTGAAAATGTTTGCAATTTTCTCAATTGTGGAACAATGTCTTAGATGAATAGTTTTGGCCTCTACATGATATTGAATCAAATGATATTTCATGTTGATGTGCTTGATTCGATCATGGAATCTGGGGTTCTTGGCCAATTTGATTGCAGAAGTATTGTCGACAAGAGAAGGCGTTGAGTTTACTTGTTTCTCTTGCAAGTCTTCAAGTATTTTCCTGAGCCATAATTTTCTTTGTCGCTTCTCCAGCTGCCACATATTCTGCTTCTATTGTTGAATATGCTAGAACCAACTATTTGTGTGACCTATATGAGACAATTGTTGATCCTAGACTCATGAGATATCCTGAAATTGATACTCCATTTTCCTTGTCCCCATCAGAGTATGAATCAGAATGTGGAATAAGATTGAAGTCGTCCACCTTGGTGTACTTAAGTCCATAATCTTGAGTTCCCTTTAAGTATATCACAACTCTTTTTTTAGAGGACCAACATCCCTCACATGGTTTGTGCATAAATCTGGAAAGAATTCTTACAACATATGAGATATCTGGTGTGGTCATGGTTAGGTAGTTGAGAGTCCCTACAAGTTGTCTATACTTGGTTACATGCTCAAATTCGTTCCCTTCTTTCGACGTAAGCTTTCAGTTATGATCCATTAGAGTGGAGAGAAGGATGCAATCTACCATGTCAAATCTATTCAATAGTCCTCCAACATACTTATTTTGGGAAATGAATATATATGTTGGATTTTGATTGAGTTCAATTCCCAAGTAGTAATGAAGATGTCCCAAATTTGTCATTTCAAAACCTTTCTTCAAATATTTCTTCATGGATGCAATATAAGTTTCAGCATTTCTTTTTATTAACATATCATCTACATATATTGCAAGATATAGAATTGTTTTGCAACATTTTTGACATACAAATTTGCATCATCAAGATTGTAATGTTTGAAATTTAGCTTCAAAAGATGCTTGATTATCTTTTCATACCATGCTCATAAACGCCTATTTTAGAACATACAAGGATTTGATGAGCTTGCATACCTTTTTTTTTCCTTTCACAACAAAACCTTTAGGCTGAGACATAAAAACATTTTCTTTCAAATCCCCATTCAAGAAAGTTGTCTTCATGTCCATCTGATGGATTTTCCATCCTTTCTGTGCTGCCAAAGAGAATATGGTCTGGATGGTCACCCATTTTGTTGTGGGAGCGAAGGTTTCCTCATAGTGAACACCTTTCTTTTGTGCAAATCCTTTTGCCACAAGCCTTTCTTTATGCTTGTCAAGTGAGTCATCTACTTTATACTTATTTTTGAAGACCCACTTGCAGCCAATTGGTTTGGTTCCATATGGAGGGTCCACCAACTTCCAAGTCCCATTTTGTTTAGAGCGTCAGATTCCTTCTGTATGGATTTTTTCTATTCATCATGAGAAGTAGCTTCTTCAAAGGAAGTAGGTTCAAAGTCAGCAAGAAAATTCAGTTCACAATCATACAAAGTCTTTATGTCATTTACATCACCTGAAATTGCACCTCCATTGTCTTCTCTTATAGAAATTTTGGTTTCAGTATTTCCGATCTCATCAGGATGGACGCTTTCAAGTGACTTGATCAACAATTTTGGTTGTCTTGGAGAAGTTCTAGATGGCTTTGTTGAGGGCGTAACATCATCAATCTTCAACTTCTCAATTTTTCTTATAACATCATCCAAATTTGATGAGGTTTCTGGAACTTCTTCATGAGAAACTCCTTCATGAGGTTTTAGTTATGGTTCTATAGAGGGAGATTCCAAAGATTGACCCAGAATTAGGTTCCCCCATTCAATGTTTGGAAACTTATTGTCAAATTCATTATAATTCTTCATCGGAGAATCATTTCTAGTCAATCAAGTTGTCTTTCAACAAAGTCATCACTTTTGGTGGACTCAAAGAATATACCCTCTTTAGAAAGTATGTATCTCTTATTCGCCTCATCATAAAGACAATAGGCCTGGGTAGTATTAGAATACCCCAAGAAAATACATTTACAACTCCTTGAATCAAGTTTATTTCTCCGTTGTTTTGAAATGAAGGCATAACAGGTGGAACCAAAAACCTTGAGATGCTTGATGGAAGGGGTGTGATCATACCACATTTCGTAAGGAGTCTTGTTTTGAATAACATGCAATGGACATTTTTTCTTCACATAAACTGCACACAAAACAACTTCAGCCCAAAACATTAGTTTTACATTCTTAAAGAACATCATGGAACAAACCATATTCAACAATGTTCTATTCATCCTCTCAACTACACCATTTTGTTGAGGATTGTATGGAGTTGATGTTTGATGTTGGATACCATGTTGTTGAAGATAGGATTGAAAATCATTACTAGTATATTATTTTCCATTATCAATACAAAGGACACCAATCTTAGTTTGAGCTTCATTTTCAATCCATACATGAAAGTTTTTAAATGCTTCAAATGCTTTAGACTTATATTTTAACAAAGATACCCAACACATTTTAGTGTAGTCATCAATAAATGTCATGATATATTTATTTCCATTTGCAAAAGGTACAAGCATAGGACCACACAAATCTGAATGAATCAATCCAAGTTTTCTAGATGCTCTAGAATTGGAGTCATGGAATGGTTGTTTTCTATGTTTTCCAAGAATATAGGCAACACATTGTTTTAAGTTTCAGGGAATAGTAGGAAGACTAGAAACACCATTCTTCTTCATAAATGAAGACTATCATAATTAACATGTCCAAATCTAGCATGCCATAAAAGACTTGAAGATATTGTACCTTTGTTATGTTGAGCAACATGAGTTGAATGTTGTGCAGAAGATGTGGATGTCCCCTTTAGCTTCAATAATTTGTCTTCTTCCTCTCCAATCATGAAAACTTTGTTGTCGGAATCCATTCTTATCTCAACCTTTCCATAAGAAATGTAGATGGAATGACCTTGTTAGCGTACATGCACAAGGGACCAAAGATTCCTCTGCAACTAAGGAAGATAGAGAACATCATACAAGAAAAATGCATAAATTTTGGGCAGCTTGAGCCTTATTATTCCAATCCCTGAAGGCTTGAGAGTGGACCTATCAACAAAATATACCATGGAATCAATGTTTTCATCAAATTATTCAAATGCTTCCTATTGAAATGTCATGTGGCAGGTGGCACGCGTGTCAAGAAACCATGTGTCTCTCCAAGAAGAAGATGCAATGCTAAATACATCCTCATGCAATCCAATATTACAATGAACGACAACATAATGAACAGATTCAAGTGCATTATCTTTAGCTTGTTCAAGAGCTTTGTCTTTTTCTTCTTGTTCTTCGATTTTCTCACCTAGAATTCTACATGTTTTAGATTCATGACCTTTCTTTCACAATGAACACAATGTCGATAAAGTCTCTTTGTCTGATTCTGTCTACCCCCCTTCATCTAAAGTTATTTCTCCCATGTTCTATTTTTCTATTTTCTCCTTTGACAGGATTTGTCTTTCCTTTCTGGGAAACACATGCAATTGCTTCAATGGACTATGATTCCTACTTCTTTCCAAAGGATTTTTCTCTTTCTACAACCTTCACAACTAGGGAGTCAAATGTTATCCCTTTCATCTAGCCACTTTCTTGCAGAGATTCAAAGTAGTGAGAGTAGGCAGGATAGAGGGCCTTTATGAAGGCTGTGAGAGGAAAATCAATCTTTACTTTGGTGGCATCCATGTCATGCATCATAACCTTAATTTCTAAGGCTACTGCCATGGGGTCGTCATATTTCAATTGAAGATTAAAAAGCTTTATGAGCAATTGTATGAGTTCTAATTTTGAATGAGAAACATGAAATTCTTTTAACTTCTTAAGTGCACCATATGCATGAGTAACTGAAACAATATGTCTACTTACCTCCTCTATTTTTGTAGCATTGATGAGGGAAAAAGCTTTCTTATCTTTGTTTTTCCAAACAACAAGTTTTTTGGCAGACGTGGGCTTGAATGACACTTCTTCCTTTAACTTCACTTCAGATTCATCATCATCATCATTTTCTGAGACTACTGCTTCACATATTCCTTCCCATAGATAATTAAAGATGAGTGTGTTCTTTATTTTTCTGAGCCACTCTACATAGTATTCCTAGCTAATCAAAACTACACCAACTATGGAATTCAGAGAATGCATTTTTCGTCCCATATTACTTGAAAAACTTCCAAATTTTAATAATAAAATCTTTTGATCTTTATTACCTTCAAAATAAAAATTTCTAATCTTTTATGACTTTGATCTTTCTATTAACATATTTTATTTATAATCTTTATCACTTTGATATTTTGATTAAATTTTTTTAATTATAATCTTTATCACTTTGAGCTTTAAAAGCTTTTAATTAAAATTTTACAACATTAAAATGACTTTGCAATAAAAATATATATATATATATATATATATATACAAGTAGCAAAAAAAAGCCTTTTCAATTTAAAAGTATTGTTCAATATTTACAAGTATTTAAAACCTATGCATGCAACACCATGTTTCCACTCATCAACATTTTTTACCATAACCTTCACAAGTCCGCGATGCCAAAGGTTTTAAGTGCTTTGAGAAAATCCCTTAATACACGTAGGTCTGATCTTGCTATTAAAAAACAACAGATACATAACAGGGACTGCCACAGACCTGACTTAGAGCCGTTGTGACAAACAATATTTCTTTCCATTTGTTGACCTACTTGTGGTTCAATGACCCTGACAACTTCATCAAATCACCATTTTGGAATACCAATTCACTAGTGCCTAGCTGAAGCTGCAACAAGCATTCAAAACAATTGCAACCAACAGACAGTTCTCTGCTCAACATCTTCAGTTGCCATGTCAACACAAATAGTTATTGTAACACCTAATTAATACAATTTCTCAACTTGCTAATAGGAATAACTGAAGCAAATATTTTTTCATTGAAGCAATAAAATAATCATCCAAACAATGAAAGAAAGAAAGAAAGAAATTATTTTGATGTCCACGAGGCTAAAGATAGCCTATGGGACAGATTGCTTCTTCATCTGCTACATGTATTCGACCCTTTTTCTGTGAAGCTTCACAATAAATGCTTCCAACTTCTCGACAAACCCCTCGCTAAATAGATTATCCGAAGAGCTAGCTGCCAACATATCTGCATAACTTTCCCTGTTGTCTTTGAAGGCCTCACATTCTAAAATGAAATGTTTTTTTGTTTCCACTGTTCCGGAAGAACAAAAAATGCATACCCTTTCCTCCCACACTTCCTTTGGCCTTTTCCAGTGCCTTGTTTCACAACGGAGTTGATGAGAATTAGTCCTTAACTGAGCAATAAGAATTTTGGCTCTCCAAGAGATATTGGCCTCTATGTATGTTTTTGGATGATGATTATGAGTGGGATTAAACACTTCAATATAGTGATTTTTCTTTCTTCCTAGCTCCTTATCTCAAGTACGTTTGTGGAACTTTTGCATAAAAAAAGCTTTTATCTGTTTGTTGTTTATGGGACCCGCGTTCAAGCAAAAACCCCATTTACTAAACCATTTGTTATTTTGCTGCATCCAAGTTTTTTTGCTCTTGCACAATCTATCATTAAAGACAACCTTAGGCCATCTACCCTCTTCCATTTGCTCAATTTTTTTTAAATACCTTATGACTCGCACCATAGCAATTGCTTCAATAGGAGCAATCCCTGTTTCACTTAACAAGATATCATAAGGAACTGCACTTTTAATCTTAAATTTGTTTGTAATCAAACGCTTCTGAATTTTCTCAATTTGTCTCCACTGCATGTCGGAGGTACTGCTAGCCCACATCTCACAACCATAAAGAATCACCAGAATCACTAGAAGCCCAAAAAGAGTTTGAGTGGTCTTCCAATCCCATAACTCTGCCTCTCTGAACCTATTTTGAAAAGCATAAAATTCTTTCCAACCCCCCAAAGTTCTTTTCTTCCTACAACCATTCCAACTTAGATTTTTGTTGAAGTCAATATTTTAACAACTGGACTCCCCTCTGATAGTTGAACCATCACCACGCCATCGGCTCGATTGAATGTCACCCAGAACAACACAGAAGCACCAAGAAAGACATTTCAAGCTGCGCTGCTCAAATTAAATTCAAGCAACCTTCATGTTGGCCATCCGGAGAGTTTGACACGGTAGCCACCCCGGGACTGACTCCCCTCAAAAATTGCGCAGAGGATGCTGACCTTTCCCGCTTCGCTGACTGAGAAAATTGCACAGACAGGTTAGACAAACACCAGTGCCTGTCCTGGTGTCCCTCAGAAAATTGCGCAATTTTCCAACCAGTCCTCCCGACAATCGACCGACTGCTCACCCAAAAAATTGCACAGTTTTCATGAGCAAACCCTCTGCTGCCCAGTAGTCTTCTCAGCTCAGAAATTGCGCAGAGGTGATCAGCAGACCAGCCTCCCAACCTCAACAAAGTTTTCCACGCCAGCAACATACTACCAGTTCCCTCCAGGAATTGTGCAGTGTTTTATGCCAAGCCCCGATAGTTGACTGCCAGTTTCCTCTAAGAATTGCGCAGTTTTTGTTGCCAGTGACCCAACAGCCAACTTCCAGTTACCTCCAGGAATTGTGTAGTTTTGACTGCCAAGCTCCCAGCCTACTCCTCCAAAAAATTGCGTAATTTTTTCCTGCTGATCCTCCATGTAGCCCAGCCTGTTCCTCCAGAAAATTGCGCAAATTTTGTTGTCGAACCCCCACTTCCTGCTCGTTCCGGAAAATGAGCAGATTTTTTTTACCTTGCCTTTCCACAGCTCAGACTGTTCCTCCCAAAATTTGTGCAGTTTTTCTTTCCAGCCATGGTAGACTAGGAGGTTTTTGGATTTGTTGTCGTCTCGTCATGAGTGACTGCAGATACAGGTACACCAACAAACATGGCACGACAACGAATGGGATGAACGAAGGGAGCACATGCAAAAGGACAGGTTCACAAACGGATGAACGAACAATGCATGCGAAGAGATGTGATCGCGAATGGATGATCATGAAAAGATGTGTTCGTGGATGGATGAACAAGAAAACATGCAAGATGTGTTCACGGATGGATGAACGATGAACATGCACCTTTCGCGAACATTTGATACTGTGAAGCCTTCCAACATACAACAAAGGAGAAACATGCTAAAGAAACATCAAGCGAACCAATGACCATCGAAGACTCCGCGCACTTTGCCATGCAGAGGTGAATTTGTGACACACCATGAAGACATCCATCACCCAGCATCACTGCAACTCGACATGCACTCCAACAACAACACGAATGTACCAGCACTATCATGTTGAGTCGTGTCATGAACCATGTCGTCCACATCTCTAGTGTGGGCCATGTCGTTTATCAATGTAATGTAACGTTGAAGTCTAAGAGACCCACTTGTTGTACAAAGAGTCATGTAGAGTTGAAAAGTCATTGAAGTTAAACAATCATGAGGGTAGTCGAACGACCAGAAGAGGTAAGTTTTACCCTTGGCTATAAATACCCCCTCATTTGTACATGGAAGGGATTTTTCACCTCAGCTCCTCCCACATAGCCAAGAGAGTATGTACTCTTTTCTTTGAGCAATAAGCAGTGGCTCCAACGCCCCTCACACAGGGTTAATGATGTATGGTGTAACGATGTGTCTTGTAAATTTTGCTTAATGCAAAAGCCTGCTAACATGCTAGTGCATTTTCACACATGTATTGCAATTGTTGTAAGACTAATATTTAACACTTAAGATGCATGTTGCTTTAACCTATGTTCTACGTTTGAACTATTTCACTTGTTGTAATACATAATCTATTAATGGAAATGTATTTTATATGTTGTTAATGCTATCTCGTCCGTTTAGACTACTCTCCTAGACATCAGACAGACCCTTCACATAAAATTTGTTGTAAACAACCGTTCCACTTGTGCGTACTAATCCACTGAGTGTTATACATGTATCTTCCCTTGTGTGTTGTGACTGTCGCATCTGTGTGGACTACTCTGCCAGAAGCTGTGTATGTCCTATTGTGTTGTGTGTTCCTAGTAGCATTGGGACTACTCCCAATCAACTTGGAACTCACTCTCACCCTCTCCCTCGACAGGAAAGAACCATTGACACAAGTGACACTTACACTCACTAGGCATGTGAACCTCACTTCTCGAAGACAAAGTAGACCAATCTCTTGTGATGATAAGCAAGAGCTGAGGTAAATCCTTAAGATAATGGCAACCGGGCCATCGTACTGGATTGGACTCCCACACCAAATGGTGTGAGGTTTAGTTGGAATTTCATACCGGGGTGATCCCCTGAATGTTGACGGGTCCAACACCGTCAACATAACACAAACAAGCAAACAATCCAGAAAACAAAGCAAAAGGTAGAAGTGAATGTGTAAGCAAAGCAAGTAAGCAAACAAGCAGGAAAACAAACAAGCATGCAAAGCAAGAGAACATGCATGCAAGCATACAAACCAAAAGAAAACACTACTCCTTCTGCTAAGCTAACGGTGCATGGGTTTGTGCATGTGAAATGATACTTCCAATGCAGTCACCAGCGCATTGGTCAACCCATGTTGGTGAAGGCAATGTTCGCGAACAAGACAACTGTGTGAACCAACAAACAAGAAAGATATAACAATGAAGACAAACGTACTCCAAGTTTAAAAGCATACACATAACATAAGTGAGTGAAAGCACATGACATGCACTCTGTGGACTTGCCATGGTGTTGTGCTACAATGTGTGCAAATGTTAAGTGTATGCATTCTCTTGACTATGACATGAAAGAAAACATGAGAAAGGTAGACCACTTACGTTGCACAAGTGTGCTTACTGTGTAAGATTCCTCCAATGCATGAGTGATGGGATCGTGTAGTTTGAGTGGAGGAACCGTAATCTGTGTGTGAGATTGATCTTCAGTGCATACAGATGAGTGAGGATGAGCCTCAGGTGTTTGAACAATTTCCTAATCGGATGTGAATCCAACCTCAAGACAACAAGGACCTGACATAACCATCAGCTCGGGCTAAAGTGCCTTGACAGTCTAGGGGGGTTTCGACTTCGTCGAAGGATAAATCATTGTAGACCAATGTCTTAGACAGATTAACAATAGTTGAATCAATATCGTGATTGGATGAAGAAGTAGAGAGATCACGACAACCAAGATATGAAAATTCAGGATTGTGTCAGCGTCCACATGATTTGATGAATCACACAGAGGGGTAGATGAGAAGCAAGGATGTTCACTCTCTATGTTTCCGGAAAACACAGATGAAAAATAAAGTGGATTTGCAATGAATGATTGGTCCTCTCTGTTGTCAGATGATGGGCTGACATACGGTGTGTCCTACGAATGATCAACATTGGGTGCATCCGTGGACGGAGATACACATGAAAAATCAGGGATGGTAGGATCATCAAGGATGTCAGGAAAAAACGGAGGAGGTACGGACAGACAGGGATGGTCCCCTGCAGCCAGTGGATGTTCAAGCTCCCGGGCATACTCTTCATGAATGAAAACGCATGTTGGATGTGCAAAACCAACTCCATTGATGGCTTGATCCTCATTCACAACAGGTGTAGAGTCCGGAATGGAGGAACATAAGACAGTGTCATCGAAGGATCATCCGAGTACGAAGACGGAGATCGAGGTACAAAATTCATGTGATAACCCAATGGATTCACAACAAATCTTGCACGAAAATCGGAAGGAGTGATGTCGGGAGGATGTGATAGTTGAACAAATGTGTGTGTATGCTCTCCCACATCACTCTGGGATGGTGTAGCTATTTGATAAGGGAACGACGGGCAATCACTTGTGACAACAACCTTGTATGTCCATGATTGCGAAACTCCATCACTGATGTATGTTCAATAAGGCTTGATCTTTAAATTCTTCTTGGGATTGATTGATTTGTTAAGACAATATTCGAATCTATCCCAAAGAAATGGAAATTTCATCTGGCTTTTTGGAGCTTCAAACTGCAAATTACGGAAGCGCTGCGAAAAATCCATATGCGATTCATGCGGGGCCTTCTGTTGCTGTAACAGTTTTTTTGCAAGAGGTTTTGGAACAAAATGTTGGAAAGTGGATTCAATGAGATCACAGAACTGGTCAAGTGAGTGCACACTAACAGGAGGCAAACTCCAACACCATCGTTGTGGGGATTCACAAAGTGCGTATGATAGCAGCAGACTGACCTGTTCTGCATAGAAATCATCTGCATTCTCAAGGAATACGTAGAAGTCTTCTAAGTACTTAGGCCATGCTACTTCGCCTTCAACATCATATGTGAATTCAGACAAGAGATCAAAAAACTCCCTCATGATGTTGAGAGGTTCGGCACGCGAAAGACATTGTTGGGGGACGAGTCTGATAGAATCCATGATAGATGTGCAAAGGTTCAAAATAGGATGAGAGGACATAACTTGTCATGTGGCCCTCCTTCTAGTGCCAAAAATGTTGATGGTGTTGGACCCGCCAACATGTCAGGGGATCTCCCCTGTAATAAGTCTCTACTAGACCTCAGACTGTTTGGTGTAGGAGTCCCAGCAGTGGGTTGTACGGTATCTCCTTGACCACGGTTGTGCACAGAGGCAAGTAAAATTTCCATGTTGGTAGCATTGTGACATATGCAGCAAGTCAAGGAAGGTGCATGAACAATTCTAACTCACGGGGGTGAGGTTAGTGCGCCCCTTGGAAACTTGTGAAAGCACAGAGTTAAAAAGGGAACACATGAGCAAAGATGCATCACAAACTAGAAGGCAAGTAAGCTAGCAATCCAAAGTGATGGTTAAACCAACAAAACATTTTAGTAAGATTCATACATACATATACAGAAAGAGTCTATGCACACATGCATAAGCAAACATATACATATATCATTTAGAGTAAACAAGATAGCTGAAATGCAATACAACATATGCATGAAACGTCTTGGCTCTGTTATCTTAAGAAGTGAAAGTTCCAATCATACAATACAACCATGACTAACCACTAGTTCTGACAGCAGAACATTACAGTCACTACGGCCTGCTCCTCCAAAGAGATATATTAGCTCTGCACAATGGAGAAGCCAAGGCTCATTACAATACTCTCCAAACTTTCTCTAAGATACTCCTATTGGAAGCTTGGTTGACCAAAAGCCTCTCCAATGAGTTATGAGGTACTATATATAAAAAAGGGTGGGGTGACCCTTGACATTCCCCTTTGTGACTGTTCACCTACCCTCATGACTCTTCAGCTACTCTATGACAGTTACATTCAACTATTGACACTTGAACTTCCACTTGACAAGATCTTACATGCAATCTGCACATGTACCCATGTGAGACAAAATAGGCTTGAGAAATCCATGCAAGACATCACTAACACTTGGACAGTTGTGGTAATACCAACTCTTCGACACCGTTGCAATGATCGATGGTGGCGAACTGATGCCAAGCTTGGTCGTCCGTGATGGTGTCCGTGCGCTCAATGGTGACATCCTGCTCAAAGTGAACTCTTGCCTCCATTGCATCTGGGTACACTACTATGGCTCCTCTGTCTAACTCGTCTAATAATATGCGCATCACTGTCTTGAGTGCAGCTCGACCAACAACATACTAATGCGTAGTGTCTGTGCTGATCTTCGAGTGTGTGTTGGTGAGCATGCGCATCAACTTGTCAAAATACATGTTAAGCTCGAATCGGACTTGCTTCTTGTCTTCACCTCGGTGAGTGTGCCAAATGGGTGGGATCACATTCATGCCCATAATGACATCCATGCTTCTGAATACCCTTGCATGCAATCGACAACACTGCTCACCCTGTCTGCTCCATGCCGACTATTAAATGGATCTATAACCTGTATGTGCGCAGTTTCATTAGTCTATGCATGTTGCGCCTCCTGCTGTACCTATTCCTGCTACAAATCCTTCTCTCGTCTATGCAGCTCCTGTTCTTCCTTCGCATGATCCTCTTGTCGCATCATTGCCTCATAGCCACAATCTCCAGAACTGCTTTCATCACAAGTGGATCTGTTTGAACTTGCAAATTTGCTTTGCATCTGTGCTGTCAACAACCTTCCTCTTGCATGTGTCGCATGTAGGTGTGCTACCTTCTGTTGCTGCTAATGTTGCTGCTCGTTGTGACACTGCTGCCATTTCATCTTGATATCCTTGTCCATGAACAACTTGATGTCTTCAAAATAGGCAAGTTCATAGACACTTGATCGACTACATCCCCAGTTGTGCTCTAAACGGTGTTATCGACTCTGCTCACTTGGAATCCATTGTACCTGAGCTACTAAGAGGCAGATGAACACCTGGGATACCCCAAGACATAGCAACACTCATGACAAGCAATCTGTTAGTTGAAAACCATAACAAAGTGCACTGTATGTGAAGATTGGAAATTTTCACGGGGAGGCTAGGAGATTGACTGCCAAAACTGTGCAAGGCACAGTCCGAGCTATCAGGAGGCTGATTGACTACTGGAACTGCTCAATGCACAGTCCAACTTGATCTGCTAAGGACTAAAACTGCGCAATTGCGTAATTTCAGTCAACAGTGACATGCAAACCAGCGAACTGCATTGCGCAGTTTCTAGGGCTAGCAAGACACTACCTCCCATAATTGTGCAATCCAAGCTTGGAGGTCAGTGCTGAGCTAGACTTGCGTAATTTCTAGAGGGAAGGCAGAGCCTTCACTTCCATAAATACGCAATGCTAGCCGAGCAAGGCAAGGTCTGGACTAAGGCAGCCCAAACCCACCGATGGGCAACTGAAAACATGAGAAGTCTGAATTCATGGTGATACAAAGTATAAACAAGAGTGAACGATCATACATGCAAACAACAAGTGTAGTATTCATAAAATAGGAAAACATACATGTGTGTGAAGCGAGTCACTGCAACAGCGACTGTCGATGCAAAAATAGTGTCGTGCATGCGACAACAGTGAGATGCGAACGAAAACTGAAACGGTGCTTCTACAAGCTAACATATATCAAAATGACATCAAGCACTCACTGAAATCAAACAGACAACACTCACATAAGCCGAAACACAATAAGTGAGAGAAACCCAACGCAAGACATGCAAAGTGGGCTTACCCTGAAAGAGCTGAACTGAAACTGCGGAAGACTCCTCGATGCAATGTGGGATGTCAGAGCTGCAAGGTCGATGTGAGGAATGAGATTTGTAGTGTTTGGTTCATAAGTTTTGATAAGATTGAGGTTATGACGCGCATGCCACAAATCTAGGAAAAAGTGACACTTGGCAAGAGGTTTCTAAAATGAGCTTTGCATGTAACCTCCAGCCGCTAAGAATAGACCCCTAGATCTAGGGATTCCTTTTGCATGTTGCCTTGGGAAAAGGAGTCCATGCATGCAAATCAGTTTTGCTTGGTTTCAGAGGGAACCGGTCAACTTTAAGGCACATGCATCGATGTGCAAGCCTGGAATGAAAATTTGCGCAGTTCATGGGCTGAGTTGGGATAGCTGTCCCAAAGGGATTGCGTAATTTCTGAGGTCAGCAGGTGACTGCCTCCTAGAATTGTGCAATTTCTGGGTTGAGCAGCAATGTTGGGTTAGATTGCTGTAGTTTTCCGGAGGAAGACTGCCTGACCGCTCAACGCAATTCTAGAGCCCAGCGGGCTGCCAAGTTGATTTGCACAATTTCTAGAGGGAACGCTGGTTCCCCTCCATAATTGCGCAATTTTATGAGGGAAGCCTGACAGGCTGATTTGCACAATCCCTGAGCTCAGTAGGTTGGCCAGCGGATTTGCGCAGTTTTTGGAGGGACAATTGGTTCCCCTCCAGAATTGCACAATTTTCTGGGAGAACTGCTTGGCCAACACATGGTCTAAGTCCAGAAAGACAACCTGTGAGGGGAGTGGAGCAAATTGACATGCACATGCTGGCAAGACACTGAGAAACCGCTGAAGCCTATATGCTTGATGGTGCAAGACATGCTGTTGATAATGGTTGGTAGGGAGGCTCCAAAACGAAGCTAAGGCAAAATTTTGGAGGGTATTTGTAACCGCTACAACATATTATTAAACAAATTTTCATATTTAGAATTAATATTTTAATTTATTTAATTAAAATATAAATTAAGAAAAAATCTCAATATATTTTAAATTATTTTTTATTAATTAAAAGTTCATTTAAAAAAAAAAACATATTAATCACTTAAAAATCCAGAGATATTTAGCAAATGTTAAAGTCTAATCTACCTCATTATAAACCACCAACTAATTATGTTTTTTATTTCACATTGATAAGGATAAATGAAGGTTTTAAGATTGTATCAATAGAGATTGGGACAATGAATTTGAATTTTACTTATTTATTTAGAAAAAAAAAGAAAAAAGAAAAAAAAACTCAAATTACATGAAAGAAAATTAATAATTTTTTTTGTTTTTGTTTTTAAGATCAAAAAATAATTATTATTTTTTTCTATGTATTTTATGGATGAACACTAAGTTCATGGAATATTTGTAATGGATAGATCTTCTTATTCACTCAACTCAAGAGAATTGAACCCACAACCTCCAATAGCAAAGATGCTTTAATTATGGGAACTCCATCAATTGAGCCAACACTTTGGGATTTATAAAATTTAATTACTCTTATTGCTATCCAGAAAAATCAAGAAAAAGTAACATAGCCAAAATAACCACTATAAAAATAACACCCAATAAAACATCATATCACAATGAAACTTGACTTTAGTTAGATATATATTAATAATTAACGTTGTAAAATAAATACTTAATATAAATTTAAGGATGCTAAATTTATTTTCCCTAAGGAGAATAATTTTAACCTTCAAAATTACAATGAGATAAAAATGTTACATTTAAATTTCGATAACAAAATATCGAGTTGTCTTTAGTGTAACTTTTTGGAAGTTTTTCTGGTCTAATTTCTCTAAAACCCGATAAAAATTTATTGAAATCAGAAGTTTGATTAACCCTACACAATCATAGTACCCTAAAGTAAAAAAACCAATTTAAATAACACAAATCCAAAATTTACCTCAAAATTTTGGACCAAATTTCAACACCAAAAAATCCAAATCCCACTAAAAACAACTAAAAGTATCTTGTCCTTTATGAATACATACACAGCGAACGACCATAGAAAAGGATGCAACCATTGTTAATTTAAAAGTAGTGACAGAAATCAAGAAGGGAGGAGGAGTTTCTTTGGACCGCAGAAATCTCTAAGAAGATTGCATAGCGAAACACGCCGATGCCGATGGTGCGCAGACACGTCATATAGAGCAATACACATCGAACGTGTTTTCACAGAAATTTGTTATATGAATCATGAGGTCTAAGGACGCCAGTTCATAGTGGCCGACCATCTGATTTCGGGTCAAAATGAAATGGACCCACTCCTAAAATCTTTGGATATATCCACGTGGACATTCAGCCAGCTAATGGAAAAATTGAAGAGACAGGTCATCAAAAGATAGAAAACGAAAACATTGAACGGACACCTCTTAAGGTGGTCACGACAAACACGCTCCTCCCATAAAAGTTATCTCCCAACGGTAGATTATAAACCGTAAATTTTTCATTAAAAATAATGTAAAATGTTATAGAATAATGTTATTGATGTGTATCGTGGTAAGGTAAAATACATATGATGTTTAAATGTGTATGCAAATTAAAGGTTCATAACTTAATATTTTACAACTCTAGTTATCAGCTATGACCAAAGTTCACTACGGGCATTATAACTTGAACTTTGTAAGGAACAATTTCATTGATTTTATAAGAGGAATTAGAGATTTAATATCCACTGGCTATTTGGGTGCCCCTCCTGGAAAAAGGAGTTTCATGTACATGTGGATGCTTCTTGCATTGCACTAAGTGTCGTACTCACACATGCAAGCAAGGGAGAACTAGACCATCCCATAGCCTTCGCAAGTAGGAAGTTATCAAAGGCCGAGAAAAATTATTCAACAATTGAGCGCGAAGGGTTGGCCATGGTCTACACGCTACAAAAATTTAGGCATTATCTATTGGGAGGACATTTCAAGATGTATACAGATCATTCTACCTTAAAATACCTGGTCAACAAGCCTGTGTTGGGGGGGGGGGAATTTGCAGATGGTTGTTATTATTTTAGGAGTATGACTTTGAAGTCATTGTGAAGTCAGGGAGGTTGAATGTTGGACCTGACCATCTGTCGCGAATTGAAACAGGCGAAGAACCCAGTAATTTGGAGGAAGGGTTGCCTAATGCGCAACTCTTTGCGGTACGTGTAGATGATAACCATTTTGCTGATATTATTCACTTCTTAACTACAGGGATGGCACCTGAAGGATATACAAATCAGCAGAAGAAAGAATTAGTAGTGCACACAACCGATTTTTCGGTCATTGCAGGACATTTTGTTGAAAAGTGTGCAACAAGAAATGTTAAATTTAGAATGTGCTAAAAATAAACCTACTAAAAATAGCATGTCTAAAAATAGCAGTTTGGCCAGTGAGGTCATTGGCCACATTGGGTGAAAGGTGAAACTGTTAAAAATAGAAAGTTCTAAAAATAGCATTTCTAGGTCCCTTCCTATTTATAGCAGTCCCTAGTCTATCTATAGGAAGTAAAATTAATTTTGGTCTTAACAGCAGTTGGAAATATTAATTAATTAATTCAGTTGAGTTAATTAGTTAAGGAAATTCGAATTTGAAGTCTTTGTGAGCATGCAGATGAGTTGTCCCACTGATTGAGGAAATTGTCCTTAATTTCCTCCACTGATTAAGGGAATAAGTATGAGTTCTATAATGAGAAAATCAATTGACTTAGTTCTAACTATTCAAGTCCAATTAGATTATTTTAACAAGTTGTTAAAATAATAAAATGTAGTTTGTTAATGCTTGCATGCATGTGATAACTATTATTTTAGATAACTGAGAATTCACTCATGGATAACTGTTGCATGTTAGTTCTGTCAGAGACCCAGTTGAGATCAGATGTGGGACAATGTACTATTAGATGCTTGGATATTTCTAGCAAGTATTCCTTGCATGGAGAAGGATCAATTATAGGAGATTGGAGGACTTGTGGCCTGTATATTGAGGCCTAGGTAGTCCACGATTTTCATCTTCTGGTTGAAGATCATCAGAGTACAGAGAGAGCAAGAGAGCTATTGAGCTGATTCTTTTTGTATTGTGAAGAGGATTTCCACTTGATTGATAATACATGGTTGGGGTTTTATGCTAGTGCTTTCCCCCGGGTAAATTATTTTGTGTTATGTGTGATTGATTCCTTCTTATTAGTTATATGTGTTCTTATTGATGTTGCTCATGTTCGATTAAGCTTCCACTAAATTGGCTATAGAAGTAGATCAAGTGTTTTGCTTTAGTACATTTCATTACCAGGTGATCTACAGGTGGGAAATTTCTACATAGTATTGGAGCTAGCTGATTTGTAGAAAAAGTTCTACATGGTATCAGAGCTAGCTGATTTGTAGAAAAATTCTACAAAATTCTACGTGGTATCAGAGCACAGGTGATCAAGGAGAGAACAGTATACTGAGAGGAGATTTCAAAGTTTTGAGTTTTGGGCCGAGAGTTCCAGAGAAGATCTGAAAATTTATGTACAAAATTTTCAGAAATAAATAGCAGATTTGGATTCCTTGTGGAAAAATACCCAAAAAGAAATAAAAAAAATATCAGCTGAATCGGAGTTCAGATGAGGGAGATATCGCTGATTTAAAATCAGCTCTTTTTCTAGAAAATTTCGTGACGGCGGGAAAGTGGAAATAGATTGGTGTTCTATCCAAGAACCTGTATGCACTTGATGTACAAGTTGCATGCAAAGCCTTGAGGAGCAAGGCAAAGGTTAGAGACTTGGTGGTTGAGAGGGAGGGTATATTACCTCTCAACATGCAGAGTCAGAAGAAGTCTCAAATGATTGTGGAGGAGCCACGATTGGGGCAACAACTTCAGGAGGTTGTGGAGTATCCACAACAGGGGAAGCTAAGTGGAGATTGAGTAGAGACATCTACTCATGTAGAGACCTCCAGTAGGGGGAAACTTCGAGCCAGGTGGGCAGAGGGATCACATGCAGCCATACCTCCAAGTAGGAGGTGGGGCAATGTAGAGTGATCATCCCAAGGAGGAGGGGCAAGATCCTTGAGGTACCCAACCTCTTGGATGAGACCTTGCTACAGGAGCCCCAATGTGGAGTAGCAGGAATTGACTGGTTGAGTAGAGACAGATGCGGATGGAGCGGCAGAGAGAGCGACAGTGCAGGGAATCCCAGGAAAACACTGTAGGAATTTACAGGGTAAGTTCCTCAGACAGAACACCAAAGGACACCGCTCACAAAACAGATCACAGATCAATACACCAGTATTTTTGACGTGGTTAAAACCCTCAAAGAGGGAAACGGTCCATGGCCTGAGCCAACGCAACCACTTTAGGCAATTTATTAATAAAAGAATGAAATTTTACATAAGCTTCTCTCATGAACAGTTAACCTACACATGACCCTCCATGCTCTTTAAATAGAGATCATGGACCAATCGGGTGTTAAGCCACGGATCAAGTGTCGGTAATACCGAGGAGAGAATGAACCGTCGGATCACTACATATCATGACCGTCAGATGGTAAGTTACAAAATGTACATAGTAAAGAAACACACTTTACCTAACTCTATACTAGACCAAGTTATACTTAACTATTTCCTATGTGTCGGAATATCCTAACATCCCCCCTTAAGAACAACTTGGGATAGGATTGAAGGATTTACAAATGTGACACAATAGGAGAAGGAAGGAGGCACTAGAGCCTATCCCCCCTTAGTGAAAACTTCCTGAACTCCAACCATAAATCAAAGTTTAGTGAACTTCGCCTCTGTGAGAGCCTTTGTAAAGATGTCTACAACTTGATCATCTGTTGAACAATATTGCACTTCAAGAACATGGTCGTGAATGAGCTTTCTGATGAGTGCATGTGCAGTTCAATGTGTTTGTTGCGTTGATGTTGGACTGGATCTTTGCATAGTTGAATGGCACTTTGATTATCACACCAAAGTGTAGTCGGATGCTGCTGCTGAAAGCCAAACTCTGACAGGATCTGACGAAGCCACAAGGCTCCCTTATTGGCTTATACGGCACCACGATACTCTGCTTCTGCTGAAGAAAGAGAAATGACACCTTGTTTCTTGCAAGCCCATGTAATAGGTCCTGAACCAAGAGTGAACACATAACCTGTAGTAGAATTCCGATCATCAGGGTCACCAGCCCAATCGGAATCAGTGAAACCAACCAATAGAGGAGATGCTTTGGCACTGTAATGAATCCCAAACTGAACTGTACCTCGAACATAACGAAGTATTCTTTTAGATGCTTTCCAATGACTTTCACGTGGGTTTTGCGTAAACCGAGCAACAAGGCCAACAGCAAAGGAAAGGTCAGGATGAGTATGGGTTAGATACAAAATTTTTCCTACAAGTTGACGGTATAAGGTAGCATCAACTTCAAGAGAAGTACAAGTGACTGAAAGTTTGACTCCAGACTGAAAGGGAGAAGGGGCTGACTTACAGTCTTCCATGTGAAAATGGCATAGAATATCACAGGCATACTTGGATTGGGAAAGGGAAATACGTTCCTTGGATTGCAAGACTTGAAGACCAAGAAAATAATGTAAGTGTCCTAAGTCTATCATTTCAAACTTCTTTTTAAGGCTGGACTTCACATGTTGGTAAGGTTGGGATCACTACCAGTGAGGATAAGATCATCAACATAAAGAACAAGAATGATAAGAGACTTGCCCACTTTCTTAGTGTAGACAGTATTGTCAGAATGACACCTAGAAAAGCCAGATTCTAAAAGAAAGCTATCCATTTTGGCATACCAAGCCTGAGGAGCTTGCTTGAGACCACAAAGGGATTTCTTAAGCCGACATACAAGACTGGAGTTTGTTTGTATAAAGCCAATAGGTTGTTCCATGTAGATTTCTTCATGCAATTCCCCATGCAAGAAGGCGGATTTAACATCCATCTGATGGACTTCCCATTTGAAAGAGGCAGCAAGGGAAAGAACAAGGCAGATAGAGTTCATTTTGGAAATAGGGGAGAAGGTTTCAGTATATTCAATGCCTTCAACTTGTGAAAAACCCTTAGAAACAAGACGAGCTTTATGTTTATCAACTTTCCCATCTGGTCCATACTTGGTTCTATAAACCCATTTGCATCTAACAAGTTTTCGTCCCTTTGGTAGAGGAACAAGATCCCATGTATCATTTGCCAATAATGAATGATATTCTTCATTCATAGCTGCTTCCCAATCTGGATGGCCTGAAGCTTCTGCAAAGGTGTCAGGATCATAATTCACTGAAGCTTGAGCCAGTAAAGAAGAGGCTCTATCGAACTGAGAACGTGTACGCCGCTGATCTGTAGGATCACCGGCAAGATCACCTACTGCATCCCGAGTAGCACGGACCCATTTTGGAAGTTGAGGAGCTGAAGGAGGATCCTGAGAAGGTGGGGGAGGATTGTCATCCTCGCTTTCATCATCTGAAGAAGAAATATTTTCAAAAGTAGAAGAGACAAGAAGAGATGGCACATCCACCGAACTAGGCTCGTAGGCCGATATATTTTCAGCAAACTTTACATCTCTTCTAACGATAACATTCTTGGACTTAAGTGGAATAAGTCTATATCCTTTGACATCTTCAGAATATCCAACAAAAATACATTTTTCACTCTTAGGTTCTAAAGCTTTATGTTTCTCATCTAGAATATGGGCCCATGCTTCACTTCCAAAAATACAAAAGTGACTTACATCTGGTTTAATTGAGCTCCATGCTTCTTCTGGAGTGATATTCTTTAAAACCTTAGTAGGAGTGTGATTTATTATGTAATTTGCACAGTTAATTGCTTTAGCCCAATAATTAAGACTAAGTCCTTTAGATTGAAGCATACAATTAGCCATTTCCTTTAAGGTGCGATTCTTCCTTTCAGCTACACCATTTTGTTGTGGAGTATATGGAACAGTATGTTGCATTTGAATTCCATTCTCAGTGCAAAAGTTGATGAATTTGTTGTTAACATATTCTCCGCCATTATCAGATCTTAGCTTAAGAATTTGATGTCTAGATTGTTTTTCAACAAAGGCCTTAAATGCCAAGAACATGTTAAATACTTCACTCTTGAGTTTTAAGAAGTATACCAAGTGCGTCTGGAAAAATCATCAATGAAAGTTAAGAAATACTTGTAGCCAGAGAATGAAACAACTGGAAGTGGACCGTATAAATCACTATGCATGAGCTATAAAGGGGTTGAGGCGTGCCAAGAGGCACGTTTTTCAAAACTGTCCCGATGATGTTTTCCAAGTACACATCCGGAACAAACACCATCTCTGCAAGATACCATTGGAAGACCTGTCACCATATTTTCTTTACATATATTCTGAAGAGAGCGATAGTTTAAGTGACCAAATCGCTCATGCTAAAGTTTGCACTTCATCATTATGAGCAACAAATACTGAGGGAAGATTTGATGACCCAAAGTTGTGAAACTTATACAACCTTGTAGAATCATCAGCAATGCCAGTAGCTAAAATTTGTCTAGGATCTCTTAGGTCCTTAATTACAACATCGTGAGGTGAAAATTCAACGATTTTACCTTCACCTGAATGAGTTATCTGATATACAGATAGAAGGTTGCAGGATAAGGTTGGAACACATAATACATCATTAAATTAACCATTGTCTATATGAACAGTTCCAGTCCCTACAACACTAAGAGATCTATCATCACCAACATATATATTTTTGGTGTTACAATCATTTAAAGAAGAAAACATGGCTTTGTTTTTGGCCATGTGATAAGAAGCTCCAGAATCAATGAGCCACTCATGAGAATGAGAAGAAGAAGATACATTTAGTGCATAGGCAGACCGAGATGCTTGACAACCACATGCAGAAAGTGCCATTCCTGAAGATGAAGTTGAAGTTGAAGAGTGCTCCAAATGGATATTATGCTTCTTCATTGTTGTTTCCAATCCTTCCATCTTCTTAAAGCATTTGGATTCTAAGTGGCCATCTCGATTACAAAAGTTGCAATGTCTATTAGTCTTCTTCCCTTTGTTTTTATTTTTCTTATCATTTTGTTGAAATGATTTTTAATTTTGAGGCCGAAATTGCTTAGGACCCTTGTTTGGTTTAGGACCATTCCTTTTAGGATACAACTTCTTAGGATTCTTTGGATTTGGTTGCTGCTGGGCGGCTAACGCTTTCTTAGAAGAGTTTCCAAGATTAAGAAGACCAAGGTGTAAGAGTTTTTCTTGTTCTCTTATTAAAGAATCACAAAAAGAATCAAAGGAAGGGGACTTGTAGTCTTGTCCTTGAGAAATGAAGGCTTCTCTTGTAGAATGGAAGGTGGAAACAAACACAGATCAGGATGGTCCCAACCTAGTAAGAATGGAATAGATAAGGTTACTATCTTCTTTCTTAACCTTAACACCTTCCAAGAGAAGTCTAAGGGTCTTGAACTTGCACAAAAAATCTTCAATGCAAGAAAAATTATTGGGGTCCAATGTAAGCAACTCATTTTCAAGTTGATGGGCTCTAAGTTCATTTTTTATTCCAAAAACTTTAGTAATCTGTTTCAATGCTTCATCAGGAGTATCAAGTTCTACAATATGGAATCTAAGATCTAGAGAAATAGACATCCCTATCAACCCACGTGCTTGGTCTTGCCTATTTTCCCATTTAGATGCCTTATCTTCATCTTTCGGTTTGGTCTCTTGGCCTGAGGCTATTCTGTAGAGACCTTTACTTCTAAGTAAATCCACAATGTAGGACCACCATTGGAAGTAGTTGGTGTTGTCAAGAATAAATTGCCATGGACTTTCCATTTTAACAGAAACTGAAGCTATAGATGCTGAAACTAAGTGTTCCAATGGAAAGATCTCGAAAAATTAGGCTGTTTCAAAAAAAATGGCTTCCAGATGAAGAAGTTATGGATTTTTGAAGAAAATTTGATGAAGATGCCGACGAAGTGTGGGAATGTGCAGAAATGAAAAATCCGCCCCCAAAAAAGGAGACTTGAACTCAAGACCTCTACTCTCGTAAATTAGCTTTGGACCAAGTGAGCTATACAAAAAGTTTGAGAGAGAGAGAGGGGGGGTTGAAGCTTTGGGTTGCGTGCTTGCTTTGAAAAAGCTCTTTTTCCATACAAAACAAAAAACACAAAACCCAACATGGACATACAAAAAAAATGAACCTTGTGGCTCGAAGTTAGCTTTAGCCGGAAACTAAATATTTTCCTCAATGTTTCTGATTTTCCGAGATCACACTAAGGCGCAACCGAAAAGAGCATATGCATGAGAAAAATCCTTCCTTTCTGTTTCTAATTTGCCCAGATCGCACAGAGTCGCGGGGCAAAGAGCATACGCAGAAATGAAAGGTACAGATCTGGTAATAAAAAAGGCTAAATAAACCGAAACCGAAATAAACAGAGAGAAAATAACGGTAAACTGCAAATAAACACTGTATACCTCCAAATCTTAAAAATGACGTAGCTAGGGCTACCGGAAACCTTTTCGCGTGAAACGAAAGGGGTTCCTCACTGGAACAGATGCTCCCAACACAATAGAGCAGTCCTCTCGGCAGTAGATTAGGAAACAACAGTTGGATGCAGTTCTACCGGCTTCAGATTTGGATCACCAACGGACGCGGCCCTCAAATAGCTTTGATACCATGTAGGAATTTACAGGGTAAGTTCCTTAGACAGAACACCAAAGGACACCGCTCACAAAACAGATCACAGATCAATACACCAGTATTTTTGACGTGGTTAAAACCCTCAAAGAGGGAAACAGTCCACGGCCTAAGCCAACGCGGCCACTTCAGGCAATTTATTAATAAAAGAATCAAATTTTACATAAGCTTCTCTCATGAATAGTTAACCTACAAATGACCCTCCATGCTCTTTAAATAGAGATCATGGACCAATCAGGTGTTAAGCCACGGATCAAGTGTCGGTAATACCGAGGAGAGAATGAACCGTCGGATCACTACATATCGTGACCGTCGAATGGTAAGTTACAAAATGTACATAGTAAAGAAACACACTTTACCTAACTCTATACTAGACCAAGTTATACTTAACTATTTCCCATGTGTTGGAATATCCTAACAAACACATAGCTAGCAAGCTGCAGCAATGTGAGAGGCACAAGTGTTTTGCACAGTGTTAGGTGGCACATAAAGGTGTGCAATGGTGCAAGATGCATAGAGATGTTGCGGTAGTGCAAATGTCAGAGAGGGAGCACTTGTCAGCAGCAAGTAGAGCTTCAGTATCAGAGTATGTTCCTAGCCTAATAGAGTGGTCAATTGGGAGTGCTTTTGTTCCAAGTGTTGTTGGAGCAAGTGGACCGGGTAGATGTGTTGCATGCAAAACATTCCAGAGTTATAGGATCGGGTTTGAGAGAAAGCCTTTCTTGTTGAGAGGGAGTGTTGAAAAGTGTGCAACAAGAAATGTTAAATTTAGAATGTGTTAAAAATAGACCTGCTAAAAATAGCATGTCTAAAAATATCAGTTTAGCCAGTGAGGTCATTGGCCACATTAGGTGAAAGGTGAAACTGTTAAAAATAGAAAGTTCTAAAAATAGCATTTCTGGGTCACTTCCTATTTATAGCAGTCCCTAGTCTATCTATAGGAAGTAAAATTAATTTTGGTCTTAACAGCAGTTGGAAATATTAATTAATTAATTCAGTTGAGTTAATTAGTTAAGGAAATTCGAATTTGAAGTCTTTGTGAGCATGCACATGAGTTGTCCCACTGATTAAGGAATTTACCCTTAATTTCCTCCACTGATTAAGGGAATAAGTATGAGTTCTATAATGAGAGAATCAATTGACTTGGTTCTAACTAGTCAAGTCCAGTTAGATTATTTTAACAAGTTGTTAAAATAATAAAATATAGTTTGTTAATGCTTGCATGCATGTGACAACTATTATTTTGGATAAATAAGAATTCACTCATGGATAATTGTTGCATATCAGTTCTGTCAGAGACCCAGTTGAGATTAGATGTGGGATAGTGTACTATCAGATGCTTGGATATCTCTAGTAAGTATTCCTTGCATGGAGAAGGATCAATTATAGGAGATTGGAGGACTTGTGGCCTATATATTAAGGCCTAGGTAGTCCATGATTTTCATCTTCTGGTTGAAGATCATCAGAGTACAGAGAGAGCAGGATAGCTATTGAGCTGATTCTTTCTGTATTGTGAAGAGGATTTCCACTTGATTGATAATACATGGTTGGGGTTTTATGTTGGTGCTTTCCCCCAGGTAAATTCTTTTGTGTTATGTGTGATTGATTCCTTCTTATTAGTTATATGTGTTCTTATTGATGTTGCTCATGTTCGATTAAGCTTTCGCTAAATTGGTTGTAGAAGTAGATCAAGTGTTTTGCTTTAGTACATTGCATTACCAGGTGATCTACAGGTGGGAAATTTCTACATGGTATCTAAGCTAGCTGATTTGTAGAAAAAGTTCTACATGGTATCAGAGCTAGCTGATTTGTAGAAAAATTCTACAAAATTCTACACATTTGTACAAAATGGGTGCACATGAGATATTGTGAAGATATGTGTTGGACTTTGAGCATGATAGTATTCTCACCAAAGCTCATGGAGGAGTTGCGAGTCCATTATGCAGGAAAAGCAACCGTGCAGAACTTTTTGCGCGTAGGTTTATGGTGGCCAACATTGCACAAGGATTCCAAAGAATACTGTAAGGCGTGTGATGCATGTCAAAGGACTAGAAAACCGTCATGAAGGGATGAGCTACCGCTACATCCTCAAGTATATTTATAGGCATTTGAGAAGTGGGCAATTGATTTTATCGGACCAATTCAACCACCTGGAAATAAAACGGGCGCACGCTACATTATCATTGTGACGGAATATTTAACCAGATGGGTGGAAGCACAGCTAGTAAAGGATTGTACAGGGGCTACGACAGCAAAATTCTTGTTTGAACATGTCTTAACAAGATTTGGATGCCCGAAGGTTTTGATGAGTGACAGGGGTACATACTTTCTGAATGAAACAATTAGCACACTTACAGAGGAATTCCAGGTCTACCATTAGAAGAGTATACCACCCACGGGAAAATGGAATTGTCGAAGCTTTTAACGAAAATTTTTAGAACGCGCTAACAAATATCTATAACGCGCAGTGGAATGATTGGGATGTGTGCGTACCTGTAGTGCTATGGGCCTATAGGACAACCTATAAGAAGTTGATAGGGAAAATTTCGTTCAAATTAGTCTATGGGTTCAAAGTAGTAATGCCTATGGAATACATTGTTCCTAGTTTGGGCATAGCATCTTTGATGGATATGGAAGATTGTGAGGCCTTGGAAGAATGACTCGCGTAGCTCATGGAGCTAGAGGAGGATCGATTTTTGGCAGGATTCCACCAACAAGTATAAAAGGAATGCGAAAAATCATGGCATGATCGCCATATCAAGCTTCATGCATTCAAGGTAAATGATCTTGTGTTGTTATATGATAGTAAGTTCACAAAATTTTCAAGTAAATTCTAGGTGCATTGGTTAGGACCATATATTATCAAGGAAATTACAAATAGTGGCACATTTCAGCTTATGAAACTGAATAGGGAGCCATTCCCGAGAAAAGTGAATGGGAGCAGATTGAAGCTATATACGAGGGATCTTGTGCAATGACTATATGACAGTAGGATAGTCTTAGTGCTCCAAGCAGTTTCAAGAGAGTGCGGGACTATAAACCTCACTGCCTAGTTTGGAGGACAAGGCAGCGAGCAGGCCGCGTGAAAACTGATGACGGTGCACCAATTGAAGATACGCTCAGGATGTTACGAGGACACTGCACTATGAAGGAAGGTGTCACGCATCCCAACAGGAAAATGACCGTTGGAGTTATTATTCATGATTTGACGACTTGAAAGCGGTTAAGAGGAGCGGGCAGGCAGCAATTAAGGAAAAAATCTTTAAAGATCTTCCGCCAAAGCTGCATTTATTATCATATTTTGTGGGGAACGGTCGGATAAGCAACCCACTATGAAAGAAAATAAACTTGCTGCGAAATAAAAATAAAAGAAGTTGGTAACGGTGTGAATCTCACCGAGGAAGCATACAGAGCCACAACCCAAGCAAAAAAAGGACAAACAACCAAAGAAAGTAGTGGATTTAGAGGAAGAGGAGTACCAAGGCATTGAAGAGGTCGATGCCGAGGGTGTCGAGCCTATCTCTATGCTACCTGAATACATCCCTCTACGGAAGGGAAAAATTAAAGTGACCAAGGACCCTGATTCGGGAAAATTCGGGGTATCCACTCCCCTGTTGCCGGAGCAGGTCACATTTGAAGGCCCTAAGTTTGCGCGTATCCCATTGTTGAAATTAGAGGATTGGGACATCGCGAATCAGGACAAATTTCCACATATGGTGACCCATAAGTATATGACAAAGATATATTATGACGACATAGGGGTCACACAGTTAGAACCCATGAAGTGGGTTCACGGTGTTGAGCATTCAAGGCTGCTGAATATGCTATTAGTACCACGCTATCACCACTCCATTATCAATATGGTCTATGTACGCCAGCTCCTCGCATTGGTGCATGATGGAATTATGTGGCTAGGGCATCCTATTACGATAATATATATGCTGATCCACAGGGTAACGAAGCTACACCACAAATGAGTAGACCCTGCCAAGGAATTTGCAAGAAAAATAGGGGAAAAGGAGATAGTTGATAAAATGAAAAAGGAGTATGGTCTCGTGAAGAAGCTGTGAGGATACTCCATTCTGTCAAATACAATATAGGTAGTCCAGTCCACTGCCAGATCCTCGCAAGAAAGATCATGCGAAAGTGTCGTGCAGACGAAGTTCCGGTGCCGGTTGTATCACTTGTTGCGCAATGCGCGAAGGGCATGCAGTATAATTGGTCAAGGTATCTCTGCCAGGAGTTCCTCGCGAACTGAAAAGAATCCCAAGAAGACAGTAAGCCATTTCATTATGCTTGGATTCTATTATCTATTGTATTAGTTGGGTGGAGGTTACCAGAGGATAGCTAATTTCCTTCACACAAAGACAAATTGCCTGAGGCTGCGAGGTTCGCCTCGCTCTAGGCCACAAAGGATGTGGCCTGCATCAAGGAAACAAAGATTTTATGGGTCCTCATGGAGATGGATCTTTGGATGGTAATCAATCAATGGCCAAGGTTGTCTCCAACCTGGTTCGTGAAATTAATAGCCTACGCAGAGTTCAAGGCTGATTTTCACAATGTCTCGATCTGTGCGCGGAACGACCTAGAAGGAGTGTGGCATGTACTGCCTTATTTATTGCCCAAGACGAATGTGTAGGAAGTTGTAGGAACTAGAAAAGGTGTAGAGAGCTCTGTTGCGGAGAAGCAGAAGGATGCCGCTAAGAAATTTGTGCGCACATTGGCCAAGCAAAAGAGGAAGGAGGCTGCTAAGGCAGCTGCAGAGAATACCCGAATAGAGGAAGAGCGCGCTGCTAAAGAGCAAGCAGAAAAGGAACGAAATGATGCTGAGGAGAGTAAGAAGTCTTCTACGCACCACACTGATGAACAAGAACTTTCAGAGCAAGGAGGAGGAGGCGGTGAAGAGTAGAGCACTCTATTCATTCTAAAGAAACGCGGGCAGGAACAGATGGGTGGCCAATGAAAGAAGCATAAGTTTGACAAGCAGACACATCTAGATGCCATGGTGTTGACAGAAGGTGATCTTGATGAGATCGGAAACAATATCCGAGACAAAACGACACAGATTTGAGCAGCAATACATGCAAATGCTAGGAAGCGTCTAGAAGGATCTACGCGAGCTGTAGATCCAGGCGAATAGGATTCAGGTGGATGTCAGGAAGGCAAGCAGCGCACAAGCGAGCCTGATGCAGGGAAGTAGTGCAGTCACAAAGATTGAATGGACTCTGGATCTCAAAGTCTTTCCTTTACCAGAGGGGTCAATCCGCATGGAATCGGACGAGGATCATGCAGTGCTCCACACAGTGAAAGAAATGGGACTGAACCTTGTCGCGCTACCACTCGAGTCTCTTCATGTGCTACATCAAGGGGTCTCAGATGAGCTGAAGATCAAAGAACAACACGTGCTCACTATCGTCAATGAGTTTAAAGTAAAAAATGAGCAGCTATTCATAGAACAAACTCAAGCATTGAAGGAATAGGAGGAGCTGTGGACACAACGCTAGAACCTGATCACAACTATTGAGTAGGCCTTCAAGTTTGTACCTGAGCTGAATATACCCGATGATGCAGAGCCTTCAGCAAAAGTGAGGAAATTGGTTGTTGCAGTGCGCGTGTCAAAGGAAAAGGTCAATAACATGACTTTCTATATTCGAATGAAAATAATTGAGCTGCAGTTGAAGTTGCAGCTGACCACACCGCCGGAGGTTCGGGAACAAAGAGGTGTGACGATAAAAGAATCCATGGCTCAACTAGATGTCGCAGTTCAAGGTTGCGACCATCTCTTCATTCAGGTAATGGGCCTATGGGATACACTACAGGAGGATCCTACGTTGAAACAATTGAAGACAAAAATCGCAGAAGCACATCAACAGTATGATGAGATCAGCACGACAGCGCAGACGTTGGTGCTAGTCCAGCGCTTCGTGCACTTGTAGGAAGGCAAGGAAAAATTGATGCAGATTTTGTAATTGCAAGAAAAGTAGTCCTTTCTCAGAGCCCAGCTTGAACCTTGGACAAAGGAAGCTTGCCAGTTTTCATAGAGAATTCATGAGAAGCTGAAGGCCATGCAACAGACACAGAGGACTACACAACTTGAAGGAGAGGGGCCAACCATAGAGAAACTAGTCTAGGAGGTACAACAAACATCATAACAGAGTACAACAAAGTTTCAGGCATTGACCAAGGAATTTAGCGAACTCCGCCAGAAAGTGGAACAACCAACTCAGTGACTCGAGGGCAAGTCATGATCTTTGTGTTGGGGGCCTATTGGGATGGGGTCCCCAGGGATAGAATTGAATTAAATTTAGTCATTTTTGTAAAGAATTTTGTAAAAGATGTAAAGTCTCCACAAAATGTGGATGCAGAGTGTGTAGATAGATAGACTCAAAGGGGCCTTAGCCCCTTGTTTTTGGTCAGTTTTGAAGACTCACCCATGAGCTAGGGACCATGGTATTGTATTAGGAAATCTATAAATAGTTGATTCTTAGAAATAACTTTAGATAGAGATTTGGGTACATTGAAGAGTTCGTTGTCTTGAGCAAGAGCTAAGGTAGGAAGGCTCTGCTTCTTGCGCTTAGGTAGAGAAAGGGAGACTCCTACAGCTGAGTGCGCAGGAGGCCTGGGTAGAATTCGCAGTTAAGTACGTGGACCCCTGCAGTTGTGTGTGCAGGGCAAGAAGAGTCTGTAATCAGTAAATTGAAAATCAATAAAGATAGTCTTTCAAAGAGTTATTGAGTATTTATGTTTGCATCTGTTTATGTTATATGCTACAGATGAATGATATGTTTTATGAAATAATGATTGAATTCTACACGAATGTATTGAATCTATATTAATAATGTATGAAATTCATTCTTATCCACTTTCACGAAGTCTCAGGCCATTTCTCTTATGTTTTCTAATGAATTAAGTAGATCTACACGAACTCCAATCTAGGGTTGCTTGTTGATGCACGAAAGTAGGTAAATCGATTGTTTAAGGTCCACAAGGACTGATCATGGACCTACGCGAAGGTCTGAAGGCCGCTTTAACTTAGTTACAGTAACGAGCCCTAGAAGTCTATCAATCTGTGTGGAGGTATCTCTAAGGTACTGGAAGACATCACACTAGTCTCTGGATGTAGAAACTTGGTTCTTGCATCCCCCAATACTACTTCAAGTGAGACTGCAGCCTGCACTACATGGGTTGTTTCCGAGAGGGCCAGCAGTGTAGGGTTTTGTTGGTTGGCACAACTAACTCTGAACCTGGGTCAGGACCCCCTAAGCCAACAAGATACATCTTGGGTTGCAATTGATATTATCTCACAGTTGTTCTTCTGATCTGTTTGCGTGGTGGACGTCGAAGCTCCATCATCCATGAAACTTCGCTTTGCCTCCATAAATACACGCTTTTCCTTTTCAATATGAAATGCAATAGCCTTTTGAGTGGTCTTCCCTATCCATGTAACTTCAACTTCCTTTTTTCCTTTCTCCTTATTATCTCTAGTCGCAGCTCCACTTCTTGTTACAATACTGACGCGTAGTTAATCCTCCCTTGGCTCAACGATCATCATTTGAATATTCGTTGTAGGTTGTTTTTTTCTTTTCTCCTAAATTTTCGCAATAAGGAGAGGGTATTCTTATATTACATGATCAAAAGACTTACAGCAACTAGAAGTCATTGTAGGGTTGTAAGAATCTTGCGTGAAGTGCCCGAGTGATCCAGGTGGATATTGGTGGCCACCCACCTAATACACCTAGACCCAACAATCAATTTCATTTGTTTCCTTGTTCATTTAAGCATTTACTATCTTAGCAATTTTTCAGGTCCTGAACTTCTAGAGCAATTTTGACCCCCCTAAACGACGTTTTTTTTGGGATCCACAGTAGGCTTGTAGTCGTAGGCAGGGAATTGTGTCCAAACGTATAGTACTCAGAGAGACCTTTCCAACAAGGTATCGTAGGCACCAAATAGAGATAAAATGACCAAGTTATGACCTTGGGAAGGTAGTTGCCCAACTAACCCCAACGGAGCCCACAAACTCTTTGTGTTACATCTCCTGGGTTAGGGTTTTGGTTGTTTATGGTTTTCTCATGTTTTCCAATAATAAATAGGCCCTTGAGCCTCATTGTAACACAGTTCAAAGGCATGTAGCTGTCACATCTCTTCTCAGAGATAAGCTACCATCGCACAAGCTATCTTATTTCCATTTTTTTTGTAAGCATAGTTCAATTTTTTCTATTAATGAAATGAAGTGTTTTTCTACTTCATTTATCTATTTATGATTATATATGTAAGTTTTTGTGTTCCTATTTAAGTTTGGATCAGTGGTATTAGAGTGGTCTTCTCTTTCTCTATTTTTCTTTGCATGTCCCCGACAAGGTCAGGGTATAAGGAGTTAGCGCTTGATCTAGTTGAACCATTGCAAGATCAACCTCGTAAAACCTGACGAGCTCCCATGGCAGAAGAAAAGAAAGATGAGGGGGCACGAGATCCTTTCAAAATGTTTCTCAAGGAAGCCCTCGAGCAACAGAGGGACGCGATGATGGATAACTTTTCCCAGATCCTTCGAAGACTACCCATAGGCGATGCATCTTCATCCAACAACTACTCTGGAGGTGCCACTCTTTTTAAGGTACAAGTTAACTTCGATATTCCCACATTCAAAGGCCTAATCGATGTAGACACTGTAGATAAATGGATAAATATATTAGAAGGATATTTTTCAGTTCATGACTTTTCCAATCGGGAAAAGATTACTTTTTCACTTCTTAAAGCCACCCCACACGTCAAGGATTGGTGGGAAGCCTACTGTGAACAAAAGGACAAGAGTGAACCCTTGTTTTTTTCAGCTGCACCCACTTGGAATTCTTTCCGAGACACCATCAAGGAACAATATTACCCTGTTGGGAGCTATGAAGATAAATAAATAAAGTGGACCACACTACGGTAGGGAAGGGACCAAGATGTGACAGAGTTCACATAAAATTTCCATATCCTTAACACGAAGCTAGGTATCAAGGATATAGAGTAGCATTTGGTGCTAAAGTACCGCAACTATCTACACAAGTACATCCAGGACGAGATGGAGTTCCTAGACATTTCCTCGCTCAGCAAGGCATATCGGTATGTTGTCAATATTGAGCATAAATTTAAACAGAAGAAGTGGGACTTTAGATTTGAAAATCCAAAGCAAGGAAAATGCGCCCCCAAACCACAGAATAAAGGACCAAGCCGAGGCGGCGCTACCCAGGACAACCCGTTGAAGCCAAAAGAAAAGAAAAACACCCCGAAGACAAAGAAGGACACGAGAAAATGGTTTGAGTTCCATAAGAGATCCACTCACAATAAAAGTGAGTGTTGGGCCAAGTAGTCACTGGTGGCCGAGCTAAAGGATTCTGAATCAAACGTAGGTTCCAACTCTGAATCAGAACCTAATAAGGGAACTAACAAAGGGAAGTAGATCATTGATGTGGATCCCAGTGCCACCATGAAGATCCAGAAAATTGAGCCTAAAGATTTAGAAGAGGGGGAATGCCTCTTCCACTCTTAGATGTGGGTGAAGGGTTCTCCGTTGTAGTTCATTGTCAATAGTGGGAGACAAAAGAACATCATTTCATCCGAGGTCGTGAAGTAGTTGAGCCTAAATATTATAGCACATCCACATTTGTACACCATCGGGTGGCTTCACTAAGGATGAGATCTTCATGTCAGCTAGCGATGCCACCTTCCCTACAACATCAAGCCCTTCATGGATGAGGTACTATTTGACGTTGCTCTTCTTGAAGTTTGTGATGTATTGTTAGGATAAACATACTTGTGGAAGCGACATGTTGTATATGAGTCTAGACCTCGCTTCGTGATTATTACTTTGGCTAATAAGTTGTACAAGATACCAGAGGTAGCCCTTGCCTACCACTATCTCTTTGATCATTACAAAACAATGCAATAAGATCATTTCCCAGACAGAGAAATTTTTTTTCGTTATGATTTGTCCCCGATGCAAGAATAAGGTTGTGGCCACAGCTTCCAGACAGTGCTCTTCTGCATAGCAGTAGCAGATGGAAAAGTTCATGGAGGAGTACAAGGATATTTTCACCTCACCCACAGGGGTACCTCTACACTGTCAGGTCAAACACTCCATCGATCTGACCCCGAGCATGCCGCTGCCCAATGGATCGATATATTGACACTCTATTCTAGAGAACAATGAGATCAAGAGGCAGATTCAGGAACTATTGCAGAAATGGCACATCAGACCAATCTCATCACCTTGTGGGAGCCTGATTGTATTGGTATAGAAGAAGGATGGGACCTGGAGGCTCTGTATTGGCTATCAGGCATTGAACAAGATCATTGTCCGGAATAGGTACCCAATCCCATGGATTGATGACCTTCTGGACTAGCTCAAGGGGGCCAAATATTTTAGCAAGATTGACTTGAAGTCAGGTTATCACCAGGTGCCTATCGAACCCTCCAATGTGTGGAAGACTACCTTCAAATCCAAGGAGGGCCTTTTCAAATGGTTGGTCATGCCGTTCGAATTGACAAACGCCCCTACAACCTTCATGAGATTAATGGATGACATCTTGCAACCCTTCACCAATGCATTCATGGTGGTGTATTTATATGACATCTTGATCTTCATCCAGAGTTGGGAAGAGAACCTCCACCATATTCGACAGATCCTTCAAACCCTACGCCAACAAAAGTTGTGTGCTAACTTGGAGAAATGCACCTTTGGCCTGACCCAGGTTCAATATCTGGGGTACATCATTGATGAGCAAGGTGTACATGTGGACCGTTCAAGATACAAGTCATTCGGGATTGGCCAGCCCCAACCATTCTAACAGAGCTTTGCAGCTTCTTGGGTCTTGTCAATTTCTACTGTATGTTCATGTTGGGGTTCTCTCATATCACATGGCCTTTAAGTCAAGTCACCAAGGGCGGAGCGAAAGAAAAAAAATTGGTGGAAAACCAACAACAAGTGTTCTCCGAGTTGAAGAATCGCCTCTGTTCTACACCAGTGCTCACATTACCAGACCTGCAACAACTATTTGAGATTGAGATAGATGCCTCTGACTATGCTATTAGTGCAGTTCTTACTCAGCATTGGCATCTTTTGGCTTACCACAGTGAGACACTTTCAAAAACATTCCAAAAGTACCCCACTTACGACAAAGAAATGTATTCCATTATGCATGCCTTCCGCCATTGGAAGCATTACATTCTGGGGAAGGAAACAGTCATCCACACATACCACCGACCTCTAGAATTCATATAGACATAAGGGAAGTTGTAGAAGGATCGCCATCAGAAATGTTCCACCTATATGCAACAGTTCCATTTGAACGTTAACTATAAGAAGGGAAACACCAATAATGTTGTTGATTGCCTCAGCCGACCATCGGTCATGCCGTTGATCACTGTGCTCGACACCTATGGGCATGAGACATCGGGGTGGTCGCATCTTTACAAGAGTGATCCAAAATTCGGCAGCATATACCAGACACTCCTAGAAGGGAAGAAAATTCCAAATTTTCACCTTCAAGATGCACTGTTATTCCACCTGGGACACATATTTTTTCCTTCAAGTGAGCGTGCCAAGATGATTTTGGAGGCGCACTACAGTCGGGTCATTGGACATTTCAGAGTAGAGAAAATAGTGGTGGTAATGCAGAAGTATTTTTGTTTGTGAAAACTTCGTCATGATGTTGGGAAGTACATTAGATCCTGCACCACTTGTGCCATTTCCAAACCAACCATCAAGAAGCAAGGCCTGTATACTCCTCTACCTAGTCCTAGCTGGCCTTGGGAATCTATCTCCATGGATTACATGTCACGTCTTCCTTCTACTAAGCATGAAAACGATTGCATTTTCGTGGTCTTCGATAAATTCTCTAAGATGGCCATCATGGTGCCCTGCAAGAAGAGTATCACAACAGAGGCAACTGCTAAGCTCTTCTTTGAGTGAGTATGGGTACACTTTGGGATCCCACAGTACATTTTCTCAGATCAGGACAACAGAATCCTAAGTGCATTTTGGTCAAGTCTTTGGTCGATGTAGGATACAAAACTTACTAAGTCCATGAATTTCCATCCCCATATTGATGGCCAAACAAAGGTTGTTAATAGGATGTTCGTACACATTATGCTCATGTACAACTCAAAGCATCCACTCACATGGGATGAATGTATCCCCTATGTCCAACATAGCTACAACATATCTCTCCAAAGCTCAAAAGGCCACAACCCCTTTCAGGTAGGGTTGGGATTTCAGCCATTATGCCCCATTGATGTGGTCATACCATTTGCAGCCACTCAGGTAGATTTGGCTCACGTTTAGTCTGAAGCTAAAAGAGATAACAGCTTCATTGAGCGCATTCAACACATCCGCCAGCAAGTCCCAGATATATTAGACAGATCCAATGCTAAGTACAAGCATCACCATGATCAGCATTGAGTGTCGTACAAGTTTGAGGTGGGTGACAATGTTTGGCTACATTTGCAGAAGGAGCTCCTTGCTGGACCCCACCACAAGCTTCACCCACTCTGATATGGGCCATACACCATCTCCAAGGCCATCAACAACGATGCCTTCAAGCTCAGTATCCCCCATTTCCTTGGTCTGCATCCGGTGTTCAATGTAAATCGCCTTCGGCCATACTTTCCACCATTGTTGGACACATTTGACATTGCAGAATAGCTCACACCAACAGAGCTCAACCCAGATTGTATGGAATAGGCCACAACTAATCAGATCATGGACACACAGATCAAGAACACTCGCTAACAGAGGATACAACTATATCAAGTTGTCAAAGAAGGCCAACTCCTTCATCGCGGCAAGTGGTTCACTAGGAACCAGGTTCAACAAAAATTTCCTCACCTCATGGAGGTTTTGCACGTAATGGGGACCATTGCTTCCTAAGGGGGGGAGGAATGATCCAGGTGGATATTGGTGGCCACCCGCCTATTCCACCTAGACCCCCTAGTCAATTTCATCAATTTCCTTGTTCATTTCATAATTTACTATTTTTAGCAGTTTTTCGAGCCCTGAACTTCTGGAGCAGTTTTGACCACCTAAACGACATTTTTTTTGGGTCGGTTGTAGCCTAATGGCCATAGTAAAGGGCCTACAACAAAACTTGTAGTACTTAGAGAGACATTTCCAACAAGGTATCGTACACGCTAAATGGAGATAATATGACCAAGTTACGACCCTAGGAAGTTGGCTGCCCAACTAACGCCAATGGGGCCCACAAACTCTTGGTGTTACATCTCTTGGGGTTAGGGTTTTGGTTGCTTAGGGATTTCTCATTCTTTCCAATAATAAATAGGCCCTTAAGCCTCATTGTAACACAATTCAGAGGCATGTAGCTACCACATCTCTTCTCAGAGATAAGTTACCATCGCCCAAGCTATCTTATTTCCACTCTGTTTGTAAGCATAGTTCAGTATTTTTCTATTAATGAGATGAAGTGTGTTTCTATTGCATCTCTGTTTTTATGATTATATCTATAATTTTTTGCGTTCCTTTTTAAGTTTGGATCACCTTTTTTACCACAATTATAATAGATGATCTAGCCAAGTCCTCGACCAGTTGCTCCTCCTCGTCCTTGACCGCGTCCTTGGAAAACTCCTCGACTACGTCCTTGGAAACCTCCTCGACCGCATCCCTAGAACGCTCATCAACCAGCATGTTGACTTGACTATTCATGTGTGTGTGCATGTCCTTCAACTTGTAATCTATAAGCATCATCGGGGTGCTCCATCATTAAATCATAACTCCAACAACTCTTCTCGTCATGGCCCACCGATCTACAAAAGTTGCAAAATAGTTGCTTCAGAGTCTACACGTACTTCTGTAATAGGTAGCAATCCTTAAGGTGATGTTTTCCTCTTTATCTACAAATATCGCAGTACAATCCATAGTTGAGTGGATTAGGAGCTCCACTCACTATATAGTCTCTAAACATAGGGCATTGATCCTTATAATGACCCTTTGGTCTATATTTTGTACACCATACTTATGATCTGGCATATTTTCCCTTCTTAACATCCTGCAATTCCAGGGTCAAATTAGCTAGATGAGTCTGTATATGATGTACTCTTGTACAATTATTCCCAACCAACAAAGTTTCCAACTTCAACATGATCTCTAGTGCTTCAGCTTGCATCTCGATATTCTGTTGTGTCAAAGGTAATCTATTATGTGGCAACAACGTAGCTATAAACCATTCCTTGTGTTGTTCTGGAGGTAACATAAAGATGATTTGTCCCATCAATACTTTGAATCGTTGATATAACTCCCATATAGACTTATTCGGTGATTGCTTGATCTCTTTTAGCCCCATGATACATTGTGACTCTAATTTTGGCTTCTTGAACTCTGCTACCAATTCTTGCTCAATTTCATTAAATGTATCATTCAGGTTACTCACGGAGTATTTCATATACCATGTCAGTGCCCTCTCCCGTAGTGACGTGATGAGCTCCACCTTTTTCACACCATCATTATTAATATCTCCTTATCCATACTCCATTAGCTACGAACCAAAACTGGTCAGGGTCCTCTGATCTCAGTCCTTTAAATATAGGTATCTTAATGTCATCATCCATTCTTCATTATTCTTATTCTTGGGGGATAGGTGGAGGTGGAGGTGGAGGTAGAGGTGGAGGTGTAGGGGAATTTTGGGGAGGGGGATGGGGTGTGAGGGGATCGGATGGATGGGGGATCCCAAAAGCACCCTGATTCTTCTCAACTCTTGACTTCGACGCACCTTCATGATGGGTAGGGGAGTGTCACGGGGTTGTAGGGTTACTCCTTTCTTCTTCGCTTTCACATCCTAACAGCGGGCTAATCTCAATATAGTTCTTTAGCTCTATTCTATATCGCTTTCCACTTTGTATAACTCCTAGTTCTGGCTTACTTCTTCTTTTACAAAACATTAATATGACTACATTCGTAGATTCCCTTTTAACACAATAACATATTAATCCAAAGCTTCAGAGAGTTCAAGAACTTACCTCACGATCCCTTGAAGAATATTCGTTCAGCTTCGCTATAGCACACAATCTTGTCAATTGCGAACTCAGTGGTAAATCCTCCCAAAATGCTATTGATCTAGAAATCAATTTCCCTTGAGATACTATGATAAATTCTCTTGAGTCGTTGTATCAAATTTGGGTTCCATTTATTAGGTTCATCACCTTTGAAACAAGTCTTACGCTCAGCCAACTTAGATACCCACTCGAGCAATTCAATGTGAAGTGAACCAAATAAGATCTCGTATTCTTATTTAAATATATATCTCTACAGCCAATCTTCAGTCTACAAACAAGAGTTTCTATTTTATTTCTCTGCAAATTCTCTTTCTTTCTGTTTGAGCCACTCTTGGAGCTCCTACTTCGTCTGATGCCAAAACATATCCCTTAAGCAGATACTAGTCCTGTCAATGGAACCATTTTTTGGTTATAGGGGGCTTGCCCAGGTTCAGAACGTGTTGTGCACTAATAAAACCCTCAACTACTAGCCTTTTCGACAATGACCTACAAGAAGATCACAGTCTCAGCCGAAGCAGTTATGGGGGATTGCAGAACCAGGCTTCCGCAACCAAAGGGATATCTGCACGGTGGTGTTGTGTATTTACTTCTACATTATATTGTTCCTATAACTTCACATATACAGAGAACTTCCAACAGATAATTAACTTTGTAGTAAACTCATAACTTCAACAACTAACAGTATAACTCAAAGTCTTCACATATTTCAAAGGGAAGCATGCACAAAAAAGCATATAACATTAAATATAAGATATATGATACATATGATACTTTGTCAAAACTTCCTTCTTTATTAAATAGATATTTTATTACATTCACTTCTTCGACCTGTGCACATAGATGCAGGTGGTCTGCGCACTCATCTGCAAACTCTTCAAGGCCTCTGTGCACTCTGCTGTAGAGCCTTCCCCAAAATACAAGAAGATACAAAAAATATGATCACTCTATTAATTCCCTCTATTATTACCTATCTCCACTAAGGTATTAAGCCTCCTTAAATACATTCCATTCTTTACAAAAACCATGGTCCACATTCCATGTATCCATAAAACTGGGACTCTACCCGATACCCATTACAATAATAAGGGATTTGTCCCAACCCCAAAGCCCTCAAGGACTGTGCCATAAATGTTTCTTCGTCATCTCGGCATGGTCTTCTCTTTCTTCTGTGGCATGTTATACCCAAAACTTGGACCAAGTTGGGCCATGCCCAACACCTGAGAAGATAGAAATAATTATGAAAAATTGAGCTCCCAAAACACAAAAAGAGGTACATAGTTTTTTGGGACATGCAAGGTATTACAAAAGATTTATAGAAAAAATTTCAAAGATTGCATCCCCATTATTTTATCTGCTTACTAAAGATGTGGAATTTGTCTAGACAGGAAAATGTGAACAGTCCTTTGCAGAATTAAAGAAATGTGTATCAACAACTCCTATTTTGCGAGGACCAAATTGGGATCTTCCATTCCATATAGAAACTAATGCATTTGATACTACTATAGGAGTTGTGCTAGGTCAACTAGAAGACAAGAAACCATATGTCATCTACTACATCAGCAAGAATCTGACTCCAGCAGAATTAAATTACACAATTACAGAAAAAGAGTTTCTTGCAGTAGTACATGCTATTAATAAATTTAGGCACTACATCACAGGTTATCAAATATTTGTGCACACTAACCACTCTACCATTCGTTTCTTAATGAATAAACCTGTCACTAATGGTAGGGTTACACGTTGGTTGTTGTTGTTACAAGAGTTTGATATAACAATCTTAGATAAACCTAGAAAGATAATGTAGTGGTTGATTTTCTTTCTAGGTTGACTATTAATAGCGATTGCATGCCCGTTGAGGATTCCTTTCGAGATGAATAGCATTTTTCTATTTCAACTCACTCACCATGGTATGAAGACATAGCTAACTATCTTTCTACAACGAGATTTCCACAACATTTGTCCTCAAGAGAAAGGAATAAAATTTTTCAGCAAAGTGCAAGATATTCTTGGGTAGAGGGATACCTTTATTACATAGGGCTAGATCATTAGATTAGGAATTGTGTGAGAGAGGATGATATTTTTGATATCCCCAAAGCCTTCCATGTGGAGGACACTTTACTAACAAAAGGACAGGGTATAAAGTGCTTTCGACTAGATATTATTGGCCTACCATATTCCAGGATGCAAAGAAATTTGTAAAGGGATGTGATAATTGCTAGGGAATGGATCAACCACTTCGGTCCGATGAAATGTCGTTATAGCCACAAGTAGTTTTGAAACCATTTGAGAAGTGGGCTTTAGACTTTGTAGGACCAATTAATCCTTCATCTCAGTAGAATTCGTACATTCTAGTCTGTACATACTATGTCACAAAATGGGTTGAAGGAAAGACACTAACCAGGGCAACTGAACAAGTTGTTTCAGACTTTCTATTTGAAGAAATTTTTGTTCACTTTGGGGTACCTCAATAAATAGTGATAGATGGAGGATAGTAGTTCACATCTCATTTGATCCAAAAATTGGTTAATAAATTCAAGATCTTCCACACAATTAATTCACCATGTCATCCTCAGGAATTGCAGGCAACTACCAGAGGAACTGGGCTGATAAACTTCCAGAAGCACTGTGGGCGTATAGAACTACATGAAGAAATACTACTAGATTTCCACCATATGAATTGGTGTATAATAAAAACTCATTATTTCCCATTTAGTTCGAAGTAAAAACACTTAGAACAGCATTGCAACTGAACCTTGGTTTGACTACAACTCATAAACATCGGTTAAATCAACTAAATGAATTTGATGAGAAGAGATTGGCCATCATTCAGCAAATAGACAACATCGAGCAATAGAGGGCTAAGTAGCATGAAAATTTTATAAAAAAGACGATGTTTCAGAAAGGCAATTGGACTCTACTATATGATTCATGATTCAGAAACTTCAAAGGGAAGCTCTGCACCAGGTGGCTAGGTCCTTACAAGGTAGATACAGCCTTTAACAATGGGACCGTGAGATTAGTTACCATAGACAATGCCAAGGTTCCATTGTTTTCCAATGGCCATCATCTTCGGTTATATCATAAACCTACCTCGAAGGATTCATTTGTCAACATTTTCAGAGGATATGATCTCCAAGTTATGGAAGCAGGGGAAAATTCTCCTGTGCTTTCAATTTTTTGAAATCCAATAAGTGTAGTAGTTGAAAACCAACTTTTGTTGGCAACTAATACACCAAAACTATAAAATTAAAAAAGAAAAATAAATAAAAAATAAAAAATATAAGAAAATAGAAAAAAAACAACAAGAATAATATAAATAAATAAATCTGCCTTTGAAAACCTCTTATGGGGCAAAGGTAGATAATTTACTAGCTGAAAACCACTTTATGGCAGTTGACACACATTTTTATTTTTATAAGCTCTATAATAGCATGATATTTATGATACAGATGTAACATCATGCTTGTTACAAGCCCGATTTTTCATTTTATTGTATTGAGAATTCTTTGGTAGGCATAGAATTGCAATTCTGCAAAATAATATGTTATTGTAATAAAGTACTGTTGCAAACATTATTCAACCTGCATGGAGGAATTCTTTTGTTGTTACATCTGTAATAGTCGGTCCGATGAAGATAATTATGACATGAAATGAGTTACATTTGTTAGCATCGGTAATTACCATCACCGGTACGTTGTTGTCGACATCAGTCAAATCGCCCTCTGGTAAGTCATTCGAAAAAGGAATATTGTTTTTTTTCTTTATTTGGAAATCATAAGAAGTTAATATGTCACTTTGTTTTGGTGGCTGAGGACGACCTTTGCATTTAATTTTGGGGGGGGGGTGACAAATCATTTTGTGATCCCTGACATAACTCAGTTTAAAGTGACATTACCCATTAATCATTACCACTATGCATGACTGATCACCTCATTAATTCAAATTGTATCTAAGTCATATTTCCATACCCTTCGAATTAATGATTAAATGATACCCTGCATTGTGTAACTTTCTGATTTAATATCCTTTCTTTTCACCTTAATATCTACCCTGATGTAAGCTTTGCACCCTCACTACACATTCTTCAGGAATTGTGACGGTAAGCAGGCAAAAATTTGCAGCCGCTGGTTGCATCAATTAGTGTGAGGTTGGTAATAGTGAAGGATAGGGGGAGCAATGATAAGACATGAACCAGATTCCACTAAAGCTTTGGAGAAATGCCCTGAAGCACATCAAATATTTATGGAAGTAGGATGGATTGAATTTTTCGAACACTCAAGGGGTCAGATGAAAATGTTTCCCTAGAATTCACTCAAAATTTAAATAGGAATCAAATAAAGGTTAAAGACCTAATACTGGAGGTGACAAAAGAAGTCATTTCCATAGTAACAACAGTTCAACCTGAGGGGAAGAGATGTTTCAATTAGAAAGTTAATGACCCTAGTATTAAAGTTGAATTTATGCAGGGGGAGGAACAATTGATTAAGAAAGGAAGAGGAATCGACCACCTTCCCCTTCTTCAGCCATGGAGTGATGTTGCCCTGTTTATAATTAAGTACATTACATGCGAGTGGCGCTCGATGATAGTCTTCAACTATCATTTTCTGATGCCAAGCCATCTTCAGCATGGGAAATTGGTCAATCTCCCTTATCTCCTGTTGGCAAATTTGAGACATATGGCTATAGCGATAACGGTAGCCTCTCATCCAAAGAGTTGAATTACCAACCACTGACTTATAAAGTTGATTGTGATGGATGCTCTAGAGAGCCAAGGAAGAAGTTGGGAATATTTTTTTGGTGAAAGCACAGAAGCCCCACGAAAAGAACAAGTTGAAACTCCCACAGATGCTCCGGGGGAAGCTAACATAGCTAAGGAGAAGGGACAGTCTTCGAGAGTTAGAATAAATAAAATGTCACTTGAGAGACTAATGGGTGGCATAACACCAAAGAGAAGGGTTAAGGTTGTCGCTCAACCAGCACCCTCGCCACCAAAGAATAAATCATAACCCTCACCACTAAAGAAGAAATCAGACCCTTGCCACCAAGGAAGAATCCAAAACCCTCACTTTCGTCCAGGAAGAGGTCAGGAGAGAAAGAAGAGGAAAAGGAGAAGAAGAAGCAGAGGAAGCAGACTAAAGAGGAAGACACTTCTTCACCTGGTAAGGATGAAACCCAAACCCTGTTGCTTAAAATTGAGAAATTATAAGCAAAAAATAAGAAATTAAAGAAGAAATTAGGGGGAAGAAAATTGAAAATGAAGGTTTCAAGTCTCGAGACATTAGCCAAGGTAGTTGATAAGTTAGGATCATAAACCACCCAGGGACTTGTATTTATAACATGTGCAGATTTTTTGGAAACAACAGGGTATAAGATTTGCATTGCAGACACTATTTATGAAGGAACCCAAACAGAACCATGGAAGGCTGACACACAAGAACCTGTTGATGATGTTTTTGTTACACAATAACCAGCAGTTGAAACGGAGCACCCCATGAGTTTCAATCTAGAAACTGACATGCAAGAACCTATCAACGATGTTGTTGTTACACAAGAACCAAAAGTTGAGGCAAAGGTTTTTGGGGAATAATAATTGAGAGTTGCTCCAAAAGAACTTGTCAATGAAGTTGTTGTTACACAAGAACCAATAGCTTAGGAAAAATGTCTCAAAACAAAGGATGTTGTTACACCCTCAAATGTTATCGCACATGAAATTGCACAAGACCATGACGCAGGGTGTCGGTCAGAAAAACTTTTGTTGATATCAGAAATGCAGAATTGGAAACAAATGGAACTTTCCCTGAAAAATGGAATGATCTATTTAGAAGAACACCAGAAGGTTATTCATAACCTCAAAGATCAATGGGTTGAAGAATTACTGATAGAAGAATTGGTAAAGTGGGAAACAAGGAAGGCTGAAATGGAGAAAGAAAAACAGAGACAACAACTTCAACAAGAGGTTGTGAGGCTGACTGAGGAGAAAGGTCAAATGTATGAGTTATCCATTAACCTTTTAGGTTGTAGGTCACCATCACCATCATATCTGATCTTGTTGTGCGAAAAAAAATATTTTTTCCAATTGAAAGCTATTTATAAGAACAAACCCTACAAGAGAGATTCCACTAAAACCTTTCTGGAGGTATTTTGTTCATGTGATTTTGATGAGAAAAGTTTGCTATGTGAACTCTTTTTACATCATATATTTGTTGAGAATTTTAGTTTACATATGACTAAATTTTGCTCCTTATGTTTGATATTTGTAGCTTCGTGACTTCATATCTTTTATGAGGAATCAAATTGACTAACACGTTGCCACAAAATCATTTGTTGTTAATGAAGAGAAGGCAACCTTGATGGTAAGATCAGAATTGGGCATGGCCACTACTATGAGGCGTGAATTTAAGAAATTTCTCACTAACACTAGCATGATAGAACAAATATCCTTCTACAAGAGAAGAATTGTTGGATTGGTTGGGAGCCTAAAATGGTGGGAAGCTTGCAGTGAGACATTACAAGCAGGGGATCCCTTTGGATACCCCAATTTTGTAATTGTTGTTACTCGAGTCCCCGAATATGTGAGAATTGTTAAAATGATGGAGATTTTTGGATGGGGCTCAAATTCAAGTTTCCTTTTATTTGGCTTCCAGTTGAAAATTATCAACCTCACTTCCACTTGAACAGATATGATGAGCGTTCATGGACACACCAACTTGTTTCTACTCAGGGGTACAAGGAAGATGATGAAGGTATTGTTGGTGCTTATGATTTCACGAGACTACATCAATAACATGCTAGTGTCACAATAGCCAAGGAACCTGAAGATCCAAGAATTTGCATGAGGACATGCACTTGTTTCAATTGGGGGGATATGTTAGGTGCAATATTTCAGGCACCCTTTTCTCCGTTTATGGCCATTTTTCTTGATTTGAACCTGTAATCTTCCTAGTCTAATGTCACTCCCTCTGATAAATAAGAATTTTTTTCTTTGATGTATTATTATGTTGTTTTCTGCCAAATATTGAATGAAATGATGCTTTCTTTGGGATGACTAACTAGGGTGTTTTTGGAAGAGTTCTTCAGAATGTTTTTATTTCAGGTATGGCCATAGCTATTGATGGCTATGAATGAATGGTTGTTGTTATTCCTTGTTGCTACACGGTTCAATTTTTTACTACACCTCGAGATTTACATTCTTTGATGTTACACCCCGGGATTGTCATATTTTGTTGTTACACCGCACATTGTCAAGATTGTAGTTGTTACTTTCAAATAAAACTGTCAAATAGTCGTATAAAGTAATGAAAATATGGGTGGTTATAACTATGTTTCTAGACAGGAGTGGTGTAACCACAATGATATTTATTTAAACAACTTGTAACAATTTATATATTTTTAAATTACCTTTGTTAGCGTACTCGGCATGAGAATCACAGATTTTCATGACTGATTTGTTTTTCCAATTTTTGGACTTTGTAAAAGGATTTATAAAGAGATATTAGTCTCATGTAATGATATAGACAGAAAACATGGCAAAGATATTGATATTCTGAATTGTGTACCATTCAGCCATTCTTAATACAAAGTATATCTGGTGATGTTACATAAATTCTTGTGTTGAGTTTTTAACTAAGTTTCCATTATCTTCATGCACCCTACTAGGGAAGAAGGGCCCTCCTCTTTAGCAAGGATCACAGTGTTGGTAGAATATTTATTTCTTTATGTGTTAAGTGTGGATTACTTATCATCATTGTACATGTTCAGTGTGGGATAGATACACTTCTACTTTCATATTTACTGAATGTGTTGTTACACAGGTTAACTAATTCTATGTTATTTAATTCTTAGTAGTGTATGGTGTGCCAATATTTATTCTAAAGATTTTATGAGGTCTGGATCCTTTCCTTGACGATTTCATTTCATGTCTACAATGCGCTTCTTTATTTCTGCAAGAGTATTTTAATACCTCCAAGCGTGTTCAATGACCTCCTTTATTTCTTGTTTCGCCTAGTTGTTACATGTATCAACACAGATAATGCAGACACCTTTGAAATGAAAATACTTACCTTGGTTGATAATTAACGGTTGTGGAAATAGTAAAAATGACCAAACAGATTGTAGGTTGGATAGTTAGGGCTTTAGGTAGAGGTCGAGATCAAGAATAGTGTGACTACAAGGTTGTAGTGGTTTGTTTTTTAAATAAGTGCCTCAGAGCTTATGAACACGATGGTCGAAGGATAGTTGTGGAGGGTCTAGGAATGGCTAAGCTAGCTAGAGGGCATCCAAAGTGAAGATAAGAAATTTGACAACGATTGAGAGTTGATAGGAGTGTTGGTGTAGCATTAACATGTTGAGAAAAGTGGCCAGTGGAACTACCCAGATCAATTAAGGATAAATCCTCCCTCACCTACTTCTATATAAAGCAATAAATTCTAATGATGAGGCTAGATAAGCCTTCTAGTTTAAGAAATCTCAAAAGCATGTGTGAGTGCCTAGATATTTGATGAGAATGAATTTACCTCCTACAATATATATGTAGGGTATTGATCATGATGTTACTCTTGGTTCGAGATTCTAAGAGTTGACATAAATCACATTGTTTCAATTGTTGAGAGGTTTTGAGGTGCAAGAAAGGGATTCTCATGTTCACAATTGTTTGGCATCCCCGCAAGTTGTTACCTATATCATGAGCTTGATGTGATTATCCTTTTATGATGTTTTAAGCAACTTATTAGAGATTTTGATCCTTGATGTTGGCTTGAGGTATGTTCGAGTTTGGAAAGTTGCTCATGGCCCAAAATTATGTTCATCCATATTCACAGGTGGTCTATGTTCTCCAAAGGTTCGAGATGTTATGATAACATCTTCTGATGGATTAGAGGAAAATTATTTTTCAAGGGACAATGATTGATTTTGTGGAGTTGCAAAGGGTGTCAATAAAAGTTGGAAGAGTTAGGGTTTGTAAACCCTAGAGAATACTTGGAGCCTTTGATGAGGACGTCCTAGGGTTTGTGGGATGAAACCCTAGAGCATGACTTAGAGTGCTAGATGTTAAAAAATGTAACTAGGTTCAATCTTCATAATTATTAGTGTACTTGTATCAATATATATTTAATGTAAAAGAAAAAGGAAGAAAAAGAAGTTTTATTATTATTGATATTTCCATTAGTCAAAGCATGTTATTCATGCTTGTTGGGTTATTTGAGTCAAAATAAAATTTGTCATGAGTCAAACAAATGTACGTAAGTCAAAGTCTTATTTGGAATTCTTGGAAGAAAAGAAAATTATTTTTATTCGATTCAAATGAGTCAATTTGTCCTCCACAAGACCAAGTTGGCCATCTTGGACAATTCATCCCAGAAATGCAACTATTCGACCTCCTATATGTGTATATATAAAGAGGAGCTCGACCTCATTGAAGCACCAATTCATCTCATCAATTTATATGAAAAGAAAAGAGAAACAAGACCATTGAAAGACAAGAGAAGAAGAGTAAATGTCAAATGAGAGAGGGTGAAGGTAAAAGAAGGAAATTATTGTGTTTTTTTCCCTAATTCTACCACACATGTGAAATTTCAGATCTGCAATAGGGACGAAAATTTCAGAACTATTGTAGGGTTGAAAATTTCATAATTTGATCATATTTGAGGAGCATTGACCATCATTGAATTTGTTGGATTTGACTTGGTTGAGAAGGGTTTGAAGGAGGGTTGGCTTGGATCTTGTGGCAGGTCTTTGTCTTGGTCTTTGGGTCTTAGATATCTCACTTTGGTCTAATTCTATAAGAGAAGTTGTTTGGGTTTTCCCATTTGTGGGGTTTTTCCCTAGCTTGGAGCCTACATCTTTGTGTTCTTTGTCTCTTGTGATCTTCATGTTTTATATGTTTTGGTAATTTTTTGATGAAGAGAACATAATAAAAGAAATAGGAAGGAAACAAATATTCACAAGAAATTATCAAGTAAGAGAAATCAACCCTATTGTACTATCCTATTGGTTTTTCGACATGGTATTAGAGCTAAGGTGAAGGAAGGGAAAGTTGAAGATCACTTTTGTTGGCATAGTTGAAGGCATATCTACAATAGTCATCTCACTTTCCAGACATATCTACAAATGAGGACACTACTTGCAGTTGTCATCATTTTGAGGAAGACCATCATATTTGTAGTAGCAATCTCTCTCTTTTGAATCTGTTTAAAAGTTCTTGATCATCACTCATCTTTGAAACCATCATAGCATCTTGAAGACATCTCTATAGAATACAACACTCAAGAACATCTTTGAATATTTATAAAGGCATCAATATTCTTGGTAGCATCATATACATTCTTGATCAAATCATTATCATTCCAACACTCCATTCCTTTTACAAATAAGTACTTTACTATACTCCATGTTTGAAACTTCCACTCAAATGGCATATATCTATAAATAAGGCAACAAACTCGATGGAGCCTCTAATTTCAAGGCTTGGAAGAAGAGAATTGATTTGGTTCTCATAGAAAATGAATTCATGGATCATGTTCTAGGAAACATTCTAGAACCAGACAAGGGAAAGACTCAATAAGTGGAAAAGTACAATAAGGGAAAAATAAGGGCTCAAATTATTCTCATTAAGTCCATAAAAGATCATCTTATCCTATCCCCTTTGTTGCAGACTTGACCACATCAAAAGAGGTCTGTGTCAAGTTGGTAAAATTATACACTAGCAATAATACATGTTAGAACAAGGTTAACAAAAGATCAATATTTTGCCTTATACCTTGTGAAATCTCAAAATTGAAATATCAACTTCAAGGGCTTGGAGAAGTCATATCTTATTTTGAGTTAACTACTTTCATACTTAATGCTCTACCTTCATATTAGAGTATTTTGTGACCAACATATATTTAAGAAAAGATAATCCAGCATTTGATGAACTATGGGCTTTATGTGTTCTAGAAGAAACAATATTGAAATCCAAGGATGACATTGAACCAAACAATGAAAAATATCAAGCTTTTGGTGCTAGATGAAAGAAGAAGTTTGGAAGACTTGGAAGATTTGACCCTCGTCAAAAATGCAAGAACAAAAACAATCAACCATGTGGAGACCGAGACATGTCCAAAGTACAATGTTTTGATTGCAATGAATATGGACACTTTAAACAAGATTGTCCCAAGGATCCTAGGAACAAGAAGAACAACACAAGGAAAGAAAGAAGTGGAGCTCACATTGGAGAAGAAGAGGAAGTCAAGAAGAAACCTAAATTTGAATACAACAAAGACCTTTACTATTGAAGGTTTTTGCATATACCAAGTTTGCAAAACAATTTTTTTTTTCCTAGAATAACAGTTGCAGTTTAGAATATTCTAGAGGATTTGTTAAATTTGGAAGATTTAGAGCCTACATGGAATTCTAGAAGGATGCACGTAGTTATATATCTTTGCATAGGGCCAAAAGCAGTCATCATATCATCTATTTTTCCAAAATAGAAGAGTTTGTATCATCAAAAGTTGTCTACACATCAAACATTCTATAGTAACTTTAGCAATTTCATCATGAAGACTTAGAAGCAACCTTTCAGTAAGAAGGGACTACAAGGATTTTCAATGGAAATAGAACCATAGAAAATTCAAGGTAATTATGTAGTAGTACACAAGTTTCAAAATTTAGCACTTAATGAAATAATGTAGCAAAAGTCCATTCTATTAGAAGAACATGGAAGTGGAATTGAAGCAATCTAGAAGATTGTCTAGAAGCAGCATGGAAGAAGGAACCTCATCATGAACATCATCTTAAAATAAGGTCAAAGTAGCAGTTCATTCATAAATAATTCAATTGAATCACAACATAAAAAGATGTCTATCTTAGAAAAGGTTATACATTAGACATCTATAAAAGGAATCATATCTTTAGAGGGAGTTGAATATGGTGCATACAAATAGAAAGTCAATAACGTAACATAATATCTTTGTTCAAGGAACATCTCACATAAATAGTTGGAAGGAAAGCCAAAACTCTCCTTGATGGTTGATTAACAGTTCTACGACAACATCACTAGCTCTGGTTTAGCATCTGAACACATCATTCGTATAATTTGTATACGAAAGAAGTATTGTTGACCTTAGAGGATGCTAGCAGCCAAAATTGACACGAAAGATTTTACATCTTGATTAGAGGTCAGTCTGATTAGTTTGATAAATAAAATTCATAATGTTTGGCATATTGTATGACTTCCAAGAAGAATATACATAAGTATGGACACAATAGAGGAAGGAAAAACATAAAAATGATACAAAAAGTCATGAGTTAGTTATTTTATCACTTGAATATATGTTGGATTCAATATTTATTCAAAATAAGTTCACCCACCTCGGCCGAAAATAGGGAGCTATAATTAGTTTGGAAAGAAATTGAATAGTTATGATATTGTTGTACCGATGGTTGATTGGTTCAATTCAAGAATACATTTATTAAGTTGGAAGTATTGATGTTGACATAGATACTATTGGTGACTAAACGCTGATATAATTTCTTGAAAATATGAGAGAGGAAATCTATTCAAAGAAAGGCTTGTGCAATCAATTGTGAAGAGGTTTGGTTCCATAAGATGTTTGAAGAACTACTTGATGACATGTTGAAGCTACGTGAAAGGTTAAAAAATATCCATGAAGGTCGAAGCTTGTTATGATGTGTTGCAAATAAGGATCCCAGATGCTACAAACATATCTCCATGGAAGAACATGTAGTCGATTCTTTGATGATTATTTTTTAGACAATCTTAGGCTCATGGTTGTTTCTCCCTATTTTAGATGGAGTGAAGATTACCTCCCTAGTTGAGAGGGAGTGATAGTAGAACATTGTATTCTCCATGTGTCATTCACTATGGCTAGGACTAACAGGCGTAAGCCTATTGAAGGCACTATTAGGGAGCATGGAGGATTAGATAAGAATCTGAGACCAATACTCCTTGAGGAATGGTATCCAAGATAGGATTAGTCCCAAGGACCAATACTATTTAAGGATAAGGTATCCAAGATAAGAGTAGTATTAAGTACCAATATTATTTGGGGATTTGGAATCCAAGATAAGAATATTCTTGTGAAGAAATACCAAGTGAGCATCTGGATGGAGTACGTTCCTAGTGAGAGGTGTTGGTGGTGTCCAAATTTATGCCTCACAACATTGTGCTCTGATCTAGTGGAGAGATAGAGCCTATTAATTCAAGGCCTTTCTATGTTTGACAATGTTGGTTATGATGATGATGATTCTTATCAATCTGAACTCTTCTTATGAGAATATTTCAATTTGAGAGTATCATGGTATCTTGTTATGTCATTATGAATAACTCCCTAGTTGTGAGGGAGTGTTGAAAAATGTAACTAGGTTTGGTCTTCATAATTATCATTGTGCTTATATCAATATATATTTCATGTAGAATAAAAAAGAATGAAAATAAAATTTATTATTATTATTATTTTCATTATTCAAAACATGATCTTCATGCTTATAGGGTTATTTGAGTCAAAATAAAATTTATCATGAGTCAAACTAATGTACTTAAGTTAAAGCCCCATTTGGACTTCTTGGAAGAAAAGAAAATTATTTTTATTTGAGTCAAAAGAATCAATTTTTCCACAAGACCAAGTCGTCCCTCTTGGACAATTAGGCCTAGAAAGGCACCTATTCGACCTCCTGGATGTGTATATATATAGAGCAGTTCGTCCTCATTCAAGCACCAATTCATCTTATCTATTTATGTGCCAAGAACAGAGAAAGAAGACTAGTGAAATACAAGAGAAGAAATGTGAAATTCAAAGGAGAGGGAGTGAAGGTCAAAGAAACATTTTTTTGTGTTTTTGTGCCCTAATTCTGCCACATGTGCGAAATTTCAAATTTGCAACAGGGCCAAAAATTTTAGAATTTGATCAGATTTTAAGAGCGTTGACCAGCATTGACTTTGTTGGAATTGACTGGTGTTGATCAGTGGTTGTCATTGATGTCAACCCAAGCAGCACCAGGGGCTGCCCAAATCTTGCATGGGCATTTTGACTTGACAACTTACTCTATTATGAGTCAAAGATCTTCTATATTGATTCTACTCATCGATATGTTTCCACTGATATATGGCACACCATGTAATTATTCATTGTTTGAGAGATATTCGTGTTTGAAGTTAGTAACCCCAGTTAGTGGGCTAAAACCCTATGGGGTTGTGGCATGGCACTCATAACTAGTTATGGTCATTGAATTGTAAATAATTAATAATGTGTTTTTTTTCCTAAAATCCCTCCAATGTTTACTTGTTGAGGACCCTCTCAACTCAATACATTCATATAAATAGTGACCCTCATATCCTCCTCTAGTGGGGATTTTGTGGCTTCAAACAGGTCATTGTGGAATTTTCGCTATAATTTTTTTCTACGAAACTTCAGAAGCGGAAATTAAAACCCATTTGAGCCAAACTATTGATGAACCTCGTGACCAAATTTCAAATCTTTTTTCGCTATATTTTCAGAGATATGATATGAGGAAGTTAGGGTTTTTAGAGGCTCTAGAATTCCATGTCAAACAGGTGACGTTGGGAAAATCGTCATAACTTTCTCTCTGAGCATTGGATTCAAATTTCATAAATAGTCGCAGAAAAAGGACATCATGTAGTTTTTTGAGTAGCATTTTCAGGACTCGCAACAGTGACACGTGGAACTTCATACAAGTTAGCTCTACTGAATCAGTCCATAATCAAGTCATCGTGGGAGATTGGGCATAACTTTTTCTTGAATAATCCAATCTCGATCAGACCTATGGGGTTAGAAAGAGTACTCAAAGGAGTACGATGGGATGAAATTGTAGACCTTGGATATTTGAAATTACATAGATACAATAGATTCAATATCAAGCTCCTAGAAGGCAAGAAAAGCATGCATTCAAGGATCACTGCGGTAAGGACCACACATCAACAGTCAAGGTTAAGACTCCTACAACAAGGTATGTATGATTAGTGTTTACATTTGAATTTTGAGTATCATCTCTGACATATGTTTTTGTAGGATAACGTAAGTATATACAGTGACTCGGTTATATCTTTATGTCTCTATATGTCATTTAGTTTTTGAATGTCCTATTCTTGATACTACACATTTGATGCTACATATTCTTGATGCTACACCAAGTTTTCTAAATCTATATGATATTGTAAGTTCATGTTACTTGTCTTGTCATAGTTGATATAATGGTCTTTGTTCTTGTACTTAGAACTTGGTCCATCACAAGTCTAGGGTATGTCATCAGTTTTTATTGTATATATCTTTAGGTTAGTTTTGGATATAGTCTTGCATAGAGTCTAGACCTATATCAAGTGTGAGAGTCTTTGTCTATTTCTACAACAAGTCAACAACAAAAGTGAAAAGCACACTTCAAGTACACATTGTAATTTGTATTTGTATTTATTCATTATTATGCACTTACATGTGTTTTGCAAGCAAAAGTAAGTTGAAGGGTATTTTGTTTTGTTTTGGGATTGGTTTCGCTAGGCAAATTTTGCATGCAGGTAGAAGAAGACTCAAGTAAAACTTCAAGCAAGAATTCAAGAGCAGAAGTATCAAATCAAAGGAAGCATTGTAGCAGGACATCCTTTGAAGACATGACAACCATCTGTATATTGTGAAGAAGTGTCAAGGCCAAGATTCATCATTGTAAAGTTGTAAAAGAGTCATTTGTAAAAGTGTCATCATTGGAAGATGTTGGCTTATATGGGTCTAACCCAGGTTCAGAAGAACTATTTAGCAAAGAAAATCCTGTAGCTACTGGCCCTTTCGGCAATAGCCCGTGAAGCGCGGACTGAGGTCTCACCCAAGGTAGTAGGGGAGGGTGCTAGAACCCAGTTTCCGCACCCTTGGGATGTATATATGTGGTCTGAGAGGTTCGCAAGCCGTCCTGTAGCCTCGCGCTATGCTAGATCCGTGTAGATCCAGATAACCTTTGCTTTCTTTTACCGTGCTGATTGGAGACCTTATTTATCTGATTAAATATTATTATTCTGATCTACTTAGAGAGGTATTTAAGCAAACATTTGTTACTTTCATTCAATTCACACATTAAGATTAAACCCAATTCACAAGTATTTAATAAGCATATGCGCACAGATCAAAAAAGTTTCATTCACCATAAAAGAATAGAGTTGCGATCGAATTAACACATAATTTAGAAGAAACTTATCTTTATTTCCACTTATCACCCTTACATCCAAATTTTCCCTACGCACTCAGCTGCAAGGGTCCGCGCACACAGCTGTGAACTCTTGCAGGCCTCTGTGCACATAGGTGCAGAGCCTCTACCTACTACCCCAACCCTTGACTCGGACTTACAAATGCTTTTAGACTATTTGCTTCAAAAACCCATTTCATTTCATCTTTCAAAAGAATTTCCTTACCCTCATAGAGCCGCGCTCTATTTATACCCTTCCTTGGCCCGTGATCCCTGCGCGGACCGAATCTATTTATATTTCTGTACATTATTTTCGGGTGGACTACCCTTTGACTCAACCTATTATAATTCACACTCCACATACTTCGGAGTTTTTATAATAATTTAACCCTACTTTTTGGGCTTTCTGCCCCAAAACCGCTATGCGGGAGCTCCACTACCCAAGAGTCCCCCAACACAATCATCGTGACTCGTCCCAAGTCACTCGCCGGTGCAGCTAAACGCTTTGCCTTGGCTTTGTGGTTCACCTCCCTTTGAGTGACGCTCGTCATCTTGCTACTCCTTCATTTTCTCCTGTAACGCTTTATCCGGCTCCTGCTTCAGTGTTTCTACCACGTCTCGCAACTGACGATGCTCATTCTGCTCTGCTCGGTTAACACAGAACACCCCCTCACAAGATTTTAGCTCGAGCGGGGGAGCCACATATAGGACTGCCTGGTACCACCACATCCACTTCCGACCTTCATATCTTCTCTTCACACTGTCTGCTGCAGCTTGTGTTGCAATTTTGCAAGACCTTGGCTGTTGTCCGCAAGATCCCAATATTCAAGGGACATCAAAGACGACTTATTAATTTCATATCTACCCGTGGTCGCCATCTTTCCATCCTTTCGTTGTTCTGTTGTAATGCGTCGGCCTGCCCCTGGGCGAGTTGATAGCATCCAGACCAATTCTGCTTCGTGTTCCCTCTTTTCTGGTACATCCCCTACGGGTGATGTTGCAGTCTGTGGGATGCCCGCTACTGTCAACATCATACTCCTTAGAGAGTCCTCCTTCTCCATCGGCCAGATCACTACCTTTGGGCACATGCCTTGTGCAGAGATATGAATAGCTCCATACGTGTTTCCGAAGTGTAGGCCACCCAGTGGATTCCCCTTGATGATTTATAATCCATGCTAATTTCAAATGCAGTGATTGCCACTTGTTTCAGTTTGTGTAAACTTCTCATGTAAAGCCTGTGGCAGCTCGTTCCATATCTGGTTCGTATTGTTTCTCTTAATTTCCTGCCGCCTGCTCCCTTTTTCCATAATGTAGACATATTTTCATGAATAGTGATATCAACAGTCATCATTCCTTTTATCAGTGCATCCGCGTGATCCTTCTCGCGCACCCACGACCCTTGTGTTTGGTCAAATGTATGCGCACTGTGGGACTCACGCATTTGTCCCCTAGGCTTCTTTATCGTCCCCTGCTGTCTTTCAACTGGGTGGAGTGGTGAGACTATCCTCGGAACGACTAGTCAGGCAGTCGACCCACCCGTGTAGAGCTTAAGGCGACTGCCATTCACTCTTCTTGGGATGGGGTCTCCATTGAGTTTAGCCAGCTGAATCGTGCCCCCATCAGTAATTTCTTTGATGAAATAGGGTCCCAACCAGTGCATGCAGAGCTTACCTAGGAATTTTTCAAACTTACTGGCATAGAGCAATACTAGATCATTCTCCTTGAAGGTGCACACCTTGATATGGCGATCATGCCATGCTTTCTCGCGTTGCTTCTGTACCTGTTGATGGAATCCATCCAAAAACCATTCCTCCTCAAATTCTTCTAGCTGTGCGAGCCTATCTTCCAATGCCTTGCAGTCTTCCATACCTTTGATTGTCGCGATCCGCAGACTAGGCACGATATATTCCATAGGCATAACAACCTACTTGACATAGACTAAGAAAAAACGGTGTCTGGCCTATCATCTTTTTGCACGTAGTTCGGTATGCCCATAGCACAGCAGGGATGCGCAAGTCCCAGTCATTTCGTCGCACATTACAGACCTTATTTAGTGCGGTCTCCAAATTTTTTTTGAATGCCACAACAGTCCCATTTGCTTGCGGGTGATATGGTGTACTCTGTTGGTGATATATCTAGAACTCCTTAGTGAGTGCGTTGATTGTTTCATTTAGAAAATGTGTTCCCCTATCGCTCATGAGGATTTTGGGACATCCAAACCTGGTCAGTACATTCTCGAACAGAAACTTCGCTGTTGTTGCAGCTATGCAATACTTTACCGGCTGCACCTCGGCCCATCGAGTCAAATAGTTAGTCGCAGTGATGATATAATGCACGCCCATCTTTCTGCGTGGTTCAATAGGCCCGACGAAGTCAATTGCCCATTTCTCAAATGGCTGTAGCATCATCTGTAGCTGGAGTGGCATTTCATCCCTCCGCGATGGTTTCTCAGCCTGTTGATATGCATCGCAGGAACGACAGTATGCTTTCGAATCTTGATGTAAAGTGGGCCACCATAATCCTGCATGAAGAATCTTCTAAGCTATGGCACTACCCACGTAGTGTCCGCCAGAAACCCTGCCATGTGCTTTGGCCAGGATCTGTCCGCGTTCGAACTTCGTTACATATCTACGTAATATTTCATCATTGCCCATCTTGTATAGGTGGCCAGCAATCACAGTGAAATCTACGGCCTATACCACGAATTCCTTCTTTTGTTGAACCAAATACCCTTGCGATGCAGTTACCGTAGTTAAAAAGTGGATTATATCTTCAAAGTGGCCATCTGCAACATGTACTGCATAGAACTGGGCATCCGACAGTCCTTCCTCTAAGTTCGTTGGTTCTTCGTCGGTCTCAATTCAGGATAGGTGATATGGTCCTACGTTCAGACGTCCCGGCTTTACAATGACCTCGAAGTCATATTCCTAAAATAACAGTGACCATCGACAAATACACCCCCCCAACGCAGGCTTATTCACCAGGTATTTAAGTGTTGAGTGATCAGTATACATCTTAAAATGTCCTGTGAGCAGGTAGTGACGGTATTTTTGGAGCGCATACACCATCGCTAGACCTTCTCGCTTAGTGGTGGAGTAATTCTTCTCAGCTTTGGACAATCGGTGACTTGCAAACGCGATCGGGTGATCAACCCCCTCCGTGCCTGGCTGAGTAAGTACAGCCCCCAACGCAATACATGATGCATCGACATGCACATGAAATTCTATATCCCATTTTGGAAAGACCAAGATAGGGGCGGATGCCATCTTTTCCTTAAGTATTTCTAGACTCTTGTTGCATTCCTTATTCCAACAATAGGTAGCATCCTTCTTCAGCAATTGTTCCATGGGAGCTGTGATCTGGGCGTAGCTTTTTATGAACTTCTGATAGTAGCCTGTGTGTCCCAATGTAGCGCGGAGTTGTTTGACACTCTGCAGTGCTTGCATATTGAGTATAACAGCGATCTTAGCCGGATCCACCATCAGACCCTGCTTACAAACCACATGCCCAAGCAGGTTTTCGAATGGGACGAGGAAAGTACACTTCTTCAGGTTCAATGCAATCTGGTGCCGGTGGCAAGTATCCAGCATTAACCTTAGGCTCACGATATGCTTCTTCACTAGGCCAAATACAGTCCAGTCATCCAAGTAGACCTCTAAGAACTTATGGATGAATTCCTTAAAGGCAGCTACCACAATGCGGGAAAATATCGTCGGCACGTTTTTAACCCAAATGGCATCACCGTATACTGAAAACACCCCCATTCAGTAGAGAACATTGTTTTTCTCCATCTTTGGGTGCGATCTTGATTTGATGATACCCAGAAAATCCGTCCGTGAAGGAGTACACTTTTTTCCCTCCCACATTTTCTAATACCTTGTCTATAAATGGTGTGGGGAACGGGTCGTTAACACAGGCATCATTAAGCTTGTGGAGATCCACGCAGATGCGAATCTCACCTTTCTGTTTCTTTTCCTGCACCACCATAGGGCTTACCCAATCAGATTCTTCGACTAGTTCAATAATTCCTGCCGCTAGCATCTTATCCAATTCTTCGCGGACCTTGGCTTTGTATTTGGGATTCAATTGGTAAGGTCGATGTTTAACTGGCTTTGCATCTGGCTTCAATGTTATCTTCATTACTCCTAAGTCTCCTAGAATTCCTTTCAACTCTGTAATCTTCGTTGGGAATAAGTCTCGGTACTCGCGGAGTAGCTCGATGACCTTTTCCACTGTTGCATCATCCCAGTAATCTCCCAGTGTAGCATACTTCGGCTCCTCATTCGTTCCAATATTTACTTGTTTTGTTTTTAAGGGCATCGTGATATCTGGAACTTCTATTTCGAGGCCATACACCTCGTGACTTCCTTTAGTTTCTGGGATCTCAATATTGCGTGGGCTATCCTCATCTCCTTCGACTTGCACATTGTAGCATTCTAAGGCTTAGCTCAACCAGCGCGACCAATGAGGCTGCACGACTTCTTCGGGTTTGAACGGTGTTTTGAAAATGGTGGCTTTAACGAGTTGTAATGCGTCATCCACGGGATCCCTCCATTGGTCTTCAAATAGAAATGTTGAGAGAAATCCTTCGCGTAAGAGATCCCACTCACCTGTGTCGTGCCGGAGCTCAACTTCAGTATACCAGTTTCTGGGAATGACATCTAGAGTGTGATAAAAAAAGTGCACCCATTCTGGCTGAGGCTCTTCTCCATAGGCTTTGATCCATCTGGTAAGGTGCATTCACGGGTCATCACGTCCATCGTATTTCTCTATTAGGCATACGTCCAGCTTCCCAAATCTGATCTTCATCATACACCTATAGGCGCGCCAATCTTCAAAAGTCCCTTCATGTGTTTCCCACCATCGCACAGGCGTTACACGTAACTCCCACCTCATCGCGTCAAACTGATGGTGTTTTGCCACTTTGATCTCAAATTTGGTCAGGAATTCGTCTATTAGCATCAGCCCATCATACATCAACATTTCATGATCTTGGGCCTTCACGCAGTATAGAGATTTAGTCACCATGTTGCAACATGGCGTGGTTACTCCGCTCAGCCTGTTGCACCATCGCTCATCTTGCTTGTTTGACTCGAAAGTGTAGGATCCCTCGTACCCTCGAGACATTCTTCTATCCTCCGTTGTCTTGATCCATTCTTGCCTTTGTGCAGCCACTTTGTAACTACAATCTGCGTCGGTGTCGCTTTCCCTGTCACGCATAGGTTTGACGTAACGTGGTCCTTCAGCTGGGTCTAGCGGAATAACTACACGGAGCGACTTTGTTTCAAATACCATTGTTCACTTCTTCAAGTTAATAATCCCGTTCATGTTGGTGGCCCAATCTATCCCTAGTAATGCAGGGTACGGGCTATTTTCGTCCATGATTTCAATAACTTCGAAATCCGTCTAGGTACTTGCGCCATCAGCATCTACTGTAATTCCTTGTAGCCTTCCCATGGGCAATATCTTCTGCTGATTTTCCATCCGTAATTGGATAGGAGACCATTGTAGTGTAGGCTTTCCCATGTGCTCCCAAGTCTGTTTAGGTAATACATTTGCATCCGAGCCTAGGTCCAGAATGACCTGATCCATCTCGTAGTTGCCAATATGTGCCATTAACCACATCTCCCGACCCATCCGCGATGTGTGTCTTCCTAATTTCCAGACTGCGCGAGGTTCACCCCACCCTGCGCATCTATTAATTACTTCATGTAACCCTTTAACTGCCCTATTTTCGTGAAGCAGTTTTATGCATGTCTCTAAAATGGTAGTCAACATTGAGGGATCCCTAGCCTGCTCAGGCTGATCCCTAATACCTCGAATAGAGACGCCCACAAAGCTTTCCCTAGCTTCCATATTGGCCTCCTCATTGACCTATCCTGTGGCTACGCCACTCCGCAATACCATGTTTACCGTCGGTTTGTTGTCGCGTGGCTCGGATCTCATCATTTGCATGTTTTTTGTTGTAGGAGGCGTTGCCTTCTTTTCGCAAATCTGTGCTATCAGCATGGGGAAATCTTGCAGATCATGATCAAATTGCTCACAATAAGGACATGATATTCAGGTTGGATTGATACAATCCCACACGTAATGTCCTGGCCCTCCACAGTTGTAACAGATTAGCTGCCCGTGACCCCTTCCTAGTCGCATTCCACCCCGTCCTCGACCCCGTCCCGGGAACCCACCGCGCGCCATCGCCGCTACTGGATCCTGACCTCGCACCTCATTCTGCATTCTATAGGCAGGTTCCTAGTCCATTAACATTCGATAGCTATGGCAATCTCTGTCTTCGTGACCCACCGATCTACAAAAGTTGCAAAACAGCTAGTGGGGGGTCTGGTTGTATTTTGGCAATAGATGACAGTTATCCATGTGCTTTCCTCCTACTTGACAGATTGTTCACCAGAGCGGGGCGATCGTGCTCGGCCCTGACTGTGCCTCTAGTCATAATGGTATCGGTCTCCCCATGACTGCAAAATTCACCGAGACTGGACAGTTATCTCTATCATGTCCCTGGCTTCTACACTTTATACACCATACTTCCTCCCAGACTTCTAAACGTGGTGTCTATTCTTGTTTTAACTTCTGTATTTCCAAACACAAATTTTGGACCTGTGCTTAGATTTGCTGAACTCCCAAACCTAGGTCTTGTACCAAGGTTTCCTGCAGCTGCATTGCTGCCTCCAGCACTTACGCTTGGGTTGAGATCTTCTGTTGTGACAAAGCCGACTTCAGATATGGCGTTAATGATGCAATGAACCAAGTGCGAAGCTGTGCATCCGTCAGGATCATGTTGGCCTCGCGAATGGTGCTTTTCAACCTCTAATCCAAATCCCACGAGGTCTCACCAGGCATCATCGTGATCTCTTTGAATCCTACAACCGACTGCGCTTCTGACTTTGGCCGGCTAAACTCCTTTTTTAATTCAGTATGGATGTTCGCTATCCCCACCATTGGGTTGATGCTTGAATACTTCATGTACCATGTTAGCACTTGGTCCTGTAGTGCACTGACTAAGATGGATTTTTTGATGTTATCATCTGCAACTTGCTGCGCATTCCATCCTGATGTTAGCATGAACCAAAATTGTTCTGAGTCTTCGCCTCCTGCTCCTTTGAACACTGGTAACTGAATTGCATTCACCATAGTTACCCTTGCTCTACTACCGTTCCTGATCCTTTTGATTTTTCAACGTTCTTTTCTATAGAATCCATGTGTTCCACACGAGACACACCTTAGGCAGATCCTGGTCCCAGTAATGGAATCATTTGTTGGCTTATATGGGTCTGACCCAAGTTTGAAAGAATTATTTAGCCAAGCAAATCTCGCAGGTACTGGCTCTTTCGGAAACCGCCCACGAAGCGCGGACTGAGGTCTCACCCGAGGTAGTAGGGGAGGGTGCTGGAACCGAGTTTCATCACCCTTGGGATGTCTAAATGTGGCCTGAGAGGTTCGCGCGCCATCTAGAGCCTCGCATTGTGCTAGATCCGCACAGATCCAGATAACCTTCGCTTTCTTTTACCATGGTGATTGCAAACCTTATTTATTTGATTAAATATTATTACTCAGATCTACTTAGAGAGGTCTTTAAGCAAACATTTATTACTTTCATTCAGTTCGCACATTAAGATTAAACCCAATTCACAAGTATTTAATAAGCATATGCACACAAATCAAAACAATTTCATTCACCATAAAAGAACAGAGTTGCGATAGAATTAACACAGAATTCAGAAGAAACTTATCTTTATTTCCACTTATCACCCTTACATCCAGATCTGCCCTGCGCACTCAGCTGCAGGGGTCTACACACACAGCTGCGGACTCTTCCAGGCCTCTGCGCACACAGCTGCAGAGCCTCTACCTACTACCCCAACCCTCAACTCGAACTTACAAATGCTTTCAAATTATTTTCTTCAAAAACCCATTTCATTTCATCTTTCAAAAGAACTGCCTTACCCTCATAGAGTCGCGCTCTATTTAAACCCTTGCTTGGCCTGCGATGTCTACGCGGGCCGACTCTATTTATATTTCTTTACATTATTTTTGGGCAGACTACCCTTTGACTCAACCTATTATAATTTGCGCTCCGCATACTTTGGATCTTTTACAATAATTTAACCCTACTTTTTGGGCTTTCTGCCCCAAAACCGCTACGCGGGACCTCCGCTACCCAACAGAAGAGTCATTATTGTAAAAGAGTTAATCTGCCTAGAGTCGAAAAGGCATTATTGGTAGGTAGAGGAGTCTCTATCAGGATGATGTCATGGTTGGGTTGCAGGTCATAGTATGATTGGGTGTTCAGTCAAAATCATTATAAATCATATTGTATCGTGGATCGTTTTCCCTGGTAAGGGAATCTACACTCTTGTCTCATTTCAGTCATTATAGGGTAGCAGGGAGGTGTTAGGCTGGTGCATGAAGTCACCTACAGTTTGGAGCTTGTGAACACTTCAGGGTGGTAGGTTGGTCTAGGGTGTTGGAGTATCCATTCAGTTGACTACTCAAGAAACCAGGGCGTTGGGGCGCCCTTCCAGTGGGAGCTGGAGAAGAACGCTTTTCTAGAATTATAGGAAGATGTTGCTTTCATTTTAGTTGGGGCTGAAGATTAAAGAATTTATTAGAAAAGAGTTTGGTGGTTTTTTACCCTGAGGAGGCTTTCCACCTAAAATTCTTGTGTCTACTGTGTTCTTTTATTTACTGTTATTACTGCATAAACATTAATAATAATTGAAGATTAACTAATTCTCTGAAAATATTTTAAAGTGTTAATTGCTAAGGAATGTTGATTCACCCCCCTCTCAGTATTTCCAACAATTGGTTTCAAAGCTTGGTTCCTTCAATAACAGACTAACAACTGGAAGGAGATCATGGAGTATACCAAGAATAGAGTTCCTTTGTTCAATGGAAATAACTATGCACTTTGGAGTGGAAGAATGCAGGTTCATTTGTTGGCACAAGGATACAAAGTATGGGAAATCGTTGACAAAGGCTTCACACCGATCCGAGATGAACAAGGTAAGAAAAATATGGTATATGATGCAAAGGCTAAATATCTTATTATTAGTGGGTTTATCAAATCTATTTATCTTAAGGTATTGAGTTTCAAAACTACTAAAGAGGTATGGGGCAAGCTTGAAAATATATATATAGGTGACTCAAAGGTGAAAGAAGAAAAGCTTCAAATTTTTAGGGCAAAATTTGAGCAACTCAAAATGAGGGAAGATGAAGATATTGTTGCATACTTTCAGCGTGTTCATGAAACAAAAAATACATTGGAAGGTTTGGGAGAACCTGTTGAAATGAAAAATTTTGTCCGAAAGATCCTCATAACCTTACCAGCAAGATTTAACCCTAAGGTATATGTCTTGGAAGATAGATCAAATCTGACCAATCTCAGCATAGATTAGTTTCATGGAATTGTTATCGCATATGAAATGAGGATTGAAGAATAGGACGGCACATCTCACTTAGAAACAACATTTTCCACATCCAAGAAGAATAGTAAGGACAAGCAGACTCCAAAAGCAAAAAATTGCAATTGTAAGGATGAGGAAAAGGAAGAAGATGAAGAATATTTCTTAGATAAAGAGTTTGCCTACTTCACGCGAAAAATGAGAACATGTATGGGAAAATTCAAAGGTAAACTTCCATTAATATGTTTTGATTTTGGTGAGGTTGGGCATTTTGCAGCCAAATTGTTATGAAACTAGCTTAGAAAAAGATAGAAAAGATAGATCAACGCCTTAGAAATAAGCCTCTTTGAGGGGGAAACCTCCTTTACATTACACAAATGAAAAATTCTTGGATGATACAAATGATAAGACCTCATTTCTGTATATAGGAGTCTAAGGGGTCATAATATAATCAGAGTCGACATAACAATAATAATGTAAGGGCACAATAATAACAATATGGGGACTACATGGGCACAATATAATAAGGGGGTTGTACTAATAACAATAAGGGGTTATACTAGTAGTATAGGGACCTAACATGCCCCACTCCTTCAAAAAGTGTTGTCCTCAACGCTTGGGTAGTTATTGATGCTTCTGTATAAATTCTTGTCTTCCCATGTGGAATCTTCAGTGAGTAAGTTCTTCCACTTGATGAGATACTCTGAAATTGATCTATTTCATAGCTGTCAATTTCTTAGTTTTGTGATTGCTTCAGGTTCCAATATTATTTTTCCTTCCTTGTCAAGTTCTCGCAATACTGTTTGAAGTAGGATCTTCTGCAACTTTTGAATGAGTTCCCACTCCTTTTGGCATATGGATATCTGTAAGGCCTGATGTTTGGAGGAAAACTTCCTAGAATCCAATGAAGAGCATGATCATGATCACAAATAGGTGGGAGGCCTTGGTAGTCTCAAATACCTTGGAATGATTGTCCAAAACGTTTTAGAGATCTGGAGAAATACATGATTTCGATGTGGGATCCTCTAGTGAACATAATTTTTCCATTATGCCCCGTTTTTCTTTATTTAGAAGCTTTGTCGTGATGTTAGAGTTGATTATATTTCTCGGTTTCCCTTCGATACCCATCAATTCAACTTCCTTTCCTTCCCAATAAAAATTCAAGAAGAGTTCTTGAAAATTAAAAGCTATCGTACCCAAAGATTGTAGCCATTGGACTCCTAGTAAAACACCACCCATTGGAATGGAAATCATTGAGCTATTCAATACATATTCTCCCATGGATAGCTTGATATTATGTCACTTTCCCAAGAAATTTATGGTTCCTCCACTTGCAACCATCACTTGCCACTCTGGTGCTAGATATAGGAAGAAATTCAAATCCTTGGCTATCATACAATGGATAAAATTATGGGTACTGCCCAAATCAATCAAAACTATTACCTTTTTCTTCTTGATATGCCCTTCTATCTTGATAGATTGAGTGGTAATTTCTTCCAATGCATTACAAGATATGGTCGGATTCATTTCTTGATGCTCGATGTGATATTTCACTTCTTGAACATTTTTCTTCTTGATATGTCCTTCTATATTAATAGTTTGAGGAGTGGTAATTCTAGTCAATACATTACAATATATGGTCAGATTCATTTCTTCTTTCTCGATGTGATCTTTCACTTCTTGAACCTTTTTCTTCTTGATATGTCCTTCTATCTTGAAAGTTTGAGGAGTGGTAATTATTTCCAATGCTTTACAAGATATGGTCAGATTCATTTCTTCTTTCTCTGGGGTGGTTTCCTGGTGTATATCCTCTTCTTTTGATGTTTCTTGATCCTTTTCTTGCTCCTCTTCATAAGTTATGTAAAATAATTTCTTCTCATCACACTTATGACCTTTAGTGTATTTGCTATCACAATTGTAACAAAGCCCTTTTTCTCTTTTTTCTTCCAATTTTTGTGGTGCAAATCTTGTAGGCTATGGAAGGATAGGAGAAAAAGAACTTCCATAATTATAGTCATGAGTGGTGGGATTCCTTGTTTCCATAATTTCTCTTTCAATTTTTCTTGCCAATCTGAAAGCCTTCTCTAATGAATCAGGTTCCCAAAGACAAACCTCACGTTGAATGTTATCCTTTAAAGTCCCTATGAAGACATCAACCATTTTCTTCTCTGGAATATCATTTACCCTTATATTCAATTTTTGGAAGTCCTCAATGTGCTCTACCATTGAACCCTTTTGTTTGAGATTTATCAATTGGCTAAAGAAGGTGTTTCTCTTTGTATCATCATAATGTGCTATCATTTCCTCTGTGAAAATTGACAACGTAAAGAGTGGTTTATGAGAACAAAGCCCTTTATACCATAAAAATTGATTCGGCTCTAAATAATTAGATGTAATACGTACTTTTTGTATTATACCACCATGTATTTCAAGATATTTGTCCATCTGTAGTATCCAATTTACCGGATCCTTTCCATCAAATATCCTCATCTCACTTTTTCATAATTTTAGGAGCTCAATCTTGAAATGATTGTAACTCTGTAATTTCAGATATTTAACTCTTTCTAACTCCATAAGTCTGATCGCAATTGGATTCCTGAAGAAATATTTATTCTCAATCTCCTGCGATGACCGAATTATAGACTAGTTCAGTAGAGTGAACTTGTACTACGTTCCACATGTCACTGTTTCAACCTTAGGTTCTAAACATTATACCCAAACAAAATACATTCCGTCCTCTTTCTGTAACTTCTTATGAAATTTCAATTTGATGCTCAGAGAGAAAGTTATGATGATTTTTCCAAGGTCACCTGTTTAGGATGTAATTCGGACATCTGAAAAATGCCTAAATTCCTCAGATCATATATCTGAAAATATAGTGAGATGAGATCTAAAATTCTTACCTGAGGTTCAGACCGATTTTTTCTCAAATGGGTTTTTTTTTTAGGTTCTAAAAATTTGTAGCGAAAAAGTTATAGCGAAACTTCCACAATGACCTGTTTTAGATGAAATTCAGGAGCTTTCAAAAACCCTAACTTTCTCAGATCATATATCCTAAAATATAGTGATACAAAATCTAAAATTTGGACCCAAGGTTCAGCGAGATTTCCTATCAAAATTTGTTTTTTTTTAGTATTTGAAACTTTGTGGAAAAAGTTATAGTGAAAATTCCACAATGACCTGTTTGGAGCAGTGAAACCCTAGAATCCAAAGCTCTGATACCAAATGTTATGAAACCAGCTCACAAAAAGATAGAAAATATAGATCAACGCCTTAGAAAGAAGCCTCTTCAAGGGGCAACCTCCTTTACATTACACAAATGAACAATTCTTGGATGATAGAAATGACAAGACCTCCTTTCTATATATAGGATTCTAAGGGGTCATAATATAATTAGAGCCGACATAACAATAATAATGTAAGGGCACAATAATAACAATAGTGGGCTTCTATGGGGCACAATAATAACAATATGGGGACTACATGGGAAAAAAATATAATAAGGGGGTTGTACTAATAACAATAAGGGGTTACACTAGTAGTATAGGGACCTAACACAAATGTCCTCACAAAAATGAGGTTGTTATGAAAGGAAAGAAAAGTCCTAGGAAGTTCAACAAGCAAGGCAAGAAGAAATGGTTTAAGAAAAGTTTCTTATCCAAAAAATATATCTACTCATCCAAAGAAGATAGTGATAAAGAAGAAGAATTCAACAGAAGATTATTGCTTATGGCAAGCGCAATAAGCAAGAGGCACCCGACGAAGAAGGAGACGAAGAAGAAGAAATGACTAAGGTTGAATTTCAAAACGAAGTAATCAAGGTTATCAAAGAGCTCAAGGCCGAGAAGAATCACGTCGACACTCTTGAAGATGAATTAAAGACAAAAATGGAATAGGTCCTAAATCTTAAAATCAAGGTTGAAGAATACAAACAAATTGAAGAATCGTTGACGAAATAATTAAAGGAAAGCAACAAGGAAAGAGAAGCATTGGAAGCTAAAATCGTTTCTTTATGAAACGAAGTAAAAAATGGAAAAAATCTTCAAAACTATGCCAACAACTCAAAGACTTTGGATGAACTCATCAACAACCAGCAATCATGCAGTGACAAGACTGGTCTTGGTTACAAAGAAAAATTCGAAAATGAGTCAAGTCCTTCTATGACAACTAAAGAAGATGGATATGCAAAATCTACCAAGTAGGTAGATCTCCCAGCTAGATCAAGAGATCAAGATTTGCAGGAAGAACCTTGGAAGACAATTCCTTGAAGAAGATTTCCTCCCAGGTATCAACCTATCTTTTATGGTCATTGTTATTCATGTGGAAAATTTAGACATAGAGCTGCAGAATGTCGCATGTATGTTTGGAATGAATATAATTCCAGGATATCTCACAGAAATGGATATTCCATAACTTAGCAGAATATCAACATATATGATCATTTGAGAGATGATGTCAAATGTTACAAATGTAACAATTCTGGACACCTGGCCAAAGATTGCAGACTTGGAAGCTCTACAAAGGAATTCTCACAAAATCAAAATGAACAAGTATGGAAAAGGAAGATTGAAAGGTGTGCTCTCACTCTCAAGACTCAAAGTAATAGAAACGCATGGTATGTTGACAGTGGTTTCTCAACGCATATGACTGGAGATAGAAATAAGTTCATATCCTTGAAAGAAAAGAAGGATGGAACAGTGTCTTCTGGAAATGACGGGTCTTCAAATGTCTTAGGAGCACATATGGTCACTCTTGGAAGCAAGGATGCATTAGCAAAGGATGTGTTGTTGGTTTAAAATATGAATCACAATTTTCTCAGTGTTGGACAGATGTGTGATCAAGGACACACGATGATATTCAACTCGAAGAAATGTGAAATCGGGAAAGGCAAGTTTGGTAAAATTGTGGCTATAGCAAGAAGAGCTCCAAACGACATATATATTTTGGATGAGACACCTAAAGGGTGTTTCTTGGAAAAATAAGACGAGAGATGACTATGGCACAAACAAATGGGACATATAAATTTTGACAATTTGGTCAAGATCAACAAAAAGGAAGCAGTTAGAGAAATGCCAAAAATCTCAAAACCTACCAACATGATATGTGAATCTTGTCAACACGGAAAACAAAAAAAATTCGAGTTCAAGACAAAGGAACATGTTGCGTCACGTTCATTGGAATTAATAAATATTGATCTATGTGGTCCTATGAGAAAAAAAGGTTTAGACGGTAATTATACTTTATGTTAATGATAGATTATTACACCAGAATAACATCCGTCAGTTTCCTGAAGAAAGTTTGAGGCATTTGTATGTTTCAAAATCTACAAGGAATTGGTCCAAAATGAAACTGATTTGAAGATCAAATGTCTAAGATAATATAATGGCAGAGAATTCACATCCAAATCATTTCATAAATATTGTGACGAAAATGGAATAAAAAGTCAATTCTCAATAGCCAAAACACCACAGCATGATGCAGTAGCTGAAAGAAAAAACCAAACTGTGCAGGAAATGGCTAGAACCATGTTAAAATAATCAAACTTAGACGATAAATTATGGGTTCAATTAATTGATATTGCCGTATTCATTATAAATAGAGGCCTGCTCAAGAACAATTTTAACATGACTCCATACGAACTATGGAAAGGAAGACCAGCTAACATCAAATACTTCAAAATATTTGGAAGTAAATGCTACATCAAAAGAGAAGACCAAAAATTGGGCAAGTTCGATTCCCATGTTGATGAAGGTATTTTCATTGGTTATTCACGCAAAAGAAAGGCTTATAGATGCTACAATCTGAGGCAAAAACAATAAGTTGAAAGTATAAATGTTACTTTTGACGAAGACTGTGAGATCGTCTCTTCAAGAAAATCTGAGGGGCTTGAGGTAGAATCTGTGAAGGATGAAGAAGAAGCTCCAGAACAAGACCAATCAAATAAGGAAACACCAGTCAACCAAGAAGAAATAAGAAATGATCAGCAGGATGTATAAGAAGTTTCTCCAAAAGTTTCAAAAGAATCATCCTTCAAATCAGATCATCATAAACATAAATGAAGGAATTAGAACCAAAAGAATTTGACAACTTCGTTCATCATAGCAAGCCCATCTTTCCCTTTTAGCGACTTTTGAACCTAGCAAATTTTGAGGAAGATAGTCAAAATGAACACTGGGTAGCAGCTATGAATGAAGAACTGGATCAAATTGAGAAGAAAAACACTTGGGAATTGGTTCCCCGACCAAAGGATAAAAATGTTATTGGAACTAAATGGGCCTTCAGAAACAAATTGAATGAGCATGAACAGGTTACTAGGAATAAAGCAAGATTAGTCTGCAAAGGATATGCACAAGTTGAAGGAATCAATTTTGAAGAAACATTTTCTCTCGTTGCCATAATGGAAGCTATCAGGATTTTTCTCGCATATGCATGCTCGATAAAAATAAAGGTATACCAAATGGATGTCAAGTCAGCCTTTCTAAATGGTGAATTGGAAGAAGAAGTTTACATTGAACAACCCAAATTTTTTATGATCACTAACAAAGAAAACTATGTTTGCAGATTAAAGAAGGAATTATATGGTCTAAAGCAAGCTCCTAAGGCTTGGTATGCTCGTCTTGATAGGTATCTACATCAACAAGGATTCAAGAAAAGAAGCATTGACATCAATCTCTATGTGAAATTGGATCAAGATAACCTAACGATTATCGAGGTATATGTGGATGATATAATCTTTGGAAGAAATGATAAAAAATTCAGTAAAGACTTTGCCACAAAAATGCAAAGTGAGTTTGAAACGTCTATGCTTGGCGAGCTAACATACTTTTTGGGGCTTCAGATTTCTCAGCAGGATAAAGGAATATTCATATATCAAACCATGTACATCAAGGAAATGCTCAAAAAATTCCAAATGGAAGATTGCAAGCTAGTCCTTAACCCCATGATAACAGGTTGCAAGTTAAGCTTAGAAAATTTTTCAAAGGATGTGGACCAAAGGTTGTATAGATCCATGATTGGTAGTCTCCTATATGTGACAGCCTCCCGGCCTGATGTGATGCAGGCAGTTGGACAAGTTGCAAGATTCCAAGCGGCACCAAAAGAATCTCATATTATTGCCGTCAAAAGAATTCTTCGATATCTTAAGGGCACAATGAAATATGGTATATGGTATCCCAATGGAAATGATCTGGTTATCCAAGCTTATACAAATGCAGATTGGGAAGGAAGTATTGATGATTATAAGAGTACCAGTGGAGCATCATTCTATCTAGGTGGTTATCTTGTTTCATGGTTAAGTAAAAATCAGTCCGCAATCTCGTTATCCACTGCAAAAGATGAATATATTGCGACACCAGCTTGTTGTAGACAAGTTCTCTGGATGAAGAAAAATTTTCAAGGTCTTCAAGTTAAGTTTGATGAGCCTATTCCCATATTTTGTGATAACAACATTACCATCAGTATCTCCAAGAATCTTGTGATGCATTCCAAAATGAAGCACATTTTGATTAAATATCATTTCGTTAGAGAGAAGGTCACCACAAAGAATATCAATCTTGAATATGTTGGCACAAAGGAACAAATTTCTGACATCTTTACCAAAACATTACCTCGTGAAGCATTTGAGTATCTTCACCAAAATCTTGGGATTCTCCCAAGTTTTCATTAGACTCTTTCTCTTATCTACTCGAGTAGAAAGGGGGAGTGGAGGCGTGTACAGGTCCGTAGGATGGCTGCTTCTCAGGGGGAGTTACCCTTTTCCATTGATGAAAAAGGGGAAGAGAAGGCAGTAGGAAGAGGTGTCATGATCGCAGGGGGAGTACTTGTGTTGCTATCAATGCCAAAGGGGGAGATTGTTGATGAGTGGTCATCATTGATTAGTAAATAATTAAAAAAAAAAAATTTGCTAAAATCCCTCCAACGTTCACTTGTTGAGGACCCTCTCAACTTAAGACATTCATATAAATAGTGACCCTAATATCCTCCTCTAATAGGGATTTTGTGGCTTCAAACAGGGCATCATGGAATTTTCACTATAACGTTTTTTATGCGAAGCTTCAGAACCTAAACTTAAAACCCATTTGATTTGAAATCTTGATGAACCTCGTGACCAAATTTCAGATCTTTGTTTGCTATATTTTCATAGATATGATCTGAGGAAGTTAGGGTTTTTGGAGGCTCCTGAATTCCATGTCAAACAGGTGATTTTGGGAAAATTGTTATAAATTTCTCTCTGAGCATTGGATCCAAATTTCATAAATAGTCACTGAAATAGAACAAGTTTTAGTTTGTTGAGTAGCATTTTCAGGGCCGAAGGTCGCAACTGTGACACATGAAACTTCATACAAGTTAGCTCTATTGAATCAATCTATAATTAGGTCATCATGGGAGATTGGATATAACACTTTCTTGAAGAATCAAATCTTGATCAGACATTTCAGACCCTGGAGATCCAAAATTACATAGATATAACAGATTTAATATCAAGATCCTAGAAGGCAAGAAAAAGCATGCATTCAAGGATCATTGCAGTAAGGACCATAGATCAATAGTCAAGGGTAAGTCTCCTATAGCAAGGTATTTATGATTAGTGTTTACATTTTAATTTTGAGTAGCATCTCTGACATATGTTTTTTCAAGACAACATAATTATATACAGTGTCTCGATTATATCTCCATGCCTCTATATGTCACAGTTAGCTTTTCAGATGTCATATTCTTGATACTACACATTTGATGCTACATATTCTTGATGCTACACCAAGTCTTCTAAAACTATATGATGTTGTAATTTCATGTTACTTGTCTTGTCATAGTTGATAGAATGGTCTCTATTGTTGTACTTAGAACTTGATCCATCACAAGTCTAGGGTCTGTCATCAATTTTTATTGTATATATTTTTAGGTCAGTTTTGGATATAGTATTGCATAGAGTCCAGGCCTATATCAAGTGTGAGAGTCTTTGTCTATTGTTGCAACAAGTCAACAAAAGAAGTGAAAAGGACACTTTAGGTATGCATTGTAATTTTAATTTGTATTTATTCATTACTATGCACTTACATGTGTTTTGTAGGCAGAGGTAAGTGGAAGGGTATTTTGTTTTGTTTTGGGATTGGTTTCATCGAGCAAATTTTGCATGCAAGTAAAAGAAGATTCAAGTGTAACCTCAATAAAGAATTCAAGAGAAAAAGTATCAAATCAAAGGAAGCATTTCAGGGGGACATCCTTTGAAGACATGACAGTCATCTATATACTGTGAAGAAGTGTCAAGGCCAAGATTCATCATTGTAAAGTTGTAAAAGAGTCATTTGTAAAAGTGTCATAATTGGAAGAGTCATTATTGTAAAAGAGTCAATCTTCCTAGAGTCGAAAAGGCATCATTGGGAGGTATAGGAGTCTCTATTGGGATGATGTCATGGTTGGGTTGTAGGTCATATTTTAATTAGGTGTTCGGTCAAAACCATTGTAAATCATATTTTATCTTGGATCGTTGTCCCTGGTATGGGAACCCAAACTCTTGTCTCATTTCAATCGTTATAGGGTGGCAGAGGAGGTGTTAGGTTGGTGCATGAAGTCGCCTACAGGTTGGATCCTGTGAACACTTCAGGGTGGTAGGTTGGTCTAGGATGTTGGGGCATCCATTCAGTTGACTACTAAAGAAACCAGGGCATTGGGGCATCGTTCCAATGGGAGCTGGAGAAGAATGTTTTACTAGAATTCTAGGAAGTTGTTCCTTTCATTTTAGTTGGGGCTCAAGGTTAAAGAATTTATTAGAAAAGCGTTCAGTGGTTTTTGACCTGGAGGGGGTTTTCCACCTAAAATTCTTGTGTCTACTGTGTTCTTTTATTTTTTGTTATTACTGCATAAACATTAATAATAATTGAAGATTAACTAATGCTATGAAAATATTTAAAAGTGCTAATTGGTAAGGAATACTGATTCACCCCCCTCTCAGTATTTCCAACAACTTGGTTGAGAATGGTTTGAAGGAGGGATGACTTGGATCTTGTGGCAGGTCTTGGTCTTCGTATTTAGGTTTTGGGTATCTCACTTTTATCTAATTCTATAAGAAGAGAAGTTGTTTGGGTTTTCCACCTTGTGGGGTTTTTCCATATCTTGGAGCCTACATATTTGTGTTCTTTGTCTCTTGTGATCTTCATTACTTATATGTTTTGGTAATTGTTTGATGAAGAGAACATAATAAAAGAAATAAGAATCCAAAAAATATTCGCAAGCAATTATAAAGTAAGAGAAATAAACCCTAATATACTAGCCTATTGGTTTCTCAACATTATATACAAGATGAAGAAACCCTTGCCTTATAGATCACAGAATAAAGGAAAGCAACATGCATTAATAGTTGATGTTGAGGACGGGGATGAGAATCCACCTCAAAAGGAAACAATGAATCCAAGCCTGATGAGATTATAGATGGACTTAATTAGTTTCTACAAGGAGGCAAGGATCAAGAGGGAGTTGACAATTCCCCACAACCCTCAGTAGTTTCTTTATTAAAAGGTAAGTATTGTATATCTTTCTCCCTTGATTATTATTATCTTATTCCTTGATCAGACTCTTGTCTTTGATTTTTCTTGGTTATGATTGTTTCATCCATTGCCTCTTGAATGAGGTTTTCAAGTACATCAGGAAGAACATCAGGAAGAACAAAGAAACGTTTGTGAAAAGAGGGTTCTCCCAGTAAAAGGGAGTGGGATACAAGGATATTTCTACTCTAGGCTCCAATGGCTAGGTTGTGTATCACCTAATGACTCAAGCATAGACTCATAAAAGTGATTGATGTTTGAGAAGGATAATTGTACAAACTGTTTAAAAATGTAGCTAGTTTTGGTATTCATAATTTTCATTGCACTCATGTCAATATGTATAAAGAAAAATATTATTTTTAAGCATGGGTTTCATGCTTTATTTTATTGGTCATCTAGGTCAAGCATGCATTTCATGCTCCTAAGGTTTGTCATGTCAAAATAATATGTTTCTTGAGTCAAGAGAGTCCTTGTCATTTGTATATGACCTTATTAGGAAAGTTGTAACATGTAAAATTATATTGATTATGAGTTTAGAAAGTCCTATGAGCCTCCAAGCACAAGTTGATAGTGACAGCGACAAGTTAGCCTAAAATGGGGTATTCAATCTCATGGAAATCCTATATATAGAATCAAATTAGACCTATGTTACCACCAATTCGATCACACAAGAAAGAAGTTTGATATGAGGAAAGGAACAAGAAGAAAGCTAGAGCGGAGGTCAAAGAGGTAGGAAAAAGTTAAGAAGATATGTTTTTGGCCCTTATTCTCTCACACATGTGAAGGTTAGGGTTTTTTCAACTACTAGGTAGTGAGAATTGCAGGTTTGTGTTAAGTAAACTTGACTCACGATAAATTCAAAGGAGGTTAAACAGTGATGGTTTTGGGGCACATGGTATTGTGCACCCATGGTATTCTGCCTGTGGTATTATATGTAATGGAGCCTATAAAAGGCTGGAAGGACTTCATTGTAATGGAAGGGCCTGGAGGTGACCGGCCCGGGTTTTGGCCAGGATAATGAAATTTCATTATGATTGGGTTTTTCCCCGGATTTGGGGTTTTCCCAACATGTGTGTTTATGTGTTTATGATTGCTGCTGGTTAATGTTTATATTTGTTTCTCTGAGTAATTCTGAGTAATTAATTTGTTTTCTTGGGTAAATTTCTTAACAATTGGTATCAGAGCCAAAGTTGTGTATTGGCTTCAGAAAAATGTTCTTGTTGCCAAGGGTTATTTAGCCTTATAGACATAGAAATAATTGATGCATAGCTTGTTCACAAATCTAATCTAAATGCAGCTAAAACAAGGTTCTACAAAGGGAGATAGATGAAGGCTAAAGCTGCAGTCTGTAGTGGCCATGAAAGTGGCCATGAAAGAGTTGTTGACGGGAGGTAGAGGATCAGGAGGAGGAGGAGCAGTTGTTGTTGTGGGATCCTTCGGCAGCAATAGAGAGAACTCGGAGCAAATCCGTGTCTTGGCGAGGTCGTAAGGGAGAAAGGTCAAGTGGCATGGAAGAGAATGCTGATGCCATGGATATAGATCAACCAAACAAGAAACATAACATGTTCGAGATCCAGATCAAGGCCTCGTGGTGAAGTCACCCCAGGTGAGGGTTTTAAGGATTCATCTAAGAATTTAAAGGCACTTAAACTTGGCAAGAAGGCATCAAAGAAACAACACATTCATCTAAGAATTTAAAGGCAGTTAAACTTGGCAAGAAGGCATCAAAGAAACAACACAAGGATGCCCGCAATTGAGAGAAGATGGGTCAGAATAGCAGCAACAATAAACAAAAAAAATAAAATTAATTAATGAAGTCAAAATTATTGCATGTAAATGAGCATAAGAAGAGGGGTCAGAATAGCAGTAGCAATAAACAAAAAGAATAAAATTAATTAATGAAGTCAAAATTATTGCATGTAAATGAGCATATTACTGTAAGACCTGGTAAGGCATGTGTACCCCTGGGTAATCAGGGTAAAGTCTTGGTTATACCTAGGTGATAGGGGCGATGCTGGGTTAACAATACCCCGGGTAAAAAATTGAGGGGTGTAAGAGCTAGAGTGAGCATGATTGTCTCACTTAGCAGGTTTGGCTAGAGTTAGTCAAGGAACCCCAAGTCAAGTTTAAGGGGGCAATTGTTAAGTAAACTTGACTCACGATAAAGTCAAAGGAGGTTAAACAGTGATGGTTTTGGGGCACATGGTATTGTGCACCCATGGTGTTCTGCCTGTGGTATTATATGTAATGGAGCCTATAAAAGGCTGGAAGGACTTCATTGTAATGGAAGGGCTTGGAGGTGACCGGCCCGGGTTTTGGCCAGGATAATGAAATTTCATTATGATTGGGTTTTTCCCCGGATTTGGGGTTTTCCCAACATGTGTGTTTATGTGTTTATGGTTGCTGCTGGTTAATGTTTATATTTGTTTCTTTGAGTAATTCTGAGTAATTAATTTGTTTTCTTGGGTAAATTTCTTAACAGTTTGAATTGTAAGAGGTCGAGAATTGCATATCCAAGTTGCAGGAGGATCGAATACTCTGATTTGACCTTGTTTTATTATTTTTGACTTTGGAGGCATTAACTTTCCTAAAGAAAAGACTTCTTAGTAGGTTGAAACGTGCCAGAAGGAAGGATTTCTACTATTCCAAGGAACCGAAAATGCATATCTCAAGTAGAGGGCTGAAATTCTGAACTAAAGTGATTTGAAGAGGTTTGACCATTGTTGACTTGAATAATTTTGATTGGTTTGAAAGATATTCTTGGAGGGTTGACATAGTGGTTGGAGGAGGACTTGGTTTGGGGTTTTGGGTCTTGGTTTTCTCATTTGAAGTAGATTATATAATATGAGAAGATATTTTTTATGGGTTTTCCACTTGGAAGGTTTTTTCCCTAGATTGAAGCATACAGGTGTCCATTATTATTATTTTTTTTTCTCTCTTGATAATTTTTTGATGAAAATATCTCATAAAGAAACACAATAAGATAACTAAATTTCACAAGCAATTATTAAGGTTAAGGAGAATTTGAATTAATAGCTTCCCTATTGCATTCTCCAACATGGTATTAGATCTAAGGTGAACAAAGAGAAGGAAGTTGGAAGATCATCTTGTTGACATAATAAGGGATTTCTTGCCAAGGGGAATCATTTCCAGAATAACACAAGGGAAGTATAAGAAGTCCTATTGCTCTAAAAGGAAGATCACTATATCAAACTATCATTAAAAACATCATCATCTTAAGAAGGATCAAGCTCTCATTGAAGAAAGGAAGGATAAGCTTTTGTTGTAGATTCTCTAATGCATCATCTAGAATAAAAATAGCCATTAATGAATCTCAGATAATCATCCACTCATTGAAGTTGTTTGAAGACACCATTGTTGAAGTCATCCTAGAAGTCATCATTCTAGGGCATCTCTAAAGTCTCTTTGAAGGTCTTGAAAGCATCAAGACAATTGGATACATCATCAAGGAGGAGGACTCACTGTTGAAAAGTGTGTATTATATTGTCTTCTATGTCTCAATCTACAGATTATATGGCTACATTTTGCAAGGAAAGAAACAAGCTCGTTGGATCAACAAACTTCCTTGCATGCAAGAATAGGATTGACTTGGCACTCACAGAAAATGAAGTAATGGAATATTTCCTTGGTGAAGTAGTTGTACCTGATAAATAAAAGACTAAAGAGTTGGAAAAATACAAAAAGGGAGAAGTGAGGGCACAAATAATCATTTTTTAATCCATTAAAGATCATCTTGTTCCCTTTGTTGTTGATTTGAAGACATCCAAAGCAATGTATGATAAGTTGTTACAGTTGTACTATATAAGTACATTAGGTAAAAATATTTCCTTTAGAAATCAACTATATAGAATAAGGGATTCAAAGAATGAAGACATGACCACTAACCTTATGAAGATATCTCAAATAAGAGACTAGTTGCAAGGGCTTGGGGAGACTGTTTCTGACTCTGAAATTACTATTTGTGTATTAAATGCTTTGCCACCTAATTGGAGAAGTTTTGAAACTAGTATCTACTCAAAGAAAGATACTACTCCTTTTGATGAGTTATTGTCTCAATGTATCTTGGAAGAATATAGGAACAAGGCAAACGATGACACTGAATCAAATGAAAGATCTCAAGTATTTATGGCAAAATCCAAGAAGAAGAAGAAAGTGAAATTTGGAAATTCCAAAGGAAAAACGGATATGTCCAAGATTCAATGATTTGGATGCAATGAGTATGGACATTTCAAGAGGGATTGTCCTAACAAGAAGAATAACAAGAGATAGGAAATAAGTGAAGCTCACATAGCTGAAGACAAGGGAGAACTTGAGAAGAAGTCTAAAGGAGAAGATCCTAAGGATATTTACTACTAAAAGAAGTTCCATCTCCACTAGGTGCTTTATGAAATGTGTCTTTATTTTATTAAGTAGAAAGTAGAGTAGCATGCATTATTGGATACTCTTGAAGATTCTTGGTTTTTTTAAAGCATGGAATCTTAGAAAGGAGCATGTGATAGTAGAAGAATTAAATTTCTTTGGTAGGAATAATCTAGTTTGAAAGAATAAGAAGATTGGGACCATATTGCATATTATTGTTCATCCAAGAATTTTTATAACATCATGTTAGAGGTAGTCATTTGGAAAAGATGGATCATCAAGATCCCATAAGAACCATCATTTTGGAAGATTCTTGGAAGGAGCTTTATGAAAGATTGGTATATATTCCATATAGTATGGAAACAATACTTTTGAAGGATGAAAGAATGTTGATGGTAATGCTATAGTATGAAAGACATAATGAAAGTATTTCTTGGTAAAATAAACATATCTTCAACAAGAAATAAGAAGAAGGCTCATTCCAAAAAAGATGGCTAGATGGTTGTATGGAAACTAAGGTATGCATATTTCAAGTAACTCTTCTCTAGGGAAAGATTTGTATCTATAAGAATCATGCAAGAATAGTTGGTTATGAGAATGTGCTTGGTAAGTCCTCCATGTGATTATTCGATGCTTTAAAGAAGAAGTTTGGTATTTAAGTATTGAGGAGCTTTCGCAATGTATTATATTAGATATCATTTTTTGGGATTCAAGTGCGTTAAGTAAGTCATTCATTAATGACCATTTCCATGAGAGGTAGTAGTAACTGACTAATTTCTCATGATTTTTTAATAGTCCACTTAGCACTCATTGCATCGAGTGATGCACACAAGTATGAAGAAGTGGGATTGAAACTAGTGAGATGAATCACATAGCATCAATCTTCACTTTCAGGGCTTGCACCTAGTAACCAGGACTTCCCTGGAGGTCACCCATCCCAAATCACATTTGTCTCAAGCACACTTAACTAAGGATATTTCCCCACAATCTAGCCCACTTAGCTTGTTAACCCATTTGCAAAACCTTAGCAAGTATTGTGCCTCATGAACCATTCAAGTATAGCTCCCTTCACTCTTTTGTATTTAAATGTTGATGGAATTTCTCAGTAAATTATATTAGATATCATTTTCTGGGATAATAAGTAAGTCATTCATATATGACCATTTCCATGAGAGGTAGTCATAGCTAATTAATTTCTCGTGATTTTTGAATAGTCCACTTAGCACTCATTCCATCGGTGAGTGGGATTGAAACTAGTGAAATGAATCACATAGCATCAATCATCACTTTTGGGGCTTGCACCTGGTAACCAGGACTTCTCGGAAGGTAACCCATCCGAGATCGCCTCTAGCTCAAGCGTGCTTAACAGTGGATTTTTCCCCACAATCAAGTCCACTTAGCTTGCTACCCCAATTGCAAAAATTTAGCAAGTATTGTGCCTCATGAACCATTCAAGTAGAGCTCCCTTCACTCTTTTGTATTTAAGTATTGAGGGGCTTTCGTAGTGCATTATATTAGATATTATTTTTTGGGATTCATCTGCATTAAGTAAGTCATTCATCTATAACCATTTCCATGAGAGGTAGTCGTAGCTAACTAATTTCTCATGATTTTTGAATAGTCCACTTAGCACTCATTGCATCGAGTGATGCTCACAAGGGTGAAGAAGTGGGATTGAAACTAGTAGCATGGCATAAATATGACAACATTGATCAACATCAAGTATAGTCTCTAGAAGAAAGAAATGGAGTTAACAATGAAATCTCAAAGGAAGATATTGTAGCTTGGTAATCAAGTTCGATCCATGGGCACCCTGATTTAAATGAATGCATGGAGAAAGATTCTTATGGAGATGGATCATGTGAAATAATGTTGATCTCAAAAGATTCAAATAAGAAATATTTGATTAAAGAGTCCAGCATGATAAGATAATTCTAATATTAATATTTTGATATTGTTATCTAATTGACATATCGTTTTTTCTACCTAGAATGATATTGCATAAATGTATAATGACAATTGAAAAAATTTCAACTGTTGGTATTGAACTCGATTCAAAGAACATATAAATCGAGTGAATGGTTTTGAAAATCCTTGAAGGGTTATGTGGTCAAGGTTTTGAACATCATCACCTTGGGACTGAAAGGTAACAGTATAAGAGGATAACCTAATGTTCATGAAAATCACTTTCAAGTTTAAAAGGAGATATAATAAGACTCAAATATAGTGCCTTTATTGATAACAATAACTAAAGGAAAGTGATACGAAAGTTTGATGGCTTGAACCCTATCACAATATTAAAGGAAGAAGATTGCTCTACAACATCCAAGAAAAAATAATATCAATATGATGAGATACAAAAGAAAGGAGTCATGCAGCTATCTCCATGAAGAATTGGTAGCTAATACACTTATAAAGACAAGCTAAAGAGCATGTGTTTATGACTTCCCAATTGAAAGGAAGTTAAAGAATCTCCTCTATATTTAAAGGGAGTAAAGAGTCTCCTAAAATAGGAGCAAGGATATATTCCATGATCAAGTGGGAATGAGGATATCCTCTCTAGTTGAGAGGGAGTGATGATGAACATCACATTTGTATTATCTTCATGTGTCATGCACTAGGTCAGGACTAACATGTTGAAAATAGCAACAAGAAACGTTAAAAATAGCATCAAGAAAAAAAATCATAATTTAATTTGTCCTTGAATTAAATTGGGAATTAAATTGTAATCCCACATATCATGACAACTTGTAATAGTTAAATAAGTTAATTTGACTTAGTTAGCTCAATTAATTCAAGTTGAGGAACTAACTAGAATCGTGTAGAGTTTCTTCTACAATTAGGAATACTATTTGAGTTTATTTTGAGTTGTAATTATTTAATTGAGTCTAACAGAATTAAATTCAGTTAAACTAGTTCCAATTGATGGATGAATTAGTGGGAGCTATAGTAGTAGGGTGAAGCCTACAATAGTGGGGTGTAACCTGCAATAGTGGTGTTAAAATTGGAAACTAGGGCCAAACTCCATGTGGGTCATATTATTTATGGCAGCTGATATTTTTATTGGATCCCTCTCATTGAGAGGTGTAGGATTGATCTAAAGATCATCCGATTCTGATAAGTATTTATGAAGTTATGAATTTATTTATGTTATGGACAAATTGTTAAGTCGACTAGCAACTTATGTAGGCTCAAAAGCCCAACAATCATGTCTATTCAACCTCTACGTTTTAGTATAAATAGAAGTGGACTTCAAGTCATTTCTACATACACTTGGATCTATTCCTCTCTCTACTTGTCTTTGGGTTTTAGTAGGAGGAGAGATCCTAAGGAAAAGCCGGAAAAGCCGGAACTGCCGGAAAAGCTAGAACCGCTAGAAAATCTGGAACTGCCGGAAAAGCCGGAAAAGCCAGAATTGCCGGAAATGCCGGAATAGCCAGAACTGCTAGAAAAGCTAGAACTGCTAGAAAATCCGGAACTGCCAAAAAAGCCAAAACTATCAGAAAAGTTGGAAACGCTGAAAAAGCCAGAAATACTGGAAAAGCCAGAAAAGCCAAAAAAACTGGAAAATCTGGAAATGCCGGAACTGTCGAAACTTCCAGAAAAGTCGGAACTGCCAGAAAAGCTGGAACTACCGGGAACTGCCGAAACAGCTGAAGCATCTGTCTCCGAAGGAAGGCAGCATGAGGTATGAGATAATGGGAAACATAATAAGCAACATGATGATATGAGCATGGGCAGCATAATAGGCAGCATGATGTATGAGATAATGGGCAGCATAATAAGCAACATGATTATATGAGCATGGGCAGCATAATGATACATGATGATATGAGTGTGGGCAGCATGATGTATGAGATCATGGGCAGCATAATAAGCAGCATTATGATATGAGCATGGGCAGCATAATGATGCATGATGATATGAGCATGGGCAGCATAATGATGAATGAGATCATGAGCATGGGTAGCTTGATGATGAATAAGACCATGGAAGATGCAGCATGATGAGCAGCATGAAGATGAGAGTAGCTCAGTCATCAAGGTTCAACACATGTGACAGTACAACAAGGTGTCACACGGTAATGTGCAGCAAATAGATGAGATGCAGCACTATGATAGGTGAACGAGTCACCTTAGAGAATCAGTTGAAGCAATATGTCTTCAACTGATCTCATGCTGATATCAAAAGTCAAAGTGATTGAATTCTATTGTAAATGTACTATCTCTCTCACTTTCTCTGTTGAACTTTGAAGAACATAAAAGAAGAATTAATCAAGGGTTTCCCCACATTGTGGGGTTTTACCCTGGCTAGCGCCACATCTTGTGTCCTATTGTCTTGGCTTGTCTTCTGCGATTTATATTTATGTTCTATCTGCAGTTTAATTTATGTTGATGTGATTGCTAATGTGGAAAAGAAATTGAAATAAATTTCTCTAGCATAGAACATACCTAAAATTAACATGGTATCAGAGCTGAGGTGAAGACAATGACTAAGCAAGAGTGAAAGAGAAATCACCAAAGACAATAGGGACAAGACAAAAGGATCAATGAGTTCCACATCTCTCTTCTAAGTTCACTAAGGGTGAAGTGGAAGCAGAGAATATTATCAGAATGGCACAACGGAAGATCACTTCATTGGAAAGTTCAAATCTAAGGGTGGAAGGAAAGGCAGATGCCTTGGTTGCAATAAGTGTTAGAAGAATATTATATATGACAAAGAAATGCAAGACATATAATAAGCAGAAAAACGCAAACACATAAAACCAGAGAGACACAAATATACGTGGTTCACCCAGTTTGGGCTACATCCACCCCGAACAACCAGTCCTTTCTTTCTATTATCCGGCAAAATGAAGAGACACAACCTACAGCAGATCCGCCGTAATATCCTTTGTTTTCTCTTATAGTCTCACCTCTTTGTTTCTCACTCTGAAAAATAAACATATGTTCCATAGCCTCAGTACAATGCCCTCATACAAAGAGAGGGGTTGCCTTCTAGGGCAAAAAACCCTAAACTAAACATAAATTCTACCATCAAATCTTCTGCCTAATGAACGGCCCAAATTGACTAGAAATTACTATACTTTTACAAGGAAATTTTACAGCTATTTTTAGCTTCGAGGGTGCTGCCCCTGAAACCCCTGCCAAGGGACCACTGGCCCCCAGACCCCCCAGCCGGGGGGGATGGGCCCACCCGAATCCCTGTAGGGGGGACAAGTCCCCCCCGCGTGGAGGGGTGTACAATCTTCCTGGGGTATACATCCAGCTGAAACAAAGACCTCTAAATTTGGATGATAATCATGCTCCACACCCAACAATAAGTTCAGCCATCATGCGAAGGAGTGTCCAAATAGCAGAGACACATCTCTTGATGAAGATAACAATCATTCCAGGGACATATTCAATGATCAGAGGAATGATAAGTAATGCAGGTCATCAAGGAAATGGTCGAATCTTCAAAAAAATCAAGGAACCCCAGAATCTCTTTTATGTACCTGAACGCAAGAAGAACCTGGTGTCCATCTCGGAAATGGATTTTTAAGGTTTAAGGGTGGCACTCGTCGATGGAAAGGTACGTGTTTGAAAATCGATTTTTCAAAGATGTTTTAGAGTTCAAGGTTGTATCAAGTCCACTAGGGACCATGTCCATTGACTCAGCGTTGGAGGTCTGTGAGTCAGATGGTGACTGAGATGCCTGAATTCAAAAAGAGCATGAAGGTACTGTAGAAATTTCTCATTTCCCACCCCGGTTTTCAGTTTCTCCTTATTTCTCCCATATAGTTAAATGCCCTTTCCCATAACCATACATTTAACAAGCTGAAAAAATAAATTTGTTGAAAACACCAATTCTGGAAATTTTACAGAATGCTGGAAATTGCAGAAATAAAAATCAGCAGTAATAAACAGCCATTAAAACACATTTAAACACTGAGATTTTTTGTCAATGTGACCCTGGAAAAACCCCCTACAACTCTTGGGGAAAACCAATTTGAGAGCTCTTCTTTATTTCTGAAAATTGCCTTTTACAGTGAGAAATTTTTAGCAAAAAATCAGCAAGAAAATTTACAACTTATCTCTTTTCCCATGCTTCACAGCAAACTGGAAATTACAGCAAACAGGACAGCAATAAATGTTGTACGGTCTCCTCGATTTTTGTGCCCACTTTAAGCATTAAATGCTGTTGTATGGCCCTCGTTTTGCGTGCAAAAAAACCAGCAAACTGCTCCTCTATTTTTGTGCAAACCTCTCCTCGAAAATCGTGCCAAAATCTGCCTTTCACTATGTGTTGAATCAGCTGTACAAATATGCTCAACTGTTGCCTTGGAATGTGTGCCAAGCTGTTGTCTCCTTCTCCTCCCTACTCAGAAATCTCTCTTGCTCTCTTGCTCTCCTTCTCCCAATCTACTCATGAAAGAATTGAATCGAATGTGATCTTTTCCTCCTTTTCCTCCCTTAATATAACTCCAAGTGACTTTTGGGTGATCCAAGTGACTTTTGGGTGATCTCTAAATCCAATGGCTGAAATAGATTTAGATCAATGGCTGAGATTAAATGCTCATTTAAATCTCACTTTTTATTTTTTAATTCACCCCGCTTTAATAAAGACCCACTTAGTCATTTATTTCCAAATTCACTTTTCCTTTCTAATTTTTCATTGACTTTATAAAAGTCACTTTAAAAATTAAACTTAGTAACTTTATCAGTTAAAGTCACTTTTAAATTAGATTTAACTTTATAAAATTATAAAGTCACTTTAGGAGAAAAATTAAATTCTTTTGGACACTTTTCCCTAGGCCAAAGATCAAAGCCTAAGGGAACCACCTGTCCTCCGGTACCAAATTTCAACACTCCCTCTTACCGAGGAAGGTGTTCCTCACCACACCCATCTTGTCTCTGAAGTAGACATGCTTGCCCCGTGGTAAGGCTTTGGTAAGGATATCTGCAACCTGCTCATCAGTGGAAATATACTCAAGCTTCACAACTCCCTTCTGAACATAGTCTCTGATGAAATGATATCTGATCCCGATATGCTTTGACCTGTCATGAAATACTGGATTCTCCGTGAGTTTAATGCAACTCTGATTATCACAGTAAATCAAGGAAGGTCTCAACGGCTGACCAAATAAGCCAAACAACATCTTACGAAGCTAGATAGCCTCACAACTAGCTAGACTGGCTGCCATATACTCTGCTTCCGCTGAACTCAGTGCTACTGACTGCTGCTTTCGGCTGAACCATGACACTACTACTGAACCCAACTCAAAACAGCACCCTGAAGTGCTCTTCTTATCAGAAGCACAACCTGCCCAATCAGAATCAGTGTATCCTTCCAATCTCACTCCATCTCCCTGCCTGTAGTCCAGACCATAATCCACTGTCCCCTGCAAGTATCGCAAAATGTGTTTTGCAGCCACCCAGTGAACCTTCCTAGGCTCACACATAAACTGACTCATCGTGTTGACTGCAAAACAGATATTTGGTCTAGTGTTGACCAAATACATCAAGGAACCAATCAGCTGCATGTACAATGTGGAATCCACCAACTCGGAATTTGAAGCATGAAGCTTCTTCCAGTTGGTGATCATTGGTGTCGACATGGGTCTACAATCCTCCATGTGGAATCTACTAAGGATGTCCACAATATACTTCCCCTGCCCCAGGAAGAAATGCCCCTCCTCCTGCCACACCTCCAAACCCAAAAAGTAATGCATCAAGCCGATGTCCTTCACCTCAAACTCGTCGCAAGATCTCTCTTGCAATGCTCTATGAGTCTCTCTGCACCTGTAATGATCAAGTCATCCACATACAGCACCAGAATGAGAGGCTCCTCACCAATCACAATAAAGTAAAGGTTCGGATCTACCTCACTCTTTGTGAAACCCATCCCCTGCAAATATGTATCTATCCTGGAGTACCAAGCTCTGGGAGCTTGCTTTAGGCCATAAAGGGCCTTCTTCAGTGTGCACACATGGGACTCCTTCCCATGCACCTCAAAGCCCTGTGGCTACTCAATGTACACCTCCTCCTGTATGAAGCCATTGAGAAATGCGGTCTTCACATCCATCTGGTGGATCTTTCAACCCATCTCTGCTGTTATCGATATAATGGAGCGGATCGAAGTATATCGACCCACGGGAGCGAAGGTCTCCTCATAATCAACTCCCTCTACCTGGGAGAACCCTCTAGCCACAAACCTCGCTTTGAATTTCTCAATGCTGCCATCTGCAGCATGCTTTACCTTGTAAAGCCATCTGGAAGTAACCACGGATTTGCCCTCAGGCCTCGGCACCACCTCCCAAACATCATTCTTCATGATAGAAGAATACTCCTCCTGCATGGCCTCTCTCCAGACCTGCTGGCTAGCTGCCTTCTCATAGCTAGAAGGCTCAGAGTCAAGGATGCTGGTAACCATCGCCATATAGCTACAAAACCTCTCAGGTGGTCTACTCTCTCTGACCGGCCTCTTCGGCTCAACAACAAATGTGGCATCTCTCAAGGTGTCTTGAAGCCACTTGGGCTTTCTCTTCCCTGAGCGTGCTTCTCCCATAGGAGAATGAAACTCCTCCTGCTCATCACCATCAGTAGCCTGAACTCCTGACTGTATGTCTGTTGTCCTCCTACCTGCACCTGAACCTGTAGAAGTTGAGGTACCATGTGAAGTGTCCATCAATGGACTCCCTAGTGAACTGCTCTGTGAACTGCTCTGCATGCTGCCCGGAGCACCACCCCTTTGGCTCGGCGAGCCACTGCTCACTGACGGACCTGACATCCTCATAGATGTACCTCCGGATCCTCCTGATCCCTGCCCACTGGATCCCTACGACTGACTCAACTGCTGCTGAGGGTCTGGCTGATCCAGATACTCTAACTCCCGTGACCTCCTAAAGGCCCTGTCCTCCTCGAACTTCACATCCCATCTGACAACAACTCTCCTCTGTGTAGGAATGTAAATCCGAAAGGCCTTTGAGGTCTCACTGTAGCCCACAAAGGTACCCTTCTCTGCGGTGGGCTCTAGTTTGGTCCTCTTCTCCTTGGGTATATAGGAGTATGTAATGCATCCAAAGATATGAAGATGACCAATATCAGGCTTCTTCCCAGAGAAAGCCTCCTCCGGAGTCATGTGCCCCAAGGCATGATGCGGACTCCTGTTCTGCAAGTAAACAGCTGTGTTGCAGGCCTCTGCCCATAAGAACAATGGCAACCCCTGATCATGTAACATGGCTTTGGCAGCCCCTATGATGGATCTGTTCTTCCTCTCCGCAACCCGGTTCTGCTGGGGGTTGTAAGGAACAGTGAACTCCCTCCTAATGCCTGCCTCCGCACAATAGTCAACAAACTCTCAAAGGGTGTACTCTCCTCCATTGTCCGACCTCGGGGACTTGATCTTTCGACCTATCTAAGTCTCCACAAGAGCTCTGAACTCCTAAAACCGCTTGAAGACCTCACTCTTGGTCTTCAAAAAATAAATCCAAGTCCTCCTGGAGTGATCATCGATGAATAAAACATAGTACTCATATCCACTCAAGGAAACATGAGACATCCGACCGCTCACATCGGAATGAATCAAATCAAGTATCCCCGTCGCTCTGCTGTCACTGCTGGGAAAAGGGGATTTGGCAAATTTGCCCATCGCACAACCTCTGCAAGTATCAAAGTGATCAGTACTGAAATCTGGCACACCTGTAGTGATCTCCCGCAATGTCCTCAAGGCTCCATGATACATATGTCCCATCCTGCGGTGCCAAATCTCACACAGCTCAGAACTGCTAGCTCTGCTGTCGGTACTACTGTTCAATGCCAAAAGGGGATGGAATGCAAACTTGTACACCTTTGCATGGCGTCCACCTATCACTCTAGCTGAATCAGCTGGAGTGCCCTTGGGATACATCAACACCTGTCCTCCCCTGAACAGTACCTCATATCCTCTATCCTCCAAAGCTGAGACGGATATGAGGTTCTTCCTCATCCCTGGCACATAAAGAACCTCTGACACCTTCAAAGGAGGTTTGGAATCCCTCTGAAATGTCACTGTCCCCACCCCCACTGCTCTAACAACTTTGTCATCACCGAGTACTACCTCAATATCAGTGCCACTCTCTGAAAGCTCTGAGAAGTACTCACGGTCTCCTGTCATATGACGTGAAGCCCCACTGTCCACATACCAGATACCTGAAGATGCTCCGCTAATCGAGGGAAAAGCATGCTCCCTCTGAACCTGTGTGGCAGGTGATCCTGCACTAGAGGACTCACATGTAGTGAACGCAAACTCTCGGTCAAAATGACCAGCAAAGTCCTCAATCTCTGCTGAAGCTGCCACGTCCTGGTTATTCCCCTTCTTCTTCTTCTTCTCCGGACACACAACTGCATAGTGTCCCATCTTTTGACAATTCCAACACTTCACCTTGGAATAGTCCTTTTGTGTGTTCCCCTGTTTACCTTTACCTTTGCCTTTGCCCCCACCACTGCTTGTGGAAGCCTGCTTCTTCCCTTTGCCTTTCTTGCCTCCTGCCACCAGTGATACATCCTCATCCTGCTCAACTGGCTTGGCTGCCCCAAGCTGACCTTTCTTGATCTCTTTCTGAATGCAATCATCCCAAAACGTCTCCCATGTGGGAAGGGTCTCACGTGCACAAACCCCATCAGCAAAGTTCAACCATGAACAGGGGAGGCCATTCACTGCAATCCGCACCAACTTAGTGGTGGAATGGCCTCTCCAATCGCTGCCAACTCATCTCTCACATTAGTAATCTTTGTGAGATATCTAGCTGCACTATCATTACCCATCTTAGTGTTCTTCAGCTTCTCCATCAGAACCATCTTCCGGTTCTCATTGGTACTCTGGTAGAGATTGGACAATGCTGTCCACATCTCATGGGCATTGCTCTTTCCTCTCACATGAGGAATGCAATGGTCTTTGATTCCGTCTAGAATCAGCCTCTTACCCTTGTTGTTATTTTTATTATAAGCTGTTAACTGAGTAGCATCAGTAGGCACAACAACAGGGTTCTGTGTGGTATGCACCATGATATCCCAGACTTCTGCCTCCTCAAAGATACTCTGCATTCTCTCCTTCCAAACGCTGTAATTTATATGCCCATCCAGCCTATCCTCCACCCTCAATCCCAATGACATCCTGCTGTCCTAAAACTGAAAAATAGCACTGCTGTAGTAAAGATAAAACTGTTGTTTATGAAAAAATCAGCTTGCTGGAATTTTCTGAGTGAAAAATCAGCAACTGTAATTTTTCCTTTTGTTGTCCCAAACTGCCCTTTAGCACTCAAGCTCTGATACCATGTAGAAATTTCTGTTTTCCCACCCCGGTTTTCAGTTTCTCCTTATTTCTCCCATATAGTTAAATGCCCTTTCCCATAACCATACATTTAACAAGCTGAAAAAATAAATTTGCTGAAAACACAAATTTTGGAAATTTTACAGAATGTTGGAAATTGCAGAAATAAAAATCAGCAGTAATAAACAGCGATTAAAACACATTTAAACACTGAGATTTTTGGTCAATGTGACCCTGGAAAAACCCCCTACAACTCTTCGGGAAAACTAGTTTGAGAGCTCTTCTTTATTTCTGAAAATTGCCTTTTACAGTGAGAAATTTTCAGCAAAAAATCAGCAATCAATTTTACAACTTATCTCTTTTCCCATGCTTCACAGCAAACTGGAAATTACAGCAAACATGACAGCAATAAATGTTGTACGGTCTCCTCGATTTTCGTGCCCACTTTCAGCATTAAATATTGTTGTATGGCCCTCGTTTTGTGTGCAGAAAAACCAGCAAACTGCTCCTCGATTTTTGTGCAAACTTCTCCTCGAAAATCGTGCCAAAATCTGCCTTTCACTGTGTGCTGAATCAGCTTCACAAATCTGCTCAACTGTTGCCTTGGAATGTGTGCCAAGCTGTTGTCTCCTTCTCCTCCCTACTCAGAAATCTCTCTTGCTCTCTTGCTCTCCTTCTCCCAATCTGCTCATGAAAGAATTGAATCGAATGTGATCTTTTCCTCCTTTTCCTCCCTTAATATAACTCCAAGTGACTTTTGGGTGATTCAAGTGACTTTTGGGTGATCTCTAAATCCAATGGCTGAAATAGATTTAGATCAATGGCTGAGATTAAATGCTCATTTAAATCTCACTTTTTATTTTTTAATTCACCCCACTTTAATAAAGACCCACTTAGTCATTTATTTCCAAAGTCACTTTTCCTTTCTAATTTTTCATTGACTTTATAAAAGTCACTTTAAAAATTAAACTTAGTAACTTTATCACTTAAAGTCATTTTTAAATTAGATTTAACTTTATAAAATTATAAAGTCACTTTAGGAGAAAAATTAAATTCTTTTGGACACTTTTCCCTAGGCCAAAGATCAAAGCCTAAGGGAACCACCTGTCCTCCGGTACCAAATTTCAACAGGTACATGTCTGAGATGTACTGAAGGAAAATCTTACAAGGGGACCATTCCCCTCATGTAGCAGGTCCACAGGCTTGGAACAACCTGTGGAGTCTGAGATTCATGAACGGGAATCTCAGGTATATAGGTCGAAGAAAGCCCTCTATGGCTTGAAGCAAAACACCCCGGGAGTATTATGAGAGGATTGATAGTTGTTTGATGAAGCTGAGATTCACTAGGAGTGAAACCGATCCAAACCATTACCCGAAGGTTGTGGATGATAGACCTCTCATACTGGCACCTCAGAAGGACAACCTATTTCTCACAAGTGTTGACCCTCTCATTTGAAGAAGTAAGAGGGAGTTGGATTCTGAATGTGGAATGATAAACTGCAAGCCTGTGACTACCTCGAGGATATTAACTTTCAGAAGTTATATGGTAGTGATGTCGGACCAGATTTTGGAAATGCCTCTGAGTTTCATAAACTTAATCGCATTGATGTTCTTGGTGAACTTCCGTCCGGACATATGTTTTGCAGTTAGCATGGTGAGCTCATATTTGGTTGAACCTCACTGGATTGGTGCTAGAATCCTCTGAGATATCTTTGGGGCACAATATCTCATGGATTGAGATACATTGCTGAAAATATGAGAACTACATGATTATTCAAATGCTGACTGGGCAGGCAGTGTGGAGGATCACTAGAGCACTTCTTGGTGTTGGTTCTCTTTGGATTCTGCTTCGATATCATGGATGAGCAGGAAGTAGAAATCGGTTATTATAAGTACCGCCGAGACCGGATACATAACTACGAGTATGACCTCATATGAAGTTTCCTAGTTGTGGAGACTCTTCAGTGAGTACACATGATGAATACCACTGTGATTCTCTATGACAACCAGAGGTGGGATTCGATTATTGAGGAATCCGGTATTCAATGATTGCTCGAGCATATAGACATCAGATACTGCCTTATCTGGGATATGGTAAGTCAATGAGCAAGGAGGCTCCATCACACTGAGATGATGTACAGGTCGCTACACTTTGTCAGAGCCTCGGGGAAAGATCAAATTTGTGATTTTCCTGAATGAATTGGAGTTAATGGATTGCAGATTTCTGTGGTTCGGTTTTTTGTAATCTGAACTCGGATAATCCACAATTTTCATTCTTTCTTTGTTGACGTTTCGATTCTAGACCAAGACTCATCATCAGGACTTGATTTACAAAGGAGAGAGAGAAATGTGTTCATAAATAGGGTTGAGGTTAGCCTCAACCCTATTTATGAACACATTTCTCTCTCTCCTTTGTAAATCAAGTCCTGATGATGAGTCTTGGTCTAGACTCGAAACGTCGACAAAGAACGAATTGGAGTTGTCGAGGGACCCTTGTAAAAGGGTCCTGCATGTTGCATACATTGAGCTCTAGGAGCTCTGGGGGCTTGCGGTTCTTACTGGAGAAACATACAACCATAGGGTGACTCACCCTCCCCTGGTGATGCGCACTGGGACAGGATGATTCTCTCTCCTATGGACAGGATGATTCGCTCTCCTGTGGACAAGATGATTTGCTCTCTTATGGGATAAGATGATTCGCTCTCTTGTGGGATGGGATGATTCGCTCTCATGTGGACAGGATGATTCGCTCTCCTGTGAACAAGATGATTCGCTCTCTTGTGGGACAAGATGATTCGCTCTCTTGTGGGACAGGATGATTCTCTCTCCTGTGTAGCGGGATGGTTAATTCTCCTGTGAGGTCTGGATGATGTGTTCTCCATGACGATTGTGTAGCAAGGTGATTAATTCTCCTGTGAGGTCTGGATGATGTGTTGTCCATGATGATTGTGTAGCAAGATGATTAATTCTCCTGTGAGGTCTGGAGATGTGTTCTCCATGACGATTGTGTAGCAGGATGATTAGTTCTTCTGTGAGGTCTGAATGATGTGTTCTCCATGACGATTGTGTAGCAAGATAATTAGTTCTCCTGTGAGGCATGGATGATGTGTTCTCCATGACAATTGCATAGCAGGATGATTAGTTCTCCTGTGAGGACAGGATTGGTTAAGTTATTCTGTCCAGGCATCCTACCCATGCAGTCTGGGACTCATGGGAAGTACCTCTCATCTTATCAATGAGCAGGGAAATGAGGATAGGGACCATAGTAGTATCGATGGACGCATCGTTGTATCTACCACACTCCCTATGCTAGGATGACCTTCATTGATCTGGGATCAATGAGTATTGGTCTGGGACCAATGGTAGGAGTTGTACCCACTATGACACTGACTTCGGGTAAGTTGAGGACTGGTCTGGGAGAAATGGTACATACTCTGAGACTGACTTCAAGTCAGTCGAGTACTGGTCTAGGACTAGTGGTAGGAGTTGTAACTACTATGAAAATGACTTCAGGTCAGTTTAGGACTAGTCTGGGACCAGTGGTACACACTTTGAGACTGACTTAGAGTCAGTGGAGAATGGTATGACACATTCTCGATTAATTCTTCTTCTTCATGGTTCAACAGAGCTAAGTTGAGTAGAGCAGAGCCATCAGAGCTGAGAAGAGAAGAGCAGAGCTAGTAGAGCAGAGCAGAGCCAGCAAAGCCAGAAGAGCTTAGAAGAGCAAAGCAGAGATAGCAGAGCTGAGAAAAGCATAGTAGAGCCAACAGAGCTGGCAGAGCTTAGAAGAGCCAGCAGAGCTAAGCGGAGCTAGCAGAGCTGAGAAGAGAAGTGCAGGGCACTGATGGCAAAGATAGTACAGTTGGACATATGGATCAGTGGATGGAGTTCTCCCTAGTTGAGAGGGAGTGTTAAAATTGTCAACTAGGGCCAAACTCCATGTGGGTCATATTATTTATGGCAGTTGATATTTTTATTGAATCCCTCTCATTGAGAGGTGTAGGATTGATCTAAAGATCATCCAATTCTGATAATTATTTATGAAGTTATGAATTTATTTATGTTATGGACAAATTGTTAAGTCGGCCAGCAACTTATGTAGGCTCAGAAGCCCAACAGTCATGTCTATTCAACCTCTACGTTTTAGTATAAATAGAAGAGGACTTCAAGTCATTTCTACACACACTTGGATATCTTCCTCTCTCTACTTGTCTTTGGGTTTTAGTAGGAGGAGATATCCTAAGGAAAAGCTAGAAAAGTTGGAACTGCCGGAAAAGCCGGAACTGCCGGAAAAGCCAGAACTGTCGGAAAAGCCAGAACTGCCGGAAAAGCTGGAACTGCCAGAAAAGTCGGAAAATCTGGAACTGCCGGAAAAGCTGGAACTGCCAAAAAAACTGGAAACGCCGGAAAAGCCAGAAAAGCTGGAAAAGACAGAAATGCCAGAACTGTCGAAACTGCCGAAAAAGCCGTAACTACCAGGAACTGCCGAAACAGCCGGAGCATCTATCTCTGAAGGAAGGCAGCATGAGATATGAGATAATGGGCAACATAATAAGCAGCATGATGATATGAGCATGGGCAGCATAATAGGCAACATGATGTATGAGATAATGGGCAGCATGATGATATGAGCATGGGCAGCATAATCATGCATGATGATATGAGTATGGGCAGCATGAAGTATGAGATCATGGGCAGCATAATAAGCAGCATTATGATATGAGCATGGGCAGCATAATGATGCATGATGATATGAGCATGGGAAGCATAATGATGAATGAGATCATGAGCATGGGCAGCTTGATGTTGAATAAGACCATGGAAGATGCAGCATGATGAGCAGCATGAAGATGAGAGCAGCTCAATCATCAAGGTTCAACACATGTGACAATACACCAAGGTGTCACACAGTAATGTGCAACAAATAGATGAGATGCAACACTATGATAGGTGAACGAGTCACCTTAGAGAATCAGTTGAAGCGATATGTCTTCAACTGATCTCATGTTGATATCAAAAGTCAAAGTGATTGACTTCTATTGTAAATGTACTATCTCTCTCACTTTCTATGCTGAACTTTGAAGAACATAAAAGAAGAATTGATCAAGGGTTTCCCCACATTGTGGGGTTTGTCCCTGGCTAGTGCCACATCTTGTGTCCTCTTGTCTTGGCTTGTCTTCTGTGATTTATATTTATGTTCTATCTATAGTTTACTTTATGCTGATGTGATTGCTAATGTGGAAAAGAAATTGAAATAAATTTCTCTAGCATAGAACATACCTAAAATTAACAAGTGGGGTGCAGCCTGCAATAGTGGGGTGCAACCTGTAGTAGTGGGGTGTTGCTTGTCGAACAGTGGGGTGTTTCTTGAAGTGCAGTGTGGTGTTTCCTGCAGTGGTCAACTAATAAACTGAAGATTCACTCATAATTAACTCATGCATGTTAGATCAAAGAAAGACCCGGTTGAGGTTGGAGTTCAGTGACAATGTACTATCCATTCTAAAATCATCTAAATTAAACAGAGGGTGCATGCAATCAGAGGAAGGCCTATGACGATTGCACAATTCATAACTATGGCATTTCCTCATTAAATAAGGGCTAATTCCTTGAGGAACATGCAAGGAAATAGGAGCTTGGAGGCTTGGAAATTTGTCTAAGTATTGGCCAAAGGAATCCATTCAAGTAGAGGATAGAGAATACTTGTGCAAGCTGAGCTCAAGGTTGAGAAAATCATATTGTATTCATCCAAGGCTTGCCTAGGAAGCAATGAGACAGATAGAGATAGTGCAAAGGTTTCTCGGGCTTGAGAAAATCATTGTAATCTTCTCATATTTTCTGATTAATGCAATATACAATTAGCATGGGTTTTTAGTTGTGGATTTCCGCATGAAATTATTGTATTATGTGTGATTTAATTCTTTCTCTTATATGCTTCCTAATTTCATCGATCAATTATTGTTTCCGTTGATGAGTAGAGTAGATTAAAGTCTATTGTTTAGCATATTGCAATCCACAGTTTGAACCTACAAGGAATTTCTACATGGTATCATAGCTAGATTGGTAGAAATTTATGCAAGGTATTAGAGGTATATTTGTAGAATTTTTTTACATGGTATCGGAGCTGAAATCATGATAGAAGAGAATAATTCGAAGTTTTCCTTGCAGATTGATGGAGCTCTAGTTCAAGGCAGATCCATAAGACCTTGTGTGCATACTTCTTAATGGATCTAGAAGCCTGCTAGTGGGCATATCAACAAGCAGCGATATTTCCCATAGGAAGATCGAAACTCAGAAGGAGTCTAGTTTCAGAGTGAGCAACCCTATGTAAACTAGTACTTCAAGATCTGGGAAGATTAGACTCATTATTGCAGTGGTTGTAGCAACAGTGAGGAATAAGAAACTTAGTAGTAGTAACAACAGTATGAGTATATCATATTTATATCATGCATGCAAAGCCTTGAGGAGCAAGGTGTAGATTTGATATTTGGTGGTTGAGAGGGAGCATGTTAGACCTCTCAACATGCAATCTCAAAAGAAGCATCAGCAAGTTGTGGAGCAACCACAATTGGATAAGAAGAGAGGAGATAAGGTGGAACCGTCCACTCAAGCAGAGACCTCCAGTAGGGGAAAATTTCGATCCAAGTGGGTAGAGGGGGCACATGCCTCCATACCTCCAAGTGAGAGGTGGGGCGATGTGAAGCAATAGTCCCAAGAGTTCCAAAAATTTGGGCAATGCCCATTGAGGTGTTTTTTTCTCATGGATCATGGATAATTACCTTACTATGGGCGCCCACAGTATTCAGTAGCAGGAGGATCAGTGTTAGTCAGATATTGAGGAGTTCATAGAAGTGTTGACAGCAGAGTAGGAGGCTCAGTAGCAGAGTGACCAACAACACAGTTTTCCCACTAGACAGTTGCAAACGCAGTTGATTCGGTTTATTATTTTTTGATATTTTTTTTTTGGGTTTCAAATGTTGCAGTAGCAACAACAACAATGACAAGTGTTGCATGTAGAAAATTCTAAATGTACCGGATCAGGATAGAGTTGAATTCCTTTCTTGTTGAGAGGGAGTGTTGAAAATAGAAAAAAGAAATGTTAAAAATAACATCAAGAAAAAAAAAATCCTAATTTAATTTTTCCTTGAATTAAATTGGGAATTAAATTGTAATTCCACATCTCATGACAACTTGTAATAGTTAACTAAGTTAATTTGACTTAGTTAGCTTAGTTAATTTGAGTTGAAAGTCTAGCTAGAGTCATATAGAGTGTCTCTTATAATTAGGAGCACTATCCAATTTTAGTTTGAGTTGTAATTATTTAATTCAATCTAACTGAGTTAAAGTCAGTTAAACTAGTTCCAACTGATGGATGAATTAGTGGGAGGTCCAATAGTGGGGTGTAGCCTGCAATAGTGGGGTGTAACCTACAGTAGTGGGGTGATGCCTACAGTAGTGTGGTGTTTTCTATCGAACAACGGGTTGATGCCTGGAGTATAGTGTGGTGCTGCTTGCAGTGATCAACCAGTGAATTAAAGATTCACTCATAATTAACTCATGCATGTTAGATCAAAGAGATATCTAATTGAAATTGGAGTTTAATGACAGTGTACTATCAATTTTAGAATCATCTAAATTAAACAAATGGTGCATGAAATCAAAGGAAGGCCTATGAGGATTTCGCAATTCATAATTGTGGAATTTCCACATTAAATAGGGGATAATTCCTTGAGGAACAAGAAATCAAATAGGATCTTGGAGGCTTGGAAATTTGGCTAAGTATTGGCCAAAGGAAATCAATCAGGCAAAGGATCAAAAATACTTGTGCAAGTTGAGCTCAAGGTTGAGCAGATCATATTGCATTCATCCAAGGCTTGCCTAGGAAGCAGTGAGACAGATAGAGATAGTGCAGAGGTTTCTCCGGCTTGAGCAAAGCATTGTATTCTTCTCATATTTTCTAATTAATGAAATATACATATAGCAAGGGTTTTTAGTTGTGGTCTTCCCCAGGAAATTACTGCATTACGTGTGATTGAATTATTTCTCTTATATGCTTCGTGACTTCATCGATCAATTATTGTTTCCACTGATGAGTACAGTAGATTCAAGTCTATTGTTTTATCATATTACAATCTGCAGTTTGAATCTACAAGGAATTTCTACCTAACAGTCGTATGTCTAAGTGAAGACCATGGAGGGAGAATGGAGAATGGAGGATTGGATAAACATCTGAGATTTCCTTGAGGATGGAAAATCCATGATAGGAAATGGATTGACACTCTTTCATAATTGAACAGGTATCCAAGACAGGAGTTGTCGAAGAGGATTGATATTATTTGAGGAATGGGAATCTAAGAGAAGAATAGTCTTAAAAGGACATACTTAGTGAACATCTAGATGGGGTATGTACCTTGTAGAGGTAGTGTTGTATCTCACGTAAAACCTCCCAGCATTATGCTTTTGTATAAGAAAGATCTTGTCAAGTTAAGACCTTACCATGTTGACAATGTTTGTAATGATGTTGATGCTTTAAAAAATGGCTTACCAATTTGACTCTTCTTATTTTCAATTTGAAAATATCCTTTTACTAATTGGACAATTATGAATACCTCCCTAGTTAAGAGGGAGTTTTGAAAAATGTAACTAGTTTCGGTCTTCATAATTATCGTTGCATTCATGTCAATATGTATAAAGAAAAATATTAATTTTAAGCATAGGTTTCATGCCTTATTTTATTGGTCATATCAGTCAAGCATGCATTTCATGCTCCTAGGATTGGTCATGTCAAAAGAATATTTTTCTTGATTCAAAAGAGTCCTTTTCATTTGTATAAGACCCTATTGGGCAAGTTGTAACATGTAAAAAGATATTGATTATGAATCTAGAAATTCTTATGAGCCTCCAAGCACAAGTCAGACCTAACAGCCTAAAGAGGGGTATTCAACCTCATGGAAACCTATATATAGAAGTAGATATGACCTCTCTTATAACCAATTTGATCACACAAGAAATAAGTTTGATTTGAGGCAAGGAAAAAGAAGAAATCTAGAGTGAAGTTCAAATAAGCAAACAAAAGTCAACAACTTATTCTCTCACACGTGCGAAGGTTAGGTTTTTTGCAGCTACTCAGAGGCTGGTAATTGTAGGTTCAAATTGTAGGAGGCCAAGAATTGCATATCCAAGTTGTAGGAGGGTTGAATACTCTAATTTGACCTTGTTTGAATCTTTTTGACTTTGGACACATTAACTTGATTAAAGGAAAGACTTATTGGAAGGTTGACATGTGTCAAAAGAAAGTATTTCTACTATGCCAATGAACTGAAATTTTAGATTTGAACTAGAGGGCTAAAATTCTAAAGTAAAGCATATTTGAAAATGTTTGACCACCGTTAACTTGATTAAACTTTGACTAGTTTGAAAGATATTCTTTCAGAGATGGTTTGGTGCTTGGAGGAGGGCATGGTCTAGGGTTTTGGGTTTTATTTTTCTCATTTAAAGCAAATTCTATAAGAAGAGGATGTTGGAAATACTGAGAGGGGGGGTGAATCAGTATTTCTTACTTTTTTATTCTAGTGATTGCCAAAGCATATATAGATATGTATATGTATACACAGAACATAGAAACCAGTAGCTGGAATAAATTCTTTTATTAAATCTCAAGACAGTATAATGAAATAAATACAATATAAGTATATATCTGACTATGAATAGTTGCCAAGCTCCAACTTGGACTTCAGTGAGGCTCCAACCTCCAGAGCACCAACTCTGTTTAGCAGTGGTTTTGCACTTAGGAGCACCTACCCCTGATGACTTTAGTCCTTTTCAGTTCTGAGGCTCCAACCCAATCTTAGTATCAACTGTTTTGCTGTAGTTTTCTGCACCCGACCCTATTGAGCTTCTGCCTTTCTCCAGTTCTCCTGCTTCTCTGGTCTCTCCTGCCTCTTGCCTGTTCTTCGGTTTCCTCTCTTACAGCTTATGCATACCTCTTTTTTTGCTTCACCTTGTGTTTCTATTTTTATTTGTTTCAGGCAACTCTGATTGATTGTTTCCACTTTCCATCGCCTTTTTGGCTTCCGCCTTGGTCGCTGTAGATTCCTCTGCCTCGCTTGATCCTTCAGTTTCCCTCCATAGTTGTTGTGGCTTCCTCTGAGCTGTTTGAGTTCATTGATACTCCATGGATACGTAAATTCATAAGAGAAGTCCGAAGGGAAAAAACTCAGAGAAATCATTGTTACACGTTACACTGTAACAGCGTTCATTTTTCCAATCATTATTCACAGACTTATTACTTCACGAAAACCATATAAACGAGGCTATAGCCATATAGAGGTCCCACATGCCACGTCATATCAGTAAAAAAAAACGTGAAGTTAAACCTACCGTCTGATCATTCATCAGGAGATCTGACGACGTTAAACTACTCTGTCGTTCTCCTGTCACATCAATCGGAAACTTGTGCGATTGAACCCGCACCGTTCGATCATCGCATCGTGATCCAACGGTCGTTAAACTTCTCTGTCGTTCTCTTGTCACATCAACCCCGAAACGTGCACGATTATATCCCAGTCGTTCGATCATCCACCACAAGATCTGACGGTGTTCGCAGCTCCCACCCCGCGAACTTGCACACGCGATAGCCCGCGGGGAAAGTCGTTTTCACGCCGTCCCATCTACCACACGGCGCTTTATTACAGGATTGCGCCATCTCATACATAAACCACTTTTTCCCGTGAGAGGTGCAGGGAAACCTCTTACCGTCGTCCCCGTTCACTATCTCCCATGCATCTTCATCGTCTGATAGTTGTCGGATCTTTTCACTAGAAATCTGGTGGCTCATGTTTGTTTGTTGTTAAACGCGTCCACTGCTCCTCCAATAGCTCCTGATAACTTTGTCTGCTTCCTCTATGGCTCTGATGGCTCTGTGTGCTCCTCTTCTTTGGCTCTGTGTGGTGCTAATTCTTTCCCTTTTTATTATCTACCCAACCAGCATTCTGCGCCCCATGGAGTCATTGTTGGGAAACCTATGGATCCCGCTATTTATATGCAACAACCACGGTCTCTTGTGGCCTATATGCACAATATGTTGCAGCGTGGATACATGCACACAGGCGAATCAAAATCACCCAACTCTGGATAGCTAAGGCATGATGACCTGATCATGATTTGGTTGAGGGTTGCATCTTCATTTTTATCTTCCTTTTGGGCTTTCTCTTCTCTGTCTGCTCCTCTCATCTCCATCTGATCCTCTGGTGGCTCTATCTACTCCTTGAATATTGCCATATTAACATCAATGACAATGTGTGTCCAACAATCTCCCCCTTTGTTATTGATGGCAATATTCTTCTGCTCACTCCCCCTTTGACATCAATGGAAAATGAATGCATACGGACTCCCCCTGTCAAATTGCTCCCCCTGTCCTGCTGCATCTTTATGAATGAACTTGAGTGATGATAAAGAAATAACCCCCATCTTTTGACGCAGATGTTCGAATGCTTCTCGAGGAAGAGGTTTTGTGAAAATATCAGCTATCTGCTCCTTTGTGTTGATATATTACAGGACGATGTTTTGTTCAGCTACTTGCTCACAGAGGAAATGATACTTGATTGGTATGTGTTTGGTTCTTGAGTGCATCACTGGATTTTTGCTAAGACTGATAGCACTTGTGTTGTCACAATAAATGGTAATTGGTTGATCTGTACATATGTTGAGATCTTTTAGAGCTTCCTTCATCCATAGTATCTGAGTACAACAGTCTGTTGCAGCAATATACTCAATTTCGGCTATGGATAATGATATGGATGACTATTTTTTACTGAGCTAGGATACCAAACAATCCCCTAGGAAGAATGCATTTCCACTAGTACTTTTCCGATCATCTATACTTCCAGCCCAATCAGCGTCGGTGTATGCAGTTACAGTCAGTGTTGAGTTCTTTGGGTACCAAAGACCGAAATCAGAAGCTCCCTTCAGATATGTTAGAATTCTTTTTACAGCTAATAAATGGGATTGTTTGGCAACAGGTTGAAATCTTACCACCATTCCTACTGCTTGCATTATGTTTGGTCGTGTAGTTGTTAAGTATAGAAGGGCTCCAATCATTGACTTGTAATGAGTTGCATCTACTAGAGGGGAGTCATCATCTTTGCTCAGTTTGTAGTTTGTGGTCATAGGTGTGCTCACAGGTGCACAATCCTCCATTCCATAATTTTTTAGCATGTCTTTTAGATATTTGGTTTGAGATATACACAATCCTGCTCTGGTTTGAGATATTTGAAGTCCAAGGAAGTGGGACAGCTCTCCTATCATTGACATCTCAAACTCTTTTGACATGTTTTTAGAAAATTCATGGCTCATTTCATCATTATTACTAGCAAAAATCAGATCATCGACATAAGCAAGAGCAACTAGAAACTTACCTTCATCTGTCTTTATGTATAGATTACTTCTAGCCACTCCCTTTTTGAAGCCTTGTTGTTGTAGATAGTGATCCAGTCTTGCATACCAAGCTCTAGGAGCTTGTTTCAACCCATATAAAGCCTTTTTCAACTTACAAACTAAGTCCTTTCCTGTTGTTAGATCAAAACCTTCTAGCTGCTCCATGTAGACTTCCTCCTTGAGTTCCCCATTTAGAAATGTCGATTTCACGTCCATTTGATTGATTTTGAATCCTTTTGAGCAAGAAAATGCCAAGAACATCCTGATAGCTTCCATACGAGCCACTGGTGCAAATGTCTCTTCAAAGTCAATTCCTTCAATTTGTGAATAGCCTTTGCAGACAAGTCTTGCCTTGTTTCTGATAACCTGTCCTTCCTCATTCATTTTATTTTTGAACACCCATTTGGTTCCTATTATGTTTTTGTCCTTTGGATGAGGTACCAGCTCCCATGTCTTGTTCTTCTCAATTTGGGTGATTTCTTCTTCCATGGCTTTTACCCAATGAGGATCCTTACTTGCTTCTACAAATGTTCTGGTTCAATCATAGATAGGAGGGCAATGACTTTTCTCTTGGGTGTGATTGTTATCCTTCTTCGGGTCAGCACACCTTCATCTTTATCGCCAATGATCTGCTCTTCTGGATGATGTCTTTGGACATACTTCATCTTTGAAGGGGTATTAGTTGGTTCTCTTTCCTCTTCTTCTTCTTCTACTTCCTCATCTATTTCTTCTTCTTTAGGTTCTTCTTCTTCAATGAGAGAGTCATCTTCATGTTCTTCAATTTCCCTTTCTAGAAGATCTTCATCAACCTTTACATCAATGCTTTCCACTATTTTCTTCAGTCGATAATTGTAGCACTTGTAAGCCTTGCTCTGTGTAGAGTATCCAAGAAATATCCCTTCATCAACCCGAGAATCAAACTTTCTATGTGAGCCATCATTTATTTTTATGAAGCACTTGCTTCCAAATATCTTGAAGTGCTTCACCGAAGCAGGTCTTCCTTTCCATAGCTCATAAGGATTTTTTTCACAATTTGGTCTTAATTGAGTTCGATTCAATGTATAGACAGTTGTTCCTGCTGCTTCTCTCCAGAATTTAGGTTGTAAGTCTGCTGCTATTAGCATAGTTCTTGCCATTTCTTGGACTGTTCGATTTCTTCTTTCAACTACCCCATTTTGCTGAGGTGTTCTGGCAGCTGAGAATTCCCTTGTAATTCCATGAATATTACAGAACTCACTAAACTCGTTTGATGTGAATTCTCCTCCTCTATCTGTTCTGAGGCACTTAATTTTTGAATCTTTTTCATTTTCTACAAGGGCTTTTAGATTCTTAAAACACTCAAAAGTTTCAGATTTATACTTTATGAAATATATCCACATCATTCTAGTATAATCATCAACAAATAACACAAAGTACCTTTCTCCTTGGAGTGCTTGATTTCTATTTGGCCCACATACATCAACATGGATGATCTCTAAGGGCTTCAATGTAGAGTGTTCCTTTGTCTTGTGGTTGATTCTGGTCTTCTTTCCATATTGACATGGACCGCATACTGCTTGATTTGGTTTGAACAGCCTTGGGATGTCTCGTACAACTTTGATCTTGCTGATATTGATCAGATTTTCGAAGCTTGTATGTCTAAGTTGCTTGTGCCACAGCCAACTCTCATCTGTCTGACTCAGGTAGCATTTATTTTCTTGAATCTTGTTCAGAATGTAAATGTTGTCTGGTGTCCTCACCCCTTTTGCCACAATTTTCCCTGAGGCAGAGTTCCTTATTTCACAGTCTTTGGTGCTGAAAACAACCTTATGTCCTTGATCACAGATTTGGCTGACACTCAAGAGGTTGTGTTTGAGTCCATCAACCAGCAAAGCATCTTGAGCTTTTCCTTTTCCATTGATCAGAGTAATTGTTCCTTTTCCTGCAATTCTGCCAGATCCGCTTCCAAAGGACACATTCCCTTCCTTTTTTCTCAGTGAGACAAACTTCCTTCTATCTCCTGTCATGTGTCTAGAGCACCCACTATCTATAAACCACTGGTTTCCATTATTTTGAGCATATAGAGCCAGGCCGCATTTGTCCATGCTCGAGTTATTGCTACTCGTCTTCCTTCCTTTGAGTGGGCAGTCTTGTTCATAGTGTCCATTATTGTAGTAGAAAGAGAAAATCAGATCAAATTTGGTCAAGGGATCAAATGAATTAAAGGTTTTGATTTGTCCCTACCTTTTGGGGGCATATGAATTGATTATTCTATCCTTTAGCTTTGTCTTTTCACTTCTGTGAGCCATACAATGTTTGGCTTGATGACCGAAGTTTTTACAGTGAAAGCAGTGTCCAAGAAAGATGGTTTTGTACTTGTTGAAGCAACCATGGTTTGAGTCGATTTCCTTCCTAGGAATTACTCCTCCCTCGTTCTTTGGATTTGCGATGGGCCCTTGGTGGAGTACAGGTTTGCATTTACTGTAGTGTCCATGGTTCGACTCCAAATTCTTCTTTGGAGTAATTCTCTCTTCATTCTTGGGATCTAGGGTGCACTTTTCATCTTTTGGATTGCAGGAAAGTGCATCGGCATAGCTTTTCGCATTATTCTTAGTGCTTGAGGATTCTCCTTTGAAACCTATTCCAGACTTGTCATGTTGAGGTTTTTGATTTTTCAGAATAGTCTCAAGTATTTGAGAGCTTTTACAGCCCTTTTTAATTTGCTCCAACTCCTTTCTCAGAGACACTATTTCGGTCTTGCATTCTTCACAAGTCTCTTCCTTTTCTTTAAGCTTTGCTTCTAAGAGATCTTCTCTCCTTATTTCCTCGTTTTCCACTTTGATAGAAATGATTTTGTTCCGTAGTTTCTCATTTTCTTCAATGGCACTTATTAACAGTTCATCTACATTTCCTTCCAGCCCTGAGTCATCAACATCTGCGAGTGCCATGAATAATGCTTATTGGCTTTCATCATGATCACTTTCCTCATCTGATTTCTTTTTGATGACCATAAACTTATCCTCATCAGACTCATCTTGCTTGGAGAAGAAGTTTTTCTTATTGAACCCTTTCTTTTTATGTGCCATTCTTTTAGAATTTCCTTCATCATCACTGTCGTGTTTATGAGGACATTTTGCTGCGTAATGACCTATTTTACCACATTTAAAACAGATAAGAGGATACTTGTCTTTAAGCTTAGATCCTCTCTTCAGTTTTCGTACAAATTGAGCCAATTCGGATTCCACATCTGACTCATCACTACAGTCATTCCTTTCTTTCCCCTTCTTTGACTTTGAGACCTTGAATGCTGCATCTTTGGAGCTTGGGCCACCTTTCCTCATTTCATAGGCAATGAGAATTCCATGGAGTTCATCCATTTTGAGGGTATCTAGATCCTTTGCTTCTTCTATAGTGCTTATTTTGGAGTCAAATCTGTTTGGAAGAGACCTCAATACCTTTTGAACAATGGTACTTTCTTCCACTTTTTTGTCCAATCCTTTCAAGGAATTTACCACTTCAGCTACTCGGAGGAGGTATGCTGAAATATCTTCTTCATCTTCCATCCTCAAACTTTCAAATTGTCTTCTGTGTGACTTTTGAGTCTCCATCGTACAGGCCAACTAGCTTCTCCCACATTTCTTTGGCAGAGGTACAGTGCATGATTTTTGTAAACTCGAAATCAGTGATTCCACTAGTGATGGAGTTCATGGCCTTTGCATTTGCGATGTATGCTTTCCTCTCGTCTTGGTTTGTTGGAAGAGTGGAAGTAGTTTTGTATTCATTTTGAAAAAAATTCCAGACTTCAGGTCCAAGGGACATTAAGTAGTAGGTCATTCTTTTCTTCTAGAAACCAAAGTTAGTGCCATTGAACAAAGGAGGTCTTCCTGATGCTTCGTGATTTCTCATCATGGGTGTGGATCCTTCTTCAAGCTATTAGGCTAGTATGAAGAAGCCGGCTCTGATACCAATTGTTGGAAATACTGAGAGGGGGGTGAATCAGTATTTATTACTTTTTTTATTCTAGTGATTGCCAAAGCATATATAGATATGTATATGTATACACAGAACACAGAAACCAGCAGCTAGAATAAATGCTTTTATTAAAACTCAAGACAGTATAATGCAATAAATACAATATAAGTATATATCCGACTGTGAATAGTTTCCAACCTCCAACTTGGACTTCAGTGAGGCTCCAACCTCCAGAGCACCAACTCTATTTAGCAGTGGTTCTGCACTTAGGAGCACCTACCCCTAATGACTTTAGTCCTGTTCAGTTCTGAGGCTCCAACCCAATCTTAGTATCAACTGTTTTGTTGCAGTTTTCTGCACCCAACCCTGCTGAGCTTCTGCCTTTCTCCAGTTCTCCTACTTCTCTGGTCTCTCCTGCCTCTTGCCTGTTCTTCGGCTTCCTCTCTTACAGATTATGCATACCTCTATTTTTTGCTTCATCTTGTGTTTCTGTTTTTATGTGTTTCAGGCAACTCTGACTGATCGTTTCCACTTTCCACTGCCTTTTTGGCTTCCTCCTTGGTCGTTGTAGATTCCTCTACCTCGCTTGATCCTTCGATTTCCCTCCACAGTCGTTGTGGCTTCCTCTTAGCTGTTCGAGTTCAGTGATACTCCATGGATACGTAAATTCATAAGAGAAGTCCAAAGGGAAAAAAACTCAGAAAAATCATTGTTACATGTTGCACCGTAACAGCGTTCATTTTTCCAATCATTATTCACAGACTTATTACTTCACGGAAACCATATAAACGAGGCTATAGCCATATAGAGGTCCTGTTAGCCTCCTATACCAATAGGTTCTCATCTCTCATGATTGACAGTGGAAGTGCCAAAAATGTCTACCTTCCATGCTGCTAAGGTTCCATTTTTGTGAAAGAAACAGACAGTTTAAAAAATGTAAAGAGGGTATGCCTTAAAAGAAAAATCAAAGGGCAAGAAAATGAATTGGTCAGAGAAAAAATAAAAGAAATGAACCCCAAACAAAGACCATGAAAGTGGCTATTTCAAATTTCCACTGCTACTTGGGTGGGTGGCCCAACAGCTCAAGCTGGGCCTCTCCATGTTTTAAATTTTATGTTGTAGACTAGAGAAGAAGTACCTGTTCAAACAGTTCAAGCTTGACAGATGACTAGGTTGATAGAGAAAGAAAGGAGCCCAACTGCTTAATCTGGGCCCTTGGAAGTCATAAGGGTAGACTTAGATAGGAGGGCAGCAAAAAGAAAAAAAAATTATCAGGGTCTGCAAGACCAAGTGCACCCATACAAAATGAAGAAAAAACATTAGGCATAATAGGCAGGGTAGGCAGTTGAAGGTTGCAGAAAGCAAAATCCAAGCACATCACTTGGAGCAAATCAAAGTGGCCATCAGCAGGAAAGGCAATAGCAATGGCCTATATGGCAAAGTGCTAAGTCATCACTAACTTCCCTCATCCCCTTCAAAGTTTCTTACTAACCTCCCATGAGCACTGCAGGATCTGCCTGGTCAGTCCTCCTTATACTCTTCATTTGTACAAATTTTATGTTATAAATGACTTCTTTCTTTGAAAAGAAGCCACATTTCTTGTGTAAAAACTCTTTTCATTTTGATCTACTTCCTAACTAAGTTTGATTCCTGAAAAGCTTAGTAACTACCACTTCCCATTCTCATTCCCCCCCAGTACTAACTACTAACTGTATTTACATTAAATCCCCTATGTCCCCCTTTCCCCTACTATTATAACACCATGGTGTATAATACCCCAAGCAATGTATAAATACCCCCCCTTTAGCACTATAGCTAAATAAGTTTGTCTAAGGGAGACATTAGTCCACCAGGGACTATGGTTAACCCTGCTTTGGGGTTGCTCTAACCTCTGGTCAGAGTAATAACCTGCACTTATCCCTCATTTCCCCTTTTTTCCTAAAAAATCTCATAAAGCCCCTTTCCCTCTGCTCAAACCTAATTCTAACCCTTTGTTCCCCCCGACAGATTAATTCAAAAACCCACAAAAACCCCAAAACCCAAAGTCCCGCGCCCCAAATATCAAACTGAATATTTTAATGGTCGGGCGGGACCCAACCCAAAGTTGCGCAATCGATCAATAGCGCCCGCCAACCGTCGATCATCCTCCGCCCCCGATCCAACGGTGGGCGGTCTTTTTCAAACCCCGACATGCCTCCCTTTAACGTCCGGGGAGATGGCGGTATTGGTGGCCGTACCCGGGACACGTGGCAAGCGGCGGGGTTGTTCGGAGCCCCCCTCCCCGATACCGCCTTCGCCCAAAGGTGGTGCGGGGAGACCGCTTACCACCTCCCCGATACCACCTCCCTGCTATGTCACCCACACGTCATCATGACGTTGTGCCGCCTCCGCCCGCCCTCGCGCCTCGTGGCCCTCCACGCAACCCTGCCACCGCTCTCCGCCCGCCACCGTGTCCAGTCACTCTGGCCTCAAGCTCGGCGTCCACGTCACCCTCCGTACCCCGGGCCCCGCCATGACATCATGCTGACGTCATCGGCAGAAAAGCGCCTATGTCCCTTTTTGTCCAAATTTGTCGTTAAAAAGCCCGTTTTTGGCCGTTTTATGTCATTTTTGAGCGAAAGTGACTGAGCCGTTGTAAGGCTTTTCGCCACGAAATTGCTTCCTAAACACCAAATTCAAAGTTGGAGCCGCCACAACTCGTCAATTCAGCTGCATCGAGCACCCCTGTCCGACCCGAAGACTTTTTGTGATGTTTATCCAGGTATTCACCACAATTCCCTTGTTTTGCCCCTATGTATACCATTTCTCTGCAAATTCTCCATTAAGCACCTGTCAAAGTCCCAAATTGAAGCTGTCTATTACTTAAATTGGAACTAAATCAACCCACATTGCCCCAGCTCCATAAATTTGATATTGAAACAATAAATTCACAGGCTAAAGTTGCAAATTTATCCTTGAGCTGCTTGGCATTGTTCCCTTTTGTCGGGTGCATGCCCAAAGCTGCATTTCACCAATTTGAATCCTTCATACCCTCTGCAATTCATCTTCATCAATTCACAATCCCTGTGAATTTAACCAAGCAAAGCAGAGACAGTCCTTCATAGCCTGCCTATTCCACTTGAGGAAAACTTCTAGCACTACCTGCATTCAATCTGTCATTTGAGCTTTCGGGAACCTTGCAAGTTATTACACTTTCCTTATTCAATTCAGACTACATGATGGCTGCTCCTGCACCCACAGCCCTCAGTGTTGCTCCCATAAATGCACCAAATAAAGACCTGGAGTCCTTGCCTCTTGCTGACAGGGACTACCTCATCCAAGACTTTGCGGGTAACAGGGACCATTTGCAGACCTTCAGGCAATTGAGAGATGACTACCTGAATGGCAAGGATACATATGGGATATGGGAGTCAAATCTGCCATACTACTGTCTCCCCTCTGTCAACATTTTTCCAGAGATTATTCGCCTATGTGCTGAAAATTATGATGTGCAGCACAGAGCTGTTAAGTCTCCATCTGGGAGCATTCTCTTTCACATTAATGCTGAATCCATCAACCAGATGCTTAACTTCAATCAAACTGAGCTGTTGTTCCCTTTCTCCATGAACTATCTGTTGGACACAGGTGCCAAGATGTCCAGTGAAGACATTCAGAAAATCACCAAGATATTTATGAGTCCTGATTGCCAGCCCACAGGGCCACCTCCCTACTTGGATGTCTATTTTACTGATATAGGCAGACTTCTGTTGGACATGATTGCTTATGTGCTGGGATACAGAACCAGTGAGCATGTGGATGAAACAATGCTGGTATTTTTAGCTGCTTATAGCCTAGGCCAACCCCCTGCCCGCAAATATAATTTTGCCAAATTCATAGCTAACAAGATTCATGATCAGCTGTGCAAGGTAGACAGAGAGGGCATCTTCAAGTATTCATCTTATATCTACCACCTTTTCATGTACTATCAGTCTGAGGCTTTTCCATGCTACATCAAAAAGCTGGACTCTAAAGGGGAAAGAAGATATGTTATCTTTTGGACATCTGTCTATCATCAAGTGCAAAAGTCACCATATTCATATTGTGAATTCATTGATCAGTTTGTTTATCCAGTCTCTTGTTTATTAATGAGGTCCCCTCCTCCCAGAATATCATTTGAAATACAGAAGGTCCTGCAGCTCTCCAAGAATTACAAAATAGGTGATTGGTACCTATATGAGGATCATACAGTCATCAGAGTCTATGGTTGTGAGCTCTGTCCATACAGGCTCCCAAAATATGTGCCCATGAAGCTATTTGCCTTGGAGTATTATAGGCAGCTAATTCACTCTGACCTCACTCACTTTCACAGCTCCAAAAAGAAAGCCCATCTCAAGTTCAAGCACCACCTGGGCCCCTTCATAATGAATAAAAAATAGGGATGGAAAGATGCTGAGCTAATCCTTAAAGATAAGTACATGCTCTCAAAAAGCTTCCGTTGGGTCCCCTATGACCCTGAAGGCTTCATCACTGCTAGAAGAGTTAAGTACAGGCTGTTAGGCTATGAGCATTGCAAGTACCCACATATTGAAAAGTATGCCAATCAGCAAGAATGGCTGCAAGACACTTTAATTGAAAAATTAACTGAAGAAGAGATAATGCAAAAGAATGTCAAGGATTTGGAAAAGACTCTTGACTTGGATTCTGTGCAGCAGGTACCCTTCAAACGACCGCAGCCAGTAGGAGAAGGTACCTCGGCCTCAGCAGCTGCACCAACCACACAGACATCTTCCACAGCAGCACCAGGTACAGACAAGGGTAAAAGAATAATGGGTGCTGAAGAAGAAACAGTCAAAGAACAGCCTGCCTCCTCAATAGGGCAGCAACAAGAGCACACCCCCCCTCCACAAACTGAGCCACCAGCAGCTCCAATCTTGCAAACCCCAGCACATGAGGAGAGGGGTATGAAAAGAGACAGAGAAGAGTCCACTCCTGCTAGTGGATCCTCCCAGCAACCCCAGGCCAAGAGGCAAAGGGTTGATTCTCCGGAGATAGAAGAAATCAGTGAAGAAGTCCTTGACAGTTCAAGGAAAGATGGAGAAGGCAGCCAACATACAGGTACAAGCTTCTTTCAGCAAGAGCAGGGATTACAACTTGGTTTGGAAGTGTCCTCCTCCACTCAGCAGAGCAAGAAGCCCAAAAGCACTAAGGCTTCTTTCAAGCAAATAAAGGCACAAAATGACTTGCTGAGGGTGGAAGTCTATAAACAGTTTCTGAATGCAACACCTACCCAACAAGAAAGATTGGTGTCGGTTTATGACCTGAAAGAGGAGAAAATGATCCTCAGTCATTTCAAGCCTAAAGTGCCGCAACCAAAATCAACTGCAGATTTTGTGAGGACTAGGGTGGAGGTCATGGCCAAGGACATCCATCCCATGGACCAAATAGAACTCCACAAGCAAACTGGAGAAATGGTCTATGCCACCTTGGTGGATAGGGCAACCATGGCCCATGAGTTAAAAGAATCACTGAAAAATACCAACATTCAGTTGGATTTTGAGAGAATGTCCTCCATGGCCAAGGACAACAGAATAAAATCGCTGGAGGACATCATCATTGACTTAGGACATGATCCTAAGGATCCAAAGGGCGTAAGGACCCTACTCAAGAAAAAAGAAGATGACCTCAATGCACTGAAAAAGAGGTTAAAGCTGCTGCCCACAGAGCACCCTCAAACAACAGAGTTACAAAAGGAAAAGGAGGCCGATGAGCAACTGGACCTTATAATGCAGCTCAACCAGAAGGTCCTCGATTTGGAGAAGGAACTTGAAGGGGCATTACAAGATAAGCAGGGAGAATCTACATCCCAAGTTCCTCCAACCACTACAACCACAGCAGCAACAACAGAGGCAACAGCAGCCCCTGTCACAACCACAGCAGCAACAACAGAGGCAGCAATAGCCCCTGTCACAACCACAGCCGCAATAGAAGCAGCAATAACAATAGCTCCAGACTCAAGTACAAGCATGGAAGACTTGACCAAGGCTATTAAAGAAATGGAGCTCCAGGCCACTGAAATAAGGCAAGCCAAGGAAAAGTTGGCAGAGCTGGATACCAAATATGATAAATCAAAAATGACTGTGGCAGAGCAAGGAAGAGAGATAAAGGCTCTCAAAGAAAAGATAAAGGCCTTAGAGAAAGAGTTGAATCTAGAAATCACCATGGCTGAAATAAAAAGAATTCTTTGGGCCAAAATTGACCAATCCATCACTAAACAATGGAAGTCAATTAAAACTGTATATGAACAAATGGATTTAATTGGCCAAGCACAAATAGAAGTTCAGAAGGCCAAAACAATGCTGGGAAACAGGCCTGAGCAGGCCAATAGAATGATTGACTTTTTGAATAACCAAACTAAAGAAGAACTGGCAGCCTTCGGCATTGTCAACAGAACAGAGGTTGTCCTCACAGCTAGAAAGGTGCTAACTCTGAGGAATTTTGTACAGACCGTGGAGAGGAGATGCTATGAGATACAGGCTGAGGTGGATGAGTACCAACTTAAAATGGCAGCATTGCAACAAAAGGGACTGCCCAGCCTACTGAACGGTGCAGGAAGACTGATCTCCCGAGAACAGTATGCCACCAGGATGTCAAATTACATTGAAAATCAAATCACTGCATCTGGCAGTACTTCTGAAGAAACAGGGCCTCCAACAGGACAAAGCCTATACAATAAACTTGAAGGTCTATTTTTTATTGAAAATGAAGTAAAGCACCTTTTTGAAACTCCTCCAAATTTTTACAGATATACTGAAGCAGATGAGACCTTGGTGAAGATCCGAAGACACCAAATGCCCAAGGAGGATTGGTGGCAGGCAATGCTTCAAATTTTGCCACAATAGTCTCAGTTGCTCCATCCCAGTCGGCTACAGCTCAGCAAAAGTCAAACAGCAGAATAAAGGCAGCATTAAAGGCAGCTGAAAGGTGACTCAGCAAAAGACAGCGGCAGCAAGCAAAAGATAAGATATACGCACTTTTTGGACAGCGTATCCTCAACCGACTCCAACAAGCCACAAAGTCAACATCTTCTAACCATTTTGGACAGCTAAGGCACTGAAGAGTTACTACAGCATTTACTCCCTCAGCTACAACGCTCCAGGAGTTGGCATGACATTAATGAAGCATTTACTCTTCAGCTAGATATTTTCTTATGTAAATTATGTATATATACCTCCCCTAGAAATGTACGAGGGGTTGGTGATTTTCACTCTAAAGCAAATGTATTGTATACTTTCAGATTTTCTAATGCAAATGGCTGGACAAGCTCAGTGATCTCCTGAATGTTTGATGTCTTGCTGATGCCATGCGTGCTGTTGTAGAATTCTTGTGCTGTCAGATGGAATAATAAGTTTTTCTCAATCTTTGTTTTGTCTCCTTATGTTTATTAAATCATACACATGTCTCACTAATCTAGCAGTAAAGAAAAGGAATAGTACAGGATATGTTTGCTTACACCTTGTGCTCAATCTTTACTGTTGTAAATGTTTTCCTCGGAATTAATCATGGACATGAATTCTTAATTGCTCATGTTTTCATTAATTCTATAAATCTGAATGTTATATAGAAATTCTTCACTGCTTCTAAATAATATTCTCACTGTTTCTCCATACCAGTTTGTTGGAAGATTCTTAGATGCCTTTCATAGCCTGGCTACATCACACTTAATCACAATTTCGAAACATTGTTTCTCAGACACTTATCTGGCTCTGCAACATCACTAATGTATCAACACAGCATATCAAACAACTAAAGGAACACTGACTCCATGCCCAATGGCCTAGAACACTCTAGTGAGCACAAATATATATTGACTGAAGTCATCACCCAGAAAATTCCAAAAAACAAAACCTTGAACATCATAGCTAGCCTAATATTTTATACAAACAAAGCTAAAGCATACAGAGAGAGCCCTCTCTAGTCACAGGTAGGCTAGAACCTGTGACCAAAAGATTGGTTAGTGGTTACCTCGGCCGTATTCCCTTGGGAGTCAAAGGGAACAACCTGAGTGATAACAGGTCCCACATGCCACGTCATATCAGTAAAAAAAGAAAACGTGAAGTTAAACCTATCGTCCGATCATTCATCAGGCAATCCGATGACGTTAAACTACTCTGCCATTCTCCTATCACATCAATCAGAAACTCGTGCGATTGAAACCGCACCATTCAATCATCACATCGCGATCCGACGGTCGTTAAACTTCTTCGTCGTTCTCCTGTCACATCAACCCTGAAACTTGCACGATTATCCCAGCCATTCGATCATCCGCCACAAGATCTGACGGTGTTCGCAGCTCCCGCCCCACGAACTTGCGCGCACGATAGCCTGTGGGGAAAGCTGCTTCCCCACCATCCCATCTGCCACGCGACGCTTTATTACAAGATCACGCCATCTCGTACGTAAACCACTTTTTTCCGTGAGCGGTGCGGGGAAACCGCTTACCGCCGTCCCCGCTTGCTATCTCTCGTGCATCTTCATCATCCGGTAGCCATCGGATCTTTTCGCTGGAAATCTGACGGCTCATGTTTGTTCGCTGTTAAACGTGTCCACTGCTCCTCCGATAGCTCCTGATAACTCTGTCTACTTCCTCTATAGCTCCGATGGCTCTGTGTACTATCCAACCAGCATTCTGCACCCCGTGGAGTCATTGTTGGGAAACCTATGGATCCCGTTATTTATATGCAACAGCCACGGTCTCCTGTGGCCTATATGCACAATATGTTGCAGTGTGGATACATGCACATAGGCGAATCAAAATCACCCAACTCCAGATAGCTAAGGCATGATGACTTGATCATGATTTGGTTGAGGGCTACATCTTCATTTTTATCTTCCTTTTGGGCTTTCTCTTCTCTGTCTGCTCCTCTAGTGGCTCTGTCTACTCCTTGAATATTGCCATATTGACATCAATGACAATGTGTGTCCAACAGAGGATATTATTTCTAGGTTTTCCCCTTGGAGGGTTTTTTCCCTGACTTGGAGCCTACTTCTTGTTTCCATTGTCTTTATTGGTTTTCTCTTGATAAATTTTTGATGAAAATGTATAATAAAGAAACATAAGAAGATAACTAAAGTTCAAAAGCAATTATTAAGGTTAAGGAGAATTTGAATTAATCACTTCCCTACTACATGCTTTGACACAAACATCTAGGATTGTGCCAAATTACCAGAAGAGATTCAAGTTTTAAGAAAATAAAAGGCATAATAGAAGGAACAACCTTCCAAGAGGATGTAATGAATTGAGATTGTTAAGATGCTTTTTATCACCAAAAAATGATCACCTAGCCATTTTTAACTAAGTAGATCAAAATACCTCATGTAGGATTAATTTTACCATAGTAAAATCACTTTCACTATGGAAAAAAAATTAGTAAACCACTTTTATTAAATTATTTTCTGATTTAAATCAAAAAACCCATGACAATAATTAGATAAATCATTATTTATTTAATTTTCTCTAGGAATAATTATTAAATCATTATTCCTTGTCACATTTGACTAAATCCCCTAGGAATAATTAAATAAATCATTATTTCTTTAATATTCCTTATTTCTATTATTAGAATAATTGTTAAATCACTATTTAATAATTATTTCAATTTCACATCATTCTTAATCTACTGAAATAATTAATAAATCATTTCATTTGTTAATTATTTCTAAATAAATATATTTAACCATTTTAAATGTTTTTGCCCTTTCCAATAAATATAATAAAGTATTCCAAGTGTTTAGACCTTGATTTGGTTAATATTATTTTATTATTCTCCATTTTCTAGATTAACTCAATACTTTGTTATAAATAGGAGGGTTTTCTATTCATCCTTCACCATGATCATAATCATCGTCACCATTATCATATTTTTTCTTTTGAGCTCCCATTTGAGTTCTCCACATTTTGTGTGGGTTTTTCACATATTGAGAGAGAAGATCATTCTATGAAGCATCAAGGACATCAAAGAATCCATCCCACAGAGGGGTATTCACAAACTCTTTTTATAGATCTCCTTCACCATGTGTTTTTAATAAATAATTTGTTCAATTAAAGTCTTTCCATTTAGGTTATTGCATTGGATATCTTTATTGGTGCTTTCTATTCTGGATCATTTATACTTTTGTTGCAGCTTTTTCCATTTTTATTGCAGATCTAAATCGTAAGCAACCATAAAATTGTTGCTAGGGTAACTTGTTAATTTTTCATAGGGTTGCATTGTTATTTTCTTTTATAATTGCATTTCAGCATTAATACACTAAGTTCACCACATATATTCATTAAATTATTTAGATCTACACCATTATACATCAGCATATGCAATTACATGGAAAGAACAACATCATCATCATCATCAATGCAGCGGAACATAAAAGGAACAGTAAAAGAAAAGCATGCACATACATAGAGACATTAGGATTGGTCCAAGACCAGGGAAAAACCCACAATGGGGAAAACCCTTGCAAATATTCTTCTTCTTAGATCGTTATCAAATGGTTTTGCAAAATAGAGTACAATGATCCATGATTTTATCTATGCAACAAAACAACTATGATATCCTTGAAACAGATCTAATCATGTGTTGGGTCCCTATAATACTAGTGATTTCCCCATTACTATTGTAGTTATACCCCTTATTTATATTGTTGTGCCCCTATTACCCCCATATTGTTATTTCTGTGCCCCATAGAATCCCTCTATTGTTATTTTTGTGGCTTTATATTATTATTGTTAGGTCGGCTGGATTATATTGTGACTCCTTAGACTCCTATATATAGAAAGGAAGTTTTGTCATTTGTATCATCCAAGAATTGTTCATTTATGTAATGTAAAGGAGGTTGCCCCCTCAAAGAGGCTGAATTCTAAGGCGTTGATCTATCTTTTCTTGAGCTGGTTTCATTACATTTGGTATCAGAGCTTTGGATTCTAGGGTTTCGCTGCTCCAAACAGGTCATCGTGGCATTTTCGCTATAACTTTTTTCTGTGATGTTTCAGAAGTTGCAAACAAAACCCATTTGAGAAGAAATCGCGCTGAACCTTGGGTCCAAATTTCAGAGCTTTTTGTGCGATATTTGTGGAGATATGATCTGAGGAAGTTGGTCTTTTTGCAAACTCCTGAATTACATTCAAAACAGGTGACCTGGGGAAAATCTTCATAACTTTCTCTCTGGGGATCGGATTGAAATTTCGTAAGAAGTTGCAGAAAGAGGACGGACTATAGTTTCTTTTTTGTGTGTTTCAGATTCAAAGGTTGAAACAATGACTCGTGGCATGTCGTACAAGTTCGCTCTACTGAACCAGTCTAAAAGCAAGTCACTGTGGGAGATTTCACATAACTCTTCCTTGGAGAATCCAATTTGGCTCAGACTTGTGGCATTGGAAAGAGGACGCAGAAGGCTACTATAGGTAGCAATTTCAGAACTAGATGATTTGAAATTACAGAGATACATCAGATTCAATATCAGGCTTCTATAAAGTGAAAAAAGGTGTGTAGTTTTTTTTTTTAATTTTTGTGTAAGCTTGGTTTAACGGAATTCAAAGGGCATAGTAAAGCATTATTATCGGTAACTGATGCCCCGAGGAAAAAAAATGCAAACACCTAGTAAGGAACCTGAAAGCTCTAGCATGACTCATGAAGAAGAGGAAGAAATGCTACATGATATATCAAAATTACAAGAACAAGTGCAACAAATGTCACGCTCACAAAAGTTAACAGATGCTAAGATAAATGGCGTGGAAGCTAAGATAAGTGGCGTGGAATCCAAGGTAAATGGCGTGGAATCTAAGATAAAGGGCATGGAAGCTAAGATGGATGAGTCAAAGACAGATTTGAAGAGAGACATGGCAGATTTGAAGATAGATTTGAAGACAGACATGGAAGAATTGAAGAAGTTGCTACAAGAAAGGGTCACTAATGGTGAAAAGGTAGTAAAGGAAACTCATGATGAGAACAAAAGAAATGTTAATCATGATTCCATAGATGCTAATGTTGGATCGAAGAATCACCATATTCCAAAAATCGATATGAGGAAGTTTGATGGCAAGGATCCCGCCACATGGATATTACAGATGGAGCAATTCTTCGATCTCAATAATGTGCAAAACGCACAAAAGGTACGTATGGCAACTGTATATTTGGAACCAAATCAGTTTGTATGGTATCAATGGCTTTGTTCTCGTAAACAATTTATCACTTGGGCAATTTTTACGGAAGAATTGATAGCACATTATGAAGATACAAAAAGCAACACTTTTTTTAGCCAATTGATAAGTCTCAAACAAAAGGGTTCAGTAATGGAGCACATTGAGGAGTTCCAAAAATTGAACATAAGGGTAAAAGATATTCCAGAGGAGCATAGGATTGATGTGTTCATAGGGTCTTTAAAGGATAATATCCAACATGATGTTCGCCTTTGGGAACCTGATTCATTAGAGAAGGCATTCAGGTTAGCAAGAAAAATGGAAAGCAAAATTATGGCAACCAGGAAGCATACCACTCACAACTATAAAGACGGAAGTGTTGTTGGCCCTAGTCTTCCACAACCTATAAGGTTGACACCACAACAATTGGAAGAAAAAAGAGCAAAAGGGCTTTGTTACAGTTGTGATAGCAAATACACTAAAGGTCATAAGTGTGCTGAGAAGAAATTATTCTACATAGATTGTGAAGAGGAAGAAGAAAAGGAGCAAGAAAGGTCAAAAGAAGAAGATATACTCCAGGAACAAAGCCTAGATGAAGAAAAAATAAATCCGACCATATCTTGTAATGCATTGGCGGGAATTACCACTCCTCAAACCATCAAGATAGAAGGACAAATCAAGAAGAAAAAGGTAATAGTGTTGATTGATTCAGGAAGCACCCACAATTTTATTCATTGTAGGGTAGCAAAAGAATTGAATTGCTTCCTATATCCAGCACCAGAGTGTCAAGTGATGATTGCAAATGGAGGAACAATAAATTGCTCTGGAAAGTGCCATAATATCAAGCTATCCATGGGAGAATATGTATTGACTAGCCCAATGCTTTCCATTCCAATGGGAGGTGCTGATGTTGTACTAGGAGTCCAATGGCTACAATCCTTGGGTACAATAGCTTTTAATTTTCAAGAACTTTTCATCAAATTTTCTACGGAAGGAAAGGAAGTTGAATTAAGGGGTATTGCAGGGAAACCAGGAAAGATAATCAGCTCTAATGGTATGACAAAGCTTCTAAAAAAGGAGCAAAGAGGTGTAATTGCACAATTATGTTCGCTAGATGTTTCCACATTGGAATCATCTATTTCTCCAGATCTCCAAAAAGTCCTGGACAATCATTCCAAGGTATTTGAGACTCCCAAGGGTCTCCCACCTATGCGTGATCATGATCATGCTATTCATCTGATTCCAGGAAGTGTTCCTCCAAACATCAGGCCGTACAGATATCCCTATGTCCAAAAAAGTGAAATTGAACGTATGGTTGCAGAAATGCTAGAGGCTGGTATAATTCAACCGAGTCAAAGTTCTTTCTCAGCTCCAGTAGTATTGGTGCACAAGAAGGATGGATCATGGCGCATGTGTCCGAATTATAGGGAGCTCAACAAGCTCACTATTAAAGATAAGTTCCCCATTCCTGTTATTGATGAATTACTGGATGAATTGCATGGATCAATTTACTTCACCAAGTTGGATCTTCGTTCGGGATATCATCAAATCAGAATGAAGATTGAAGACATTCCGAAAATGGCATTTAGAACTCATGAGGGTCATTATGAATTTTTGGTCATGCCTTTTGGCCTTACCAATGCACCTTCAACATTTCAAGGTTTGATGAATTCAATTTTCAAACCATTCCTTAGAAAATTTGTGTTAGTATTTTTTGATGATATACTAATCTACAGCAAGTCTTGGAAGGATCATGTTGAACATGTTGACAGGGTGCTACAACTATTGGAGGAGAAACAATTATATGCAAAAAGATCCAAATGTTTCTTTGGAGTCCAGGAGGTGGAATATTTGGGTCATATTGTATCTCATGAAGGAGTTAAGGTAGACCCTAGCAAAATTAAAGCCATTAAGGAATGGAAAATCCCCACATCCATAAAGCATCTGCGAGGATTTCTTGGGTTGACAGGGTATTATCGCAAGTTTGTTAAGAATTATGGGAGAATAGCAGCACCTCTAACAACATTATTGAAGAAAGATTCATTTTCATGGACTCCGGAAGCAACAAAGGCCTTTGAACATCTTAAAGAGGCAATGTGCCAAGCACCGGTCTTAGCTACACCGGACTTCACAAAAACCTTTATTGTGGAATGTGATGCTTCAGGAAATGGAATTGGTGCTGTTCTAATGCAAGATGAAAGACCCATTGCTTTTGAAAGTCGTCCAATCAAGGGAAAGTTTTTAAGCAAAGCTATTTATGAGAAGGAAATGTTGGCAATACTCCATGCACTTAAGAAATGGCGACCCTACCTAATGGGAAGACACTTCAAGGTAAAAACGGATCATGATAGCCTTAAATACTTTTTAGAACAAAGATTATCCTCTGAAGAGCAACAAAAGTGGGTCACAAAGATGTTGGGTTATGACTTTGAAATCATCTACAAAAAAGGGAAGCAAAATGTGGTGGCAGATGCACTCTCAAGAAAGGATGAGGATGTGGAAGCATTGTTGTGTGCCATTTCTATTATCCAACCAGATTGGATAAACGAAGCAAGGGAGGAATGGAAGAATGACGAAGAAGTGTGGGCACTTATTCGAAAGCTACAACAAGATTCCAGTACTTCTGATACATTTAGCTGGCAAAATGATTCGTTATGGTACAAAGATCGCTTATACCTCTGTAAGAATTCCCAGCTAAAACAAAAGATTCTTATGGAATTGCACACTTCTCCCTTAGGAGGGCACTCAGGATTTTTAAAAACTTACCACAGGGTTAAGAAGGAATTTTTTTGGGATGGCCTTAAATCAGATATTCAAAAGTTTGTGGCGGAATGTTTGGTTTGCCAACAAAATAAAGTTGAAACAATTAAGACACCGGGTCTATTACAACCTTTATCCATTCCAAGCCAACGTTGGGAGGAGGTTTCAATGGATTTTATCACAGGTTTACCCAAGTCTGAGGGAAAGAGTGTCATCATGGTGGTAGTTGACAGACTTACCAAGTATGCACACTTTTGTGCATTATCACATCCATTTAAAGCCAGTACAGTTTCTACTGCATTTATGGAAACAATTCAAAAGCTACATGGAAACCCAAAGATTATTGTAAGTGACAGAGATCCCATTTTCACTGGAAATTTTTGGACAGAATTATTTTCTTGTCTTGGTACTCAGTTAGCTCATAGCTCATCTTATCATCCTCAATCTGATGGGCAAACTGAGATAGTAAACAAATGTTTGGAAGGATATCTTCGTTGCTTTGTATCTGATAAACAGACACAATGGGTCAAATGGTTGCCTCTGGCTGAATGGTGGTATAACACTTCCTTCCATACAGCAACAAAAATGACCCCATTTATGGCACTTTATGGGTATCAACCACCATCCATCACATCATATTTAAGAGAAAATTCTAAGGTTCAGGCAGTGGAACATCACATCGAACATCAACAACAAGTCCTCCAACTCTTAAAGGATAACCTCGTGTTGGCACAAAATAGAATGAAACAACAGGCAGATCAACATCGCAGTGAAAGAAGTTTTGATGTAGGTGATTGGGTATTCCTACGGCTACAACCATATAAGCAAATGTCCCTAAAGCAAGCTAAGAAGGATAATAAATTATCACCAAAGTATTATGGTCCGTACAAGGTGTTGCAAAAGATTGGTACTATGGCATACAAATTGGAGCTTCCTGCAGCTTCTCGATTGCACCCAGTTTTCCATGTTTCATGTTTAAAGAAGGTTATAGGTGACAAGCTCCCAATTCAAACAATATTGCCAGAACTTGACGAGGAAGGAAAAATTATATTGGAACCGGAAGCAGTCACAGAAACAAGAACTCGACAGCTACGAAATCGATCAATTTCAGAGTATCTTATCAAGTGGAAGAACTTATCCGCTGAAGATTCCACATGGGAGGATGAGAATTTTATGCAGAAGTATCCAGAACTACTCAAGCGTTGAGGACAACACTTTTTTGAAGGAGAGGGGCATGTTGGGTCCCTATAATACTAGTGATTACCCCATTACTATTGTAGTTATACCCCTTATTTATATTGTTGTGCCCCTATTACCCCCATATTGTTATTTCTGTGCCCCATAGAATCCCTCTATTGTTATTTTTGTGGCTTTATATTATTATTGTTAGGTCGGCTGGATTATATTGTGACTCCTTAGACTCCTATATATAGAAAGGAGGTTTTGTCATTTGTATCATCCAAGAATTGTTCATTTATGTAATGTAAAGGAGGTTTCCCCCTCGAAGAGGCTGAATTCTAAGGCGTTGATCTATCTTTTCTATCTTTTCTTGAGCTGGTTTCATAACATCATGCTTGAAAACAAAACCCTGATTTTAATGACTGTAATATGTTGTCACTGACTGTAGACAATTGTTGGATACTACTCTCACTGTGATGAACATTGTTGAACATCGAGCGAAAACTTCAGAATACTGAAATTTCATCTTTGAGTCTCAGACGTAGCGAGGAGGAGTTGTGTGAGTGTCTATAGCAAACCTGGACGCGTTTTATGAACTATATGCTAGCATCTATGGCATCTCGGATGCTACCAAACTATTATGTGCATGCATGTGGAGACCAACTCATCAAATCTGCTCAAAAACTCTTGGATGCTCTCTTATAGTTACTGTGCATGTGTCTAGGACCTCTCGAACACTCTCTAGACCACTCTCTACGAGTGTCTAGGGACCAACACCTCTAGATATGCCTCTGCAACCCTGGACGCTCTCAAAATATTTTGTGCTAGTGTCTATGTGTCTCTCGACGCTATCATAGGCTTGTGTTCCAACATCCAAGGACTAAAATTCCCATTTATGTGCCAATGTCTAGGGCTAGAAATCCCTAGATCAGTGCAAGCTTCAACCCTGAGATTGCGGACCCATGCGCGAACTTTGCTCCAACAAACCTGTGCGAACTAAGACAATAAGAGAAGAGAATATGGCTTGATCGAATGTGTCCAAATGATCTTGAGTTCTCTTCTATTTATAGTCTTTCATGAGGTTACACTTGGGGTTAAGCAGTTACCCATGTGGTTAGGGTTGACCCATTCCATAATACATGTATGAATAAAATAATTCATAACTCAACTTCCGCTCGACCAAGTTGGGTGATCTTTAGGTTGATTTTGGTCCTCTCTAAAAGATGAATATAATGCAATCATTATCTTGGTCATTTGATCTGTCCAAGGTGGAATTTGGTCGCAGTTGAAAAAATTAACACTCCCTCTCAACTAGGGAGAATTCTACCTACCAATATTTGTCCATCGATCAATATACCATTCTGGAATATTCAAGTATCATCACGTATCATCACGGATCATCTCTGTCATGTAGTCATCATGTTATTTCCATCTCAAGTGTATCATCATCACAAATCATCATTGTACATCTCGATCTATCCTTTACTTATTCTTACTTATCTCTTGATTATTCATTCTCAGATCTAGAAGAAGAATAATTTGTTACCGGAGGGGATATCAGGCTACCTCCCTCTATCCATTAGCCTACTACCTTAAATCTCTACCAACGGGCTACTACCCGGAATATCATCATCGATCATCATCGGAGAGCATATTATCAGGGAGCACATCTCAACCTAGAACCACATCGGGGAGCACATCTTGACCTGGAATCTCATGGGGGAGCTATACATCTACAACCCCATATCTGGCAATAGGATAACTCATCATATAGGGGAGTACACCCTTGACCCTAGAATCTCATCGGGGAGCTTACCCTCAACCCAAACTTTCATTTGGGAGCTTACCCTCAACCCAGAATCCTATTGCCTACCAATCTTCCCAACAATGGCTCTCAGTAGTCATGTCATAGAACACCTATATCATAATCAGCTTGGGTTATACACCCCAAGTACACTTTCAACTCGTTGGTCAGACGAGAAGCGATATTCCCAACAAGCCCTGCTTGTGGATATGATGCCAACTGGGGTATATTATGCAAAGACCAGACAAGGGACTAGCACCCTCAACCCTATGGGTAACAGATAGGGGTCATTCCCTATTTTCTAGAGTTCCCTCAACCCCAGGAGACCTTATCCCTCAATTCCTTACCCTGGGAGCTCAAACAAGGGGGAAGAATTAGTTGTGTTCTCGATCAATGCTCCTCTCATCATTCTCATATCTAGTATCAGTTTATCTCAATAGAAGTTGTTTCCTGTTCATACAGAACATCAAATAAAATATCATGTCAGAACATAAATAATCATATAAATCACAAAATCATACCATAATCATCCTCCCTTTCAAGGAGGTGCCAACCACAAGCCTAATCTTGTTTCTAACAATTGCATTATCTCAGTCTATGAGAGTATCTTGGTCCCAACTATAAATGTGGGAATTTCTCCTAATTGGATCTCAATGTATCCATGTCATATCCAGATCATGCTCAGACAACCCTCTAAGGATCTTCTTCATCCTACCTCACAGTTATCCATGCTAGCAACATCGTACTCATCCTCAATCGTACTATGGACCTCTCATCCAAGATATCATGGCAGATCTCATACTAAAGAAACATTCAAATGTGCTTAAAAATAATCTCTATTAACAACAATGCATCCATGTAGTCACATATCATAGGATAAATATCTCATTCCCAAAAAATAGAACACCTCATGCAGATGTTTCAAATCATGCTGAATGGAAACTCTATGTGAATGAAGCAGTTAAATCATGAATTTTATCAGGTTATATGCACATCATATATATACAAATGGATGTTCAAAATGGAACATCAATGCTTCAAACAACTATCAGATGCCATGTCAAGTTCAACATCATCTTGAGCTACAAATCGGAGTATCCAAGGATTTACATTTTCATTATTCAAAAACATTTTCCAATAGCTTTGCAATATGGACTTTCTTTCCAAAATTCCAGAAATTGATTCATCATGCCATGATACATAATTTCAGACTTTAGAAGCCATATCCCTATGATTTAGATGGTCAGAGGTTCATAACCTGTCTCAAGTAGATCATCGGGATATAAAACCAAAACCAAAACCATAATCAATATCAAAGCCATACCTTGGAACTCATCATCCTGACTTCATCAGGAGACTATCAAATATAGACATATCTTTATTTAAATGCTCTAAGCATAATTCCTTGCTAAGCCAACATAATCAACCTTACATAACTCAATTTTGTACCATCACATCAACAAATTCATCTTATCAAAGCTCAAAAGTTAGATCACAACCATTATCAAAGTATGAATCCTTTCAACCAGGAGATAGGTGGAGCTCATATCAAATCATGAATTCATCATGCTAACAAGTTGTCATAAACCATGCATTATCAATCTGAACTTGATCAAGTCATTCTCATAATCATAATACAAGTCATTTCTGTCACTAGGTGCAAATGCATACACCAAGGATGAGTCATGCAGGTTCCATTTTCATGTTGAATCACAACTATCATTACTTCAACCATTATGCTAGGAACAAGGAGGCAAATACAAAATCATTTTTCTTAATATTCAGATAGCATCAAATCATTAGACATCAAGTCAAGTCCAAATTTTATATCATAGGGAGATCTATAGTCAAATCATATCTCAATCATCAATTCAAATTTATTGTTAAGCATCATGATAAAAAATTGTTCATATATACCAGTAAGTCAAATCATGCCAACCTCTTGTAGCACAAACATAGTGACATATCTATATGTATGTCCCGGTCACCTATAAACACAAGTTCAATCTGCATGTTCATGTTATGGAAAACATTCAAGCTTTTCCTGCTTGCATATTTAGCTATCTGCAACACATTTATGGAGCTGACATCTTCCAGGTGATCATCTGGTTTCATGCACAATACTTCATTATGTGATCAGCAATTTAACCCAACAACTTCAAGAATTAGATTACATAGGAAGAATATGTCATAAACATTTTGATTATTTAGACAGCGTTACACAGATGGTCAACTGTAGTCAAACCTCTGGACGCTCCCTTCATGTTAGCATAGGAGCGTATTTAGATTCCTAGATGTTGTCTAGGCCTTAGCAAGCATGCGTCCAGGGACAAGATCTCCTAGATCTATGACTGCTTCCAGAGCATAAACCCTAATTTTTATATGGGCTTCAGATATGAGACTCTGATGCAGATCAATATTGTTATATGCACATAAATCATACTTCAGCAACACATAATGCAAATAGTAGTATGAGTAAGAGTCTTGAGAAGAGATTCTCCATTTGACTGGGGATATGCATCATTCATCTCCATTCATATCATTAGCCTGTCTCTACTAGAGTCAAGCAACATCAAATCTTTTTAGATCATAAAGATATATCTATCATGGCTATCAGCATTCTGACATCAATTTTTCATCAAAGGTTTAGACTCAAAGCAGAAAATATATGCAACATTGTATCTCAAAGATTATGAACACAATAGCACTTTCTATCAAGTTAGGACATTTAGTTTGACTATATGCCATCAAGACATGACCATAGTTAGTAAGATATCTACTTATCAATATTACACTTATACCTCTCACATCAAGGTTACCATGTTCTTCATGGTCAATGAGATCAAATTAGGTCATCCAATAAAGCTTTATCAAAACAACAAGAGTGTCAATCACTCTTTCCATATGATTTCATCACACTTATTGCAAGCATTACCAGCAAACTCATGTATAGGAGTCAATGATATCCTTCTATATGAAATCCCTCATGACAAGTATCAAGAGTAGCATTTACTAGAGTCAAGGTGCTAGCCTTATTTATAGGATCAAAATATCAAATATATAGATCATAGATGTTAGCCAAACATCAAGTGTATCAATGTATCAACATTAGATAGCCTCATAGAATTCAAGAAGATCAAAACATTTAGCACTAAGTGCATCATTTCATCATAGGAAACATACATCCAAGTCACTTTCATATGCATGTATGAGATGTTATGATCCTATACCAATAGGTGTCATATTTCATGATTGACTTGATGAGCTATGAATATGTTCATACCTTTACTTGTTGCAAAGGTTTTCCATATTTTTAAAAAATCAAAAAATTAAAAAATGTAAAGAGGGTATACCCTAAAAGAAAAATCAAAGGGTAAAAAGAATAAAGATGGTCAAAAAATGAAAAGAAAATAAACCCCAACAAAAAGAAAAGACCAAGGAAAGTGTGCAAGTCTAAATGCCACTACTTTTTACTGTTGTAGAATAAACAATTGTGTGCATCTTGTCATCTATGCCACAATTTATGAATAGTCAAACATCCTAAACTTGGCTAGTTCATATTTCAATTTCATGTTGTAGAACTAGAGAATAAAGATCTGACCAAACAATTTAATCTTGGCAGATAAGTAGATAGGTAGAGTGAATAAAAGGAGCTCAACAATTTAAGCTGAGCCCTTAGATGTAATAAAGCTAGACTTAGATAGATATTTGCATGTAAAATAAAAAGAAAGTGTGATAAGGGTTTGCCAGTTTAAGTGCACCCTAATAAAGAAGTAAAAATGGTAGGATAAAGTAGGTAAGATAAGTAGATGGTGGTTGCAGAATAAATGTGTGGTGAATGGTTAAGTTAAATGCTTAAATCTTTTTCTTTCATCACTTGGACAAAGCACAACTCACATTGGAGACAACACATCAAGGAAACAAAGTCAAACTAATTAACTTCCTTACTCCATTTTTCCCAAAAAATTCACTAATTTCCCCTAAGTGCTAAAGGTACCTATAAACAAGTTAGGGGGGCTCAGAGCATTTCTCTGACTTTTGGAGGGACTGGACCCTCGGCCCAATAATTTGAAATACCTAAAGCACTTAAATCCCCTTCATCAATATTCACCCTTTCATAAAGTCACTCATTCCCTTTATAAAGCTTTTCCTAAGTAAAATCCTATTTTTCTTAGGAAAATTAAAAACATTCTATCTACATGAAACCCTCGTATATCAATAGCCTAAGGTATAAGTGTTGTATGATGAAATGCATTTTTGGAAAACATTAGACTTAGCGCTGTCCCATTCATTTTGGTCATATTAACCACTAATGTTTTATTATATAATTCCCCTATAAAACAAAATTACCCACGCCCATATTATATTATTATACAAAACCCCAAATATTACATATCCCACCCCAATGGTTAAATATAACCGTAAATCAAACAATAAAATTGGATTAATTAGCTAATCCGTAGTTAATTAAGAACCCGACCCCGCCACCATTTAATGAGGATTAATTATGTCATTTGGACTAATTAATAACTCTATAACCAATCGCATCACCCCTGATATGATTAATTCCTTTAAATTATATCGGGCCCACCCTCCTTTAACCTTCCGCCACTTCACCTCCCTGATAACCATCCAATTGGCTCCCGCAGATCCAATGGTCATTGCACATATCGCACGATCCTTTTGGTCGACATTTAGCGCGCGATGGAGAGTGGTTTCGTGAATAGTACTTGTGCTACGTGTCACACAGTGTATGGAATTGCGCGGCCCTCCCTTAATACCACTCGCCTCCCATAAGCGGTGCGATAAAAACCGCTTACCGCCTTCTAAACGAAAAAATGTCTCATCATTCAGTTGCTGCCAGTTGTCATTTTTATTCACCCACCAATACCAACCATTTACTCGTTTAAACACAAGAACCCCAGTTTTGCTCATTTTCACCTGATTATGTAGTAAAACCCTATGTAACCTAGCTGTGCCACCTGAAGCCTATGTTAACCGATTCAAGCATGGTTTACCTCTCGAAAATCATTCTGGACTCACTCCACAGACCTCTCAAGCTCAAATGAAACCTTTTCGACCTCCCCTGCAAACCAATGCTTTCTTAACGATTTGTTTTGTTTTATAGGTGATCAAAAGACCACAACCTTGGATAAACAATTTTAATACTAGTCATAAGACTTGTTACTCCAAGATTGTTATCAAGTATATTCAAAAAGGGATGGAAAATAAAACACAGTTAAAAGACAAGTAGAGGAAACACAAAATTAAATGATTTACTGTTGAAATAGATAGTAAAACCCTAAACTACACATTGAAGGTAAAAGGACACAGTAAATAACAGTCAAAGTGTATCAGGATTAAAGAGTATCAGATTGAAGACCAAGTCAATTAAATCAACTATCATGAAGATAAACAGCAGGGAAGACAGTTACAAAACAGAGTATACAAATTCATTTCAAAGTGAAGACAGATGAAAAAACAGAGCGGTAAAAAGTAAACAGTAAAAGTAAACATGAAGACATTAAGGGCTAAACAAAGATGAAAACACTTTCACCAGCTACAATGAATTTTATCCAAAGTAAAAGTGAAAAACATTCAAAAGAAGTTTAAGGTTAAAAGATGAAATTAGAGCAAAAATGGTACATTCTTCATAAATTTCTTGTTTAAGTCATAGTTTTGCATAAACTATTGTAGCCAATCCAAGAAGTATTTCAAGAAACTGGAGGAGGTTTTTGTTCCTAACATTCAAATCTACAAAAAAGTATCTCAATTTTTACACAGGTATTACCAAGAGGGAGATAAGTGCATGTCTTCGCAACCTATTTTTCAATTTGTGCAAAGTCCTATTTTTGACATCTTTTTGCAGAGAATATTGTGAACAGCTGGATATGAATTTTGGGAAATTAAGAGAGGTTTATCTCAAAAACATTCCTATATACAAAAACCTCTTTCACGTTTTACATATCTATCACGGATTTAGATATACAAGCGTATCATTGGACCCTAAGTTTGTAGAATTTCTGGGGCAGAATGCACAAAGGAAGGATGCAGTTAGTGACTAGGATGCCTCATCATCAACTAAGAGTTGCTACCAAATTCGAATTTCTCTTCTTTGTCACCATAAATCCATAAACATAGTGCCAAATAGATTCATTAGTTTTGAATGTCCTTTATTAAAGTTCTATTAATGTAAATAGTTGGAGATATTTGTGAAACTAATCTTGATATTTTTTCAAGATATTTCAGTTTAGAATTAGTATAAATACTTCTCCATTTGAAGTATTTTGTGTGGATTTTTAGACATTGCTGTAATATTGATTATTCTGGAATAAAGTGTTGATCGAACCAACTTTTGTATGGCTTGCTGGATAAAGAATTGAAACAAAGGACTTTTCACAGATTTTTTGAATCAAACACCGGATCAATAAGTCCTCTATACTTTATGTTTTAAAGTTTTCCTTGTTTATTATATCATCTATGTTTCACATCTGAATGATAAATGAAAAAGAATAATTCAGAATATTCTTGATTGCACTTTGTTTTCAATCGTTATTATTCTCCATGTTTTCTTCTGAATTAGGATAAACAATGAAATCTTAATTGCTCATGTTTTCTAATTCGTTCATTTTGATTATTTAGTAAAGAATTCTTAACTGCTCTTTATTAGTAATCATTCACGTTCCCTCTTTAAATAGGCTGAAGGATTCTTAACTGCCCTTCAACCATTTTGAACCCATTCCATTTATTCTAAATCTTTATTTGTTCCCTGTTTGACCATCTTGCCCTGTGAAGCCATCCTTTGTTAAGAAACTGAATCCAGTTAAGCCATCTTCTTTGACTCCATTAGCCCAATGGCCTAAAGTACTCAGTCCTACCCTTCTGCTATTGAATCTCACCACCCAAATTCAAACAAAACTCCTAAACTTCACAACTAGCCTAAAACCTTTCCAAAACAAAGCTAAACCTTAAAGAGAGAGCCCTCTCTGGATATAGATTGGCTAGATTCTGTATCTAAAAGATTGGTTTGTGGTTACCTCAAACCCCTTTCCCCTTCTTACAACTTCTGGGAAAATCTGAGTGATAACATGAGACAAAAAATATAGATACATTCTCATCATACCTTAGGGCTTACCAAGGCAATAGCTGAAACATACCATCCATACCTTGTTGTATTACCTGTGCACATTTTCATTATACATAGGCCACTTGAAGAAATTTGTCATATTTTCATCAGTTACCTCTTTATTTCTTTCCAAATTTGCATCTAAAAATGATCCTCAAGAAGGATCTACTCATCACATCTCATCAAGGAGGTTAGAAACATCCATATACTCAAATTCATATTCATGAAGTACAAGAAATAAACATAATCATCAGATCTATAAGTCTAACAAGTAAGAAGCATCATAAGTCAAGAAATACTTATCTTCAATGAGAGGTGATCCTCACCTTCTTGAACCAATCTCAAGAGCCATCAATGTCCAGGTCCAAATACCATTGTTGCCTTCAAGTATCCAACCAGGTCTACTAGGGATTATCCCATCTTGGGCTTCATCAAATCTCCCACAAGTGCTTGAGAATCTTCTCATTGACCATATTAGGTTCCATATGTCATGTAGGTTCCATATCTCATGTAGTTTCCATAAAATAAGGTTTTCTCTCCAACCCTAACTTCATAGAATCCATCAAACCCTAATAACCAAGTTACCTAGGGGTTTATTCAAACCCTATAATTCTTTTAGGTCTCTTCCATCCTCTTCTTGCTTCCATCTAAGGTCTCATCATCAAGGTGATCTCCATGGCTTTTTTTCAGCCCAACTCTAATACCATGTTAATTTTTTATAGGGTTGCATTATTATTTGCTTTGATAATTGAGTTTCATCATTAATACATTAAGTTCACCCCATATCATCATTAAATTATTTAGTATGAAATTATATAGAAAGAACAACGTCATCATCAGCATCAATGCAGCGAAACATAAAAGGAACAGTAGAAGAAAAGCATGCACACACATAGAGACACCAGGATTGGTCTAAGACCAGGGAAAAAACCACTATGGGGAAAACCCTTGCAAAAATTCTTCTTCTTATATCGTCATCAAATGATTCAAAAAAAGAGAGTACAATGATCCATAACTTTCTCTATGCAACAAAACAACTATGATATCCATGAAACAGATCTAATCATGCTTGAAAACAAAACCTTGGTTCTAATGATTGTAGTATGTTGTCATTGATTGTAGATGATTGTTGGATACTATTGTCACTATGTCGAACACTAAGTGAAAACTTCATAATACTGAAATTTCATCTTTGAGTCACGGAAATAGGGAGGACGAGTTGCGCAAGCATTTATAGCAGACTTGGATGCTCTCTGTGAACTATATGCCATCATCTATGGTAGCCCAAAGGCTCCCAGACCATCCTGTGCATGCATCCAGAGACCAACTCACTAGATCTGCTCAAAAACCCTTTGACACTCTCTTATAGTTATTGTGCATACGTCCAGGACTTCTCGAACACTCTATGGACCACTTTGTGCGAGTGTCCGGGGACTGACACTTCCAAATCTGCCTTTGGAACCCTGGATGCTCTCATAATATTTTTAGATAGCATCTATGGGTCTCTGGACGCTCTCATGGACTTGTGTGCTAGCGTCCAGGGACTAAAATGCCCAATTGTGTGCCAGGGTCCAGGGCTAGAAAGCCCTAGATCAATGCGAGCTTCAACCTTGAGATTGCGGACCCTTATGCGAACTTTCCTCTGACAGACCTGTGCGAACTAAGATAGTAAGATAAGAGAAGATAGATTGATTGAATGTGTCCAAATGACCTTGAGGTTTCTTTTATATATAGGCTTTCTTGAGGGTCCACTTGCAATTAAGAAGTTACCCATGTGGTTAGGGCCGACCCATTCCATAATACATGTATGAATAAAATAATTCATAACTCAAATTTTGCTTGACCAAATTGGGTGATATTTAGTTCAATTTGGTCCTCTTGAAAAGGGGAATCTAATGCAATCATTATCTCGATCATCTTAACTGACCAAGGTGTAATTTGACCGCAGTTGTAAAAATTAACACTTGTCGCCTAGTGACTTAAGTGAAGTGTTTTTGGTACACCTTCTAAGAAATTTCACACTAACAAATGGCGACTCCACTGGTGTAATAACAGTGTTATTGGGTGACTAAAGTTTCGAAAAATTTTAGGGTTTTCTACAGTTATTTTTAGCCTCTCAAATTCTATTTATAATATTGTTTCTTTTTTTGTCAAATTTTCAGATTCTGGTGTTTTTCTGGTTCCTTTTGCAAGTCACAGGTACCAGCCAAGCAAGAGATGGAAAAATATGTGCGAAATATGTTGACCGAGAGTCCTAGGAGAAAAGCACACTTTTCAGCCCCTGATCTGCGCTCCAGAGCACACTATTTGGCCCAAAAACTGTGTTTTCGAGTGTTCCAGGTCAGTACATGCGTTTTGGTATTTCTCAAGAAATTTTTCAGAATATTTTTCAAATTACTGAGAGTTTTGTCTAAAAACTAGGTAGGGTACTTCACCTTTGTTTTAAATCTCCCCTAGGCCTAGATACACTTAATTTGTCTCTTTGAGGAAGGAAAAATGCCCCTAGGGTTTAGAATACGCCTCCACATTGTTGCGAAGAGATTTGCTAAGTGAGGAGTATAGGGTTTCAGCATTTTCAACCACTTAGTTTCAGAGTTTGATCCATTACTTTTCAGCGCTTTTGGATATGATTATTTTACCTTTTCTCCCTTTAGAGTTTGGATTTGTCTTTTCCCCCTTAGGATCTCGTTGAGAATCCTAGGTTTTAGAGCTTCACACCTATCCTTTGTAGTATTTTTCACCTCTGATTTTTGTTCTTTGTCTGTACCATTTACAACAAATTAATGCCTTTAGATCTCATTCCCCTGACGTTAGATGTTTTATCCATTTTTATATGTCTTTGAGTAGCTTTTCCTTAACTGCTTGATAGCCTTTGTGGGTGGGGCTTGGTGTGCTTGATTGGTTTTTTATTTTCTATCATTTTCATATTTATTTACAGTATTTCAGCACTTTACTTTCAGCAGCAAGTGGCATCATGAAACATTCTTAATTAACTTATCCACTTGACACATTATTTTCACACCCTCACACCCTAAGCAAACGTGAGCTTGGTTAACACCGCCAAGCCAAGGCTTGAAAAACTACACCTTAATAAATCAAAACACATAGATTAAGCCCACTTGGGCAGCAGGGCCAAATAGTCTTTGTAGTGTAGGTGTAGGATTGGTGGGATAGGCTTCCAATAACACCCATCAATCGCTTTCAATGAGACATAGAAGTTGACATATTAGGGAGCCTAAAATACTTCACCATCCCATGGTCCAAAGCTAGAGTGCGTCAGAAACCCAATTCAAAGGGTGTTAGGCTAGGTCATTGTGCGAGCAGTTATCCTCGAGGCTACCCAACCTGTGGCAAGGAATCTCATGCGTTGTCTAGCTACGAAGAAGCTCAAGACTCGACCACCCCCATGGGATGAAGGTAACCGTAGTGACCAATCTTAATAAAAAAACCTATAGGACTGGCTATGGGGAGCAGTTGGTTCTCTACCTTACCTTTCTTTGGATAGCTCTGCTTGCAGGGGTCAAGTTTCGTCAAGTAAGAAGTTCTTTCGAAGACCATATGAAACAATGGATCTAGGATTGTTTGAGGATTTAGATCACCTATAGGCTAGAAGTATTTTTCTTTGATAGGATGTGTTTGCTTGCATTAGAGTAACATCATTAATGTAGGTAGTTTACACTTGGCACCATTGCACTAGGTGTTGGCTTTTTGTTTGCTGCTCTTTTTATTCCTAACATCACCCTTTAGTTCTTAAATCATTATTGTCTTAACACCATTGTGCCCTCTAGGCGTTTGTCAAGTCAAAATCAAGGTCTTCACCCTCAGTTCCTGTTATGACAAATTACTCATCCCCGTCGAGTTATAGTACATTCTCCCAGTCCTTCGTCGAGTCATCATTTTTATTCCGATTCTACTTATTCATCTATTTCATCCTTTGATTCGTGTCTTCTCAACCCTGTATCGCCACTATTTCAGGCACCAACGTGGGTACGGAAAACCAGGGTGGTAACTCAAGTACCAAACAGGGTACCCCCACCAGTGGAACCCCCAATGGTGTGGTCACTCCCACTCCTTTGCTTACTTTTATGGTTGGTTTGAGTCTCCCAGATTTCATCCAACTCATCAACGATCCCCTTCTCCATGATCCCACTTAGCCAACTGTGCCTACTAAACTCCCTTCAGACATCCCAAAGTTTGAAGATAATCCTGGATAAGATCCCACTAATCATGTTTGCTCATTATACATGTGGTGTTCATCCAATTCCATTACAGAAGACTACATCTGTCTTCGTTTGTTCTAACACATGCTTACTGGAGTTACTACTAAGTGGAATGTTGATCAACCCAGAGCCACTCATTCCACTTTTACAACTCTTTCCAGCTTTTCTTTCCTATTTCTATTTACCTCTCTATTATGACATTGGTACCGAACTTTTGACTTCTTTCCATCAAACTTCTACCACTAGCCTATCCGACCATGTTCAGGAATGGTGTAGAAGGATGAGCATATGTAGAACTCGTGAATTTGAAGACTCCGTCTATGTGGATTGGTTCCTTAGATTGTTGGCTCCCATTGTTGAATATGTTGCGTCATACTTCCCCTAGTTTGAGGAAGATGCACTCCAAGTAGCCTTTAATTTTGATATGATCTACGCCCAGTCAAGTTATGTTTACATTGTCATTCCCGATCTGCCTCGGCCTGGTGTTGCTAATGCACTGGGGGCATCTCATGCTACGGATGGAATAGTTGGCATTAGGGTAATTTTGAGGTCTAAAATGGGTATTCTAAGAAAAATGTACAACCAAAACAAACTTTATAAGAAACAATAGGATTCAAGATGATGATGTCAACCATGGGGGATGATTCACCATTTTTGGAGGAAAAAAGTAAAAAGATTAAAAAATAATAAAATAATAAAACTATTTTTTCAACTCGTATTTTCAACTTATCTCCCTAAGGTTTACTCAAATTTCGAGTGGGAATACTCGTTGGATGAAAAATTTAATTCCTCATCCAAATAGTACCCATGTTGCATACTTTTGATGGACTCTGCGACACAAAAAATGAGAAATACATGAAAAAACGTTATTGCAACAATTTTTTTCATGTATTTCTCATTTTTCGTCTAGTAGGGTCCATCAAAAGTAGCAACATGGGTACTCCTTGGATGAGGAATCAAATTTGCATCCAACGAGTATTATCACTCAAAATTTAACTAAACCCATAGGGAGATAAGTTGAAAATACAAGTGGAAAAAACATTTTTTTCTTTTTTCCCCTCTAAAATTTGATGATGTAATATAATCTTATTTTATTATTTCCACTATTATTTTATAATTTCTTTAGAAGGCCCATTTTAGACCTCAAAATTCCCCTAATAAACCATTTCACACCCTCAACCATATGCTCCACCTCCAATGAGTTATGGTCCACCTTAGGGAGGGACCAGTTCCACTTACAATTATCCCTCCCCCAATCCTCCACATGGCAACTCTTATCTAGGTCCCAGCACACCATATGCATATCCCCATCTGCATCAACAGATGCCAGGGCTAGTTGTTGCACCGCTTGTTTATCCCAATGTTGCCCAATCTCCTTATTATCAGTATGCACTGCTTAGTGTTCTAGCCCCTCTAGCATGAGTGCCCCAAACCCCCATGCATTCTTCGCCTCTACCACAGCAACCACCTCCTCCACAAGGTCAAGTGTATTCTAAGCATAGTGGACCCAATCCCCTAACCCCAAGAAAAGGAACAAGAGGTTGGAACATTAGGGAAATTTTGAGGTCTAAAATGGGCCTCCTAAGGAAATTATAAAATAATAGTGGAAATAATAAATTAAGATTACATTACATCATCAAATTTTAGAGGGAAAAAAGAAAAAACTACTTTTTCAACTTGCATTTTCAACTTATCTCCATATGAGTTTACTCAAATTTCAAGCGGGAACACTCATTGGATGCAGAATTAGATTCCTCATCCAAGGAGTACCTATGTTGCACACTTCTGATGGACCCTGCTACACGAAAAATCAGAAATACATGAAAAATGTTATTGCAATCACATTTTTTCATATATTTTTCATTTTTCGTGTAGCAAGGTCCATCAAAAGTATGCAACATGGGTACTCTTTAGATGAGGAATTAAATTTTTCATCCAACTAGTACTCCCGGTTGAAATTTGAGTAAACCACTAAGGAGATAAGTTGAAAATACGAGTTGAAAAGTAGTTTTATTATTTTATTATTTTTTAATCTTTTTACTTTTTTACTCCAAAAATGGTGAATCATCTCCCATGGTTGACATCATCATCTTAAATCCTATTGGTTCTTATAAAATTTATTTTGGTTGTACATTATTCTTAGGAGGCCCATTTTAGACCTCAAAATTCCTCTAATGCTGGCAATCTCAAGGTAATCAAGGCAACTAGGGTCCTCCAACCAAAGCCCCTTAGGGTCCTCGTCCTAATCCTGCAACCCAACAACAAGGCGCCCAACCCAAGCAAACAAATGGGTCTTTGTACAAAAAAACCTTGTGCCTCATGCAGCGTATATGGTCATTATACTCATGAATGTCATCTTTTACCTTAGATGTGTCAAGCATGGAAAGCTCAAGCAACTGCTTCTCGAGGATCGTAGCCCACCGCTCGTCCTCCCCCTTCTGCTTCATCTCAACCAACATTGCATACCAACCATTTACCTGACCAAGGATATATAGCTACCCAACCTACACAAGTTCAGGCAGCTCCACCATCTGGTCACCATGATTATCAGATTCTTATGATGAATTTTGATGAAGTCAATACCGAGCAAGTCAACCTTCAGACTCGATCGTGCCAATACGACAAGCCATTTGCTAAGTCTGTGACTGAGTCCCAATGATCTGGAATTTATCCAGGACAAAGAATTAAAGGTATTACAGACTCATGTGCGTGGATGTGTCTATGTTACTTTATGCAATGGATCGATAAGATTTCTAGAATACATAGACGCTGAGGCAGTTAGAGAAAACATAACAGTCAAACATGTAAATGCAACAAGTTTAATAAGGAGTTCACTCAATGCTCCTGGGCTACGTCTCTTGGTCCAGCCTTCAGTGGTGGCCTCTCTATTATGTTTTCAAAGCAGAGTTTATACAACAGTGAGCTCAATTCGAGTCTCACTAAACAGATAAAGATCAGTAGGATTGTAGTACACAGACTCTCCTTACTGAAACTCGACCTCTACTGGTCACAGTAGTATGACAGGCCTATGCCGAGGAGTTCGCTTGAACCTCTCAATCCTTCTCTGGAGTACACAAACTCTCTGACTCGCTCTAGCTCTGTCTGGCTCGATGCTGCCTTCCAGTCAGCTCGACTTCTTTTCTCTAGTTTCTGCTCTTAGCTTTCTACGTCTAACTAACTCCTCCTCTGCTCCGCCTCTGTCAATTCATGGCTTTAAAGCCAATATATTCTTTCACTATTCATTTCCGCTTCCCGGCTTTCTGGTTTCCTACCCCTATCCGTTCGAATTCCTCTGCTCTGCGTCATCATCACTTTGTAACACCTCGCAAGGAGGTGGCCACCTATTTCGTAATGAACTGAGTGTGTCAGGTTCCTTGAATCATATTCGAATGGTCGTTATTTCTGTTTGCTCCAAGATCGCCAGCGAAACATGATTCTTTGCCAACTCATCGTCCACGTCAGACTTCAAATCCCTTGTCGTCTTGCTTTATAACTTTGCCAAATCCAGTCATTTATCGGGACGCAGCTTTGTCATTGATCTGGGCCCCCCAGATCCTGCGGTCGTCGCTCATATCGGGCGGGCAAGTTTCATGACATTTACCTGTCCTATGTGAGCGATTTTCTCTCTCATCGGCCAGACGTGTGTCACTCGACCAACGGTCTTTGTGCTCGACTGAGGGTCCTCATTGCTCCACACTAATCACAACTGCAACTATCACGAGGATTCCTTCTGATAGCTTGATCCTTCTAGGACTTGAATTTTTTTGGCATAGTTTGAAAGAGTTTATGAAAACTTAGAGAGTGTTTAGGATCTAATTCGGATCACGGCCTTTCCACTGAAAAAGCTTTTGGACCACCAAAATTTGGTTTTCTTTGCATCAATCAAGGGAGGGTATAGATTCCTCGCTTGCCCAATTTCTATCCATTTCGCACTGCTTGGTTTTGAACCTTTGAATCCAATCCTGATGTACTCAACATCCCCTCTCCGTGTGGTTCTCACCTTCCTATCCAGAACTGTATCTTCCTGCAACTCATTAAGATATTCAGCCAACAGATCATCAATAGAAGGCAACTGACTCTGCTCTTCGAGATCTTCAATTAATGAAGGTTCAAATAGTCTCAAGTTGTCTGCATTAACAACTGAGTAGATGTGCATGTAAGCTGGTAGATCAAGGCGAAAAGCATTCTCTCCAATTTTCTCAAGTATTTTGAAAGGTCCATACCTCATTGGCTTCAGCTTCTTACCTTCACCTTGCATTCTGTCTTTGCTGATATACAACCAGACTTGATCACCAACTTGGAAACTATGCTCCATCTGATGCTTGTCATGCCTTGCCTTGTACTTGGCTTGGCTCTTTTTCCAGCTGTTCCTGTACTGCCTGGTGAATCTCTTCGATTTGTTCAATAAACTTGGTTGCCTTGTCCACATCATTGTGTCCATCAACTGCTATGTCTTTACCAAAGACAAAATCCAAGGGAGACCTTGGTGTGAAACCGAAACAGGTCTCAAAAGGAGACCTCTGTGTAGAAGAATGTTTAGCTCGGTTGTAAGCATGCTGCACATAACATAAATGTTCATCCCAAAGCTTAGGATGCTTGCTGCAATAGCCTCTGAGCAACTAGATCATTGTCCTGTTGACCACTTTTGTTTGGCCATCTATTTGTGGATGAAAAGTTTTACTCTTTTTCAGTCTGGTGTCCATCAATTCCCATAAACTCGACCAAAATTTCCCAACAAATCGGGTATCTCGATCTAATATAATGGAAGTCGGTAACCCAAAATTAACCCATACATGCTGAAAGAACAACTTTGTTGTTTGTTCAGCTGTAATCTGCTTGTTATAAGGTATTAAAATACACATTTTGTTGAACCTATCCACAACAACATATAGATAGTCATGACCTTTCCTAGATTTAGGCAGTCCTCCAACAAAGTCCATGGAAACACTTTCCCAAGGATGAGAAGGGACTAGTAGTAGAGTGTACAAGCCTAGTTTTCTATTACTGGGCTTTTAGCACACATGGTACACCCTCTTACATATCTAGAAATTGTCTCATTCATTTTTGGCCAATAACAAAATCTTTGCAGCTGTGCAACTATTTTACTTACACCAAAGTGACATGATATTAGAGAAGTGTGTGCTTCTCAAATTTTCTTTACTCTTTCAATTTGTGGAAAGCATAACTTCCCAAAATGATACAAGAGTTGGTCCTTAACATGATAATCCAATTCTCATACTTTTTTGCCTTGACTTAAAGTTGCATATACATCTTTAAAATCTATATCTTGAGCATATTGTTCAATGTAGCTTTCATGCAATACTGAATTATGCTTGAGTATAGTGGATGCATTTACTATTGGTCTGGACAACATGTCTGCAAATTTATTGTGTATGCCTTTTTTATATCTGATGACAAGATGAAACTGTTGTAGAAAACCCATCCACCTATAGTGTCTTGATTGCTGCAACTTAGATTGGGAGTGTAAATATTGAAGTGGTTGAGGATCAGCATGTATAACTGTCTCCTTGCCCATTAAGTAATGTTTCCACTTCTTCACACTCTGTACTAATGCATAAAATTCTTTATCATATGTGGGATAGCTAACTACTGCAGAATTAAATGTCTCAGAATGATAACATATGGGTTTACAGTGCTGCATCAACACTTCTCCCATGGCATAGTCACTGGCATCTGTTTCAATCTCAAATGGTCTTTGAAGATCGGGTAGTGCTAGTACTGGTGTTGTACTAATATTTTTTTTCAAGGTGTCGAAGGCTTTATGCTATTTACCTCCCCACTGAAACACCTTTTTCAAACCTGTTAAAGCATGTAAGGGAGCTGCAATTAAGGAAAAGTTAGAAATAAACTTTCTCTAATATTGTGTTGCTCTTAGGAAGCGTCTAACTTCAATAGAAAATTTGGGTTTAGGCCAGTTTACAATGAATGCAACCTTAGAGGGATCTATCTTCAATTCACCACCCCCTACAATATGAATCTTCATCTCTACCTTTCTTAAATTCCCTATACATTTCCTCCACCATGGCTTTCATGGTCATAAAACTATCCATGAACTGGGGGTCTGATTCCAAGGGACTTTCTTCTGACATTTTCCTCTTAGGATAGACTCTTCCAATTTCCAGGTTAGCTTCAACCAACTCTCCTTCTCCTAATTTAAGATTTTATCTAGTTAGCTTTCAACAATAAAATCCAGCACAAGCTTGTCTAACCTTAGTAACCTAGAGCTCTGATACCACTTGATCTGGAATTTATCCAGGACAAATAATTAAAGGTATTACAGACTCATGTGCGTGGATGTGCCTATGTTACTTTATGCAATTGATTGATAAGATTGCTAGAATACATAGACACTGAGGTAGTTAGAGAAAACATAAAAGTCAAACATGTAAATGCAACAAGTTTAATAAGGAGTTCACCCAATGCTCCTGGGCTACGTCTCCTGGTCCAGCCTTCAGTGATGGCCTCTCTATTATGTTTTCAAAGTAGATTTTATACAACAGTGAGCTCAATTCGAGTCTCACTAAATAAATAAAGATCAGTAGGACTGGAGTACACAGATTCTCCTTATTGAAACTCGACCTCTACTGGTCACAGTAGTATGATAGGCCTATGCCGAGGATTTCGCTTGAACCTCTCATGCCTTCTCTGGAGTACACAGACTCTCTGACTGTCTCTGGCTCTGTCTGGCTCGATGCTACCTTCAGGTCAGCTCGGCTTATTTTCTCTATTTTCTGCTCTTAGCTTTCTACGTCTAACTCCCTCCTCCTCTGCTCCACCTCTGTCATTTCATGGCTTTAAAGCCAGTATGTTCTTTGAATGTTCGTTTCCGCCTCCCGGCTTTCTAGTTTCCTACCCTTGTCTGTTCGAATTCCTCTACTATGTGTCATCATCACTGTGTAACGCTTCGCAGGGAGGTGGCCACCTGTTTCGTAACGAACTGAGTGTGTCAGGTTCCTTGAGTCATATTCGAATGGTTGTTATTTTCATTTGCTCCAAGATCACCTGCGAAACATGATTTTTTACCAACTCATCGTCCACTTCGGACTTCAAATCCCTTGTCGTCTTGCTTTATAACATTTCCAAATCCGGTCATTTATCGGGACGCGCCTCCGCCGTTGATCTGGGCCCCCCGTATCGTACGGTCGTCGCTCATATCGGGCGGGCAAGTTGCATGACGTTTACCCGTCCGATGCGCGCGGTTGTCTCTCTCATCCGTCGGACGCCTGTCACTTGATGTGTGGCATTGGGCAGGACTTGGTTGAAACTGCTTACCGCCTCGAGGCCTTCCTATATTCCTACCGGTTTTGTGGAATCCCGCACTACGGAACCAAATGCATTACTTTTCCGCATTTCATAGTCATTTCAGGTCCAGGCACTTCGGGGCTTTCCTTCATTGAGGTGGACGCCCTGCAATATGCAATTAGTGCTTAGCGCTAATCGCATATCTGAAACTACCCCCGTTTCTTGAATTAGCCTCCGGTTTCGCCAGTTTTGCACCAGCACGCGTTACCATGGGCCAACAGTCTGCATGCTTGACCGAGGGTCCTCGTTGCTCTACGCTAATCACAACTGCAACTGTCACGAGGATTCCTTCTGATAGCTTGATCCTTCTAGGACTTTAATTTTTTTGGCATAGTTTGAAAGAGTTTATGAAAACTTAGAGAGTGTTTAGGATCCAATTCAAATCACCCAGCCTCAAGTTTCCACTAATCCTCTATCGTCATCCAATGGTATCTTGCACACCCCTCAACCTAAGGTCAAGGTTATTCCCAATATCCCGAAAGGTTTGTTACGTCTAAATGCTACTTCTGCCAAAACTGCCCATACCTATAGCATAGTATATGACTTGTGTAGTCTCCTGCTTCCATGTCAACACTGGGAGTCCTCCAAACGTGCTCATACCAATGGAAATCTCTACTATATGCTTTTTGTGTCATGGATTCGCAAGACGATCAGATGATTGTATTTCATGTTCACAAGTCAGAAAATACTCCCTGACCTTCATCCGTTGCATTTCAAATACCAGTCTCCATTAGAAACGCCATTTTTTAGTAGTGTATCATCGACGAAGGTGCCTCCACCTGTGTGATGGTTTCCATTGTTGTGAAGCATCTTGGTTCCCCTTACCTATCCCCACCCACCACCACTCGTCTTGCATGGGATGGTCATCCTTCTCATCCCCTTGGATTATAACACAACTCCCTAGTCACGGTTGTCGAAAAGACTATTTCTATTGACATTGAAGTCATTGATCCTCCCTTAGACTATAACATTCTTTTGGGTTGTAGTTATACTTAAGCCATGTCAGTTTTCGCATCTGTGGTTCATAGTAAGATGTGATTTTCCCACAATGGAAATATTGTCACCATTGATCAGTTGGAGTACTATGATCCAAAGCCCATACTTCACCTCAGTCCAACATTTCTTCCATGGTTGACAATAAGATTGTCTCGTCCTTCACTAATGTCTCTCCAGGAGTCTACAAATATTCCACCTTTCTTGGTGCTTACTATGGTCCACCCCCTACCCCTTCTGTTGCTAGCTCATCCAGTGTTTGCATGCTCCAAGCATTACGAGCCACCCACAAATGGTCTAGTATGCCTTCACAACATACAACACTGATGCACCCTGTTGTCCCTAACTCAACCCAACCTTCTGGTACTACTCCTCAATTATCATTTCCTTATGTTGGTGTCTCTCCTAATCTATTTCCGCCCGGAACCATTCCCCCAAGAATTAACCATCTCGAAGCAGTTCCTCCATGCCACTATACTTCTGGTCAGCTACCATTCTTCTTTCCACCCCTTAGAGTTTATCCTACACCTATGATGGCTACGTTGAGTTTACCCAACATTAACTTGGGGATCCCATTTTGGTACATCGATCCTCCCACAAACACTCCATCCAATCAACTTAAACCTTACACTACTTTGACCTCGGTCCAACCTATTTTTCCTACCCCTACCTTTGATTCAGTTCCACAGCAACCTCAACAGAAGCCTCCTACTGTTGTGAAAGCATCTAGAGAGGGGGGCAAAGCCTAGAAAAAGAGAACAAAAGACAAGGCACCCCCAACAATTTCGACTCCTCCTAAGTGTCCAAAGCCTATTCCTCCATGTGCTTTGTGTGATGTTGTTGGTCATGCCACCAATAATTGTCTTGAACTCCCTCATGTCAAGGATGTGGTCTCTGATACCTTCCCTGATTCTAACATTCCTGAGGTCCATGTCACCTTACATGAGTCATCATAGAAGAATAGATCATTACGCACAAATCACCCATGTGCTTTGTATGATAATAGCGACCATTATTCTCATTGTTGTCCTCGTCTTGAAAATTTCTGTGATACACTCCAAGTGCTTCATGAATTAGATGCCACTCGTTGTGAATCCACCTCTCCTCTACCTGTGGATTCTGGTCCCACTCCTACACTAGAACAGGAGGTCTCTCAAACACCCATTATGATCCCTCCCCCTAATGTCGAGATGACGAATAGTACCGCTACCATTCTCTACCTATCATCATCCATGATATCGTTGCATTGGAACTCCCTTAATGTCTCTTTTCATGATTATGTTGAACCTTCTTCGACAAACACCCTAGTCTCAACATCGGTAGATATTCCATCTACTAGTCATATGTCTACCACCCATGACAATGTGTATGTGAACCTTGTTTCTCATGAAAATGCCTCATGTAGCTCTTCTTCATCATGTGGTCTCTCTTCCTCTAGTCCCCCCATCTTCCATTATGAAGAATACATTATGGAAGCTATGACCACGCCTGATTATCCTTGGGACGATACGCACCATCTTTCGTACTTCCTTCTGCAACAAACCCATGACCAATATGTTGTGGAGTCCAAAGACGTCATCCATGGTGAGGTCGATTGGTTCAATAACTCCTTACTTCACACCCATGAATTTGAACCACATACACCTTGTGTCCATTACATTGCCACTCAATGTTTGGGTAAGGGGGAATTCATTTTTTAAATTCCAAGAGAAGTAATTCTCCCCAACCCTCCTAGTGCATCTAGTAGTGTCGACTCTAGTACCATCATCATTCCCCATTTAGAAGAACCGATAGAGTCCCATATCACTTTAGATCACTCTAGGGATGAGCCACTTAATCATTCATCCATCTTACATCAACAACCCAGTTCCTTAGACATTGTTGTTCAACTCCCATGTTTTCCAAGTGAGAATTAGTTCATTATATCCGAAGCTACTTTTTGGTATAGTGAGACCATGTATGTGAACCCAAAAATCTAGTCCATTTGATTCATATATGTAGTGCCAAGAAACATTGGCAATCCACCATTTCCTTTCTCCAACTGTATCTACTTGTTCTTCCCACAAGAAGACACCCATAACATAAACAAATGGTGAACCACATCATCAAAATGTGTTTAGAGTCCACTACTCTAAATACATCTAGTATGCCCATAGCATACTACATCTATCCATGCAAAAATGGGGGGCACACATACCTCTTCATATCCTCATGATCCTCTACAGGATCTTGTTCCAGTAGGCACAAATACTTAAATCCATTATTTAATCACTTGGAACACAATGGCACTCCACAAAGTCATCTAGATAGGACATTATTCCCACCTTTTCATGCCCGAATAGTTCCCCTCCACCACATATAATGAGGGGAAGTATCTCATGCTTGGTTTCATGATGGCCCCTGGCCACCTTCTCACTTGATTAAAATAAGTCTCAACCTAGACCCCACCGATCTAGATATGGTTGTTTATCCTTCCATTCCCTGGATAGTTTTTCCTACTGGACTCTCCGGTGAGCCATGTACCGTCATCACATATCATATATGCTTGATACCATATATTAAAACATTCTACTCTATGTGATGTCACACTTACCACTTAGTCCCCATGTTCGACGTGGTGGGCGGAGATGATTCTAGACCTCCTCTTGTAGTTCATTCCTGTGATCTTTTATTTCCTTAATTCTTCACCAAGAACCATTCTTCCCATAAGCATTAAGGCCATATTTAGATGCATAAGGCCACCTACCTGAAAGTCACGGATCTTGATTCCAGTGGTTGGTTGGTCCGTTACAATCTCCACAAGATTTAGGGTCTTCTCCTCCTCTCCAAATTCTCCACAACTCACTACGCAAATGAATTGGATTTGGGGCCAAAAAGCTCTTTTATAGGAAAAACCATATTTTTTTCGTCTCCCATTGTGACCAAACCATAGCTCCGTTTGACTAACCATCAACACCATTGGAAATCTCTCACCGAGTTTTATAATAAGTCTCTCTTTGTTTTTGGTAATTTGACACTTCGCCAGGAAGCCATTTTTCCCATGAAGTCTCACTTTTCCGCCTCTTAAAATCGAATTTCTTCATTTGAGCCACCCATACTCTAGTACCAATTTACCTTTGCACTGGTTGACTCATGTATCAATTTTCATCATGATTAACCACCATTTACTCATGTTTTTATGGTACCCTCCAAGACTCCCCCACATGGCAGCATCATTGAGTCATCCTTGTTCAGAGCATCCGAGATGAGTCACCCTTGTATCTATGGAGTTCGTTATGAGTCCCCTCGAGTCCAGTTACAGTGTTCCATACATCTTTGTGTCACATCCATCCCATTTTCTTTATATTTGACCTCCACCTCTATTGCTCTATCTTTGTCGAACTCCCATTTGAGTCATTAACCATCCCCTCCGGAATTGAGTCAGTCGCTGCCAGGTCAACCACCCATATCATGCTCTGGCAAGGGAATTCGTCAACCCGCCACCCATCTTCTTTCCTTCCATCGTCATCCCTAGTGTCAGTCCATCAGTCACTCTACTATGATCCCTCGTGCCTTTGTTAAGGATCCCTTATTGCCTTAACTCTGGTGATCCCTCTTTTGTCGACCTTAACGCATTTATTCCATAAGAGTGGTCTAGAAGGCAGTGTAGCTTGGTTCCAACTTCCATCTTTGTTCAATGCCTCAAATCAAGCAAAGTGAAACATCATTTCCCTTTGACTTGGTTTTTTCTCACCTGCTCGACACCAGCTCCTCATCGCACAATTGAGATTCGTATACTTGAAAATTTGGTGGTCCAAACGATTGTCCTAGTGATTCCCAGGTGTGTGTGAGATGTTCTAGACCTCATGAGGGGGTGGCCCTTCAGGTATCCCCCCTCATGCCCGAATGACCACAGATGTTGATACAACCTCAGATGTAGTTCCACAGATGTGATGGGTTTGGATTTCGGTACTTGCAGTGCCCACAGCATGCATGTCTCTTTCAGATTATCCATTCATATCTTCAGAGGCCTTTCCTGTTCAGCTGGGATTTTTTGGTTGTGATCCCCCCTCACCATGTCATCTTAAGGGGCATTATATCTCATGTACTAATATGTTATTGTATTCAGTCTTGGCCTATGTTTTTCCAGGTAAATTATGTATATGGGATCCATTATATTATTTTTTGGCCCATTGATGCCAATGTATCATGTATCATGTACTTTGTATCTCAATCCCACATTGATGATCTCATCATTATTCTTTGTACATAGTTATCTCGATAGGTATGGGTATGCCTTCGTCGCCTCATTTGAGCTCATGTACTCCCACATAAAAGGATACTTCTATTAGTTCAGTAGGCCTCGCCCCCTCCATTATTTGTTTGTCCTTGTATTGCTTCAGTTCCTTCTCTCTCTCTTTGACTCCCCTTTTGTGTCTTGTCGAAGTGTAACCTACAACATATTTCGGTCATGCGATTGCTCCTAACACGCATACGTTTGGGGAAAATTTGTTATCACCAAAAAATGATCACTTAGCCATTTCTAACTAGGTGGATCGAAATACACCATGTAGGATTAATTTTACCATAGTAAATTCATTTTCACTATGGAAAATAATTTAGTAGACCACTTTATTAAAAAAAAATTGATTTAAATCCAAAAACCCATGAGAATAATTAGATAAATCATTATTTATTTAATTTTCTCTGGGAATATTATTAAATTATTATTTAAAAAATTATTCCTAGTCACATTTGACTAAATCCCCTAGGAATAATTAAATAAATCACTATTTATTTAATATTCCTTATTTCTATTATTGGAATAATTGTTAAATCACTATTTAATAATTATTTCAATTTCACACCATTCTTAATTCTCGCAAACTAATTAATAAATCATTTTATTTGTTAATTATTTATAAATAAAGATATTTAACCATCTGTTGTTTTAGTGCATCGACGTTTCGAACCCGCCACTGTGGTTCATCATCAGGATGAGAATTATTGAAGAAGTCAGAGATGGGTGAAGGTGAATAAATAGGTGAAGATGAGGGAGCGTGCAGGACCGACAAGTTCCAGATATGAGGAGAGGTTTATTAATTAAATTTAGGATGGAATTTATTTTTATTCTAATAAAGAGTTTAATACAATTTGTATTTATTCTTTTATTTATTTGATTGTGCTTTCAGTTATGAATGGTCTTATTAGTTGATTTGTATAAATGTTTATGTAAAATTATTATGTTTAATTATTATGATTTGATGTGATTTATTGTGTTTTAATCTAAATGCAAGTACTTTATTCTTTTTTATACCTATGTATATGTAAATTGATTGATTTAATGTATTAAGATATGTATATATTGATTTATTATGTTATGATATATATTGATATATACATATATATATATATATATATATATATATATATTTGATATAATATATGTTAATTTTTAATTTTAATGTATGTTGATCTACTATATATTAAGTTTTGTTTTAATATATTGTGATATATATAAATATTGATTTAGTAAGTATTATGTTTTTGATATAATTCGGAGTGCATTGTGAATTAAGATTAGCAATTTACATATATGTTGATTGATTTAATATATTAAGATATATATATATATTATTTTAATATGTTTATGTTATATATGTATGATTAATATATATGGAATTAAATTAATTGGAAATGGTGAAGGGTATATTGATTGATTTAATATATTAAGATATATATATTATTTCTTTATATATATTATTTCTTTTTGAACAAGAAAAGAACCACCTCTTGGAGGTCTTCAAGAAGAATGGATACAAAAGATACCAAGGAATCAAGGCTTTCAAGAAGGTTGAAAATCCCATGAACAAGCATCAGAGGGATGATTATGCTGGTACAGTTCACCTCCCTTACATTCTAGGCACCACTGATAAAATTGCTCACATCTTAAGAAAGAATAAAATAAAAACCACGTTCAAACCTTTGAAAACAATTAGTAGATGCCTTAAATCGGTGAAAGATCCTATTGACCCTAAGCACCACAAAGGGGTCTACTTGGTCCCTTGCTCATGCGGAAAGTCATACATTGGTGAAACCGGCCGATCTATATTAACAAGGATTCAAGAACATGCGGCGGACATTAACCATAACCGCTCCAAAACCTCAGCCTTAGCTGAGCACTCAAGCAAAACCAATCACCACATTTGCATCGAAGACTCCTGTGTCATGGCCAAAATTGATCATTACCACCATAGGAAATTCAGAGAAGCAATTGAAATAAGAAAACACCCTGATAACCTAAATCGCGATGACGGTTGGAAGATAAGCGATAACTGGATTCCCACAATAAGAGAAGATTCCGCCACTTCCTAGTCCCCCGTTTCCTTTTTTCCCTCTCATCCCTTCGTCTGATCAATTTCCCTCACCTTCATAATACAATATACCCTTCACCTTATCCAATTAATTTAATTCCATAATAAAATTCTATATATATTAAATATACATATATATCATAAACATATTAAAATAATATATACATATCTTAATATATTAAATCAATCAATATACATTTAGATAGGTACAAAAAGGAATAATATATATATAGATAGGTACAAAGATTAATATACATATAGATAAGTACAAAAAGAAATAATATATATATCTTAATATATTAAATCAATCAATATACCCTTCACCATTTCCAATTAATTTAATTCCATAAGAAAATTCTATATATATTAATCATACATATATAACATAAACACATTAAAATAATATATATATATCTTAATATATTAAATCAATCAACATATATGTAAATTGCTAATCTTAATTCACAATGCACTCCGAATTATATCAAAAACATAATACTTACTAAATCAATATTTATATATATCACAATATATTAAAACAAAACTTAATATATAGTAGATCAACATACATTAAAATTAAAACTTAACATATATTATATCAAAATATATATATATATATATATATATATATATATATATATATATGTATTTATCAATATATATCATAACATAATAAATCAATATATACATATCTTAATACATTAAATCAATCAACTTACATATACAAGGTATAAAAAAGAATAAAGTACTTGCATTTAGATTAAAACACAATAAATCACATCAAAACATAATAATTAAACATAATAATTTTACATAAACATTTATACAAATCAACTAATAAGACCATTCATAACTGAAAGCACAATCAAATAAATAAAAGAATAAATACAAATTGTATTAAACTCTTTATTAGAATAAAAATAAATTCCATCCTAAATTTAATTAATAAACCACTCCTCATATCTGGAACTTGTCGGTCCTGCACGCTCCCTCATCTTCACCTATTTATTCACCTTCACCCATCTCTGACTTCTTCAATAATTCTCATCCTGATGATGAACCACAGTGGCGGGTTCGAAACGTCGATGCACTAAAACAACAGATGCGATGGATCCGGAAGAAGCAACCACACAGAATGCAAATCGCAGAAGTCTCAAATCCATGATATTTAACCATTTTAAATGTCTTTTCCCTCTCCAATAAATATAAGATAGTATTCAAATCGGTTAGATCTTGATTTGGTTAATATTATTTTATTATTCTTCATTTCCGATATTAACTCAATACTTTGTTATAAATATGAGGGTTTTCCATTCATTTTTCACCCTGATCATAATCATCGTCACCATTATCGTCTTTTTTCTTTTGAGCTCCCATTTGAGTTCTCCACATTTTGTCTGGGTTTTTCACATATTAAGAGAGAAGATCGTTTTTTGAAGCGTCAAGGACATCAAGGAACCCATCCCACAGAGGGGATTCACAGATCCTTTTTGTAGATCTCCTTCACCGAGTGTTTTCAATAAAGAATTTATTCAATTAAAGTCTTTCCATTTGGTTTATTGCATTGGATATCTTTATTGTTGCTTTCTTTTTTGGATCATCTATACTTACTTCGCAGGTTTTTCCATTTTTATTGCATATATGAATTACAAGCAACCATCAAATTATTGTTAGGGTCACTTGTCATCTAGTGACTTAAGTGAAGTGTTTTTGGCACATCTTCCAAGAAATTTCACATTGATAATGCTCATAGACAAAATTTCTCTAGGAGTATTATACCTTCTTTTAACAAATATGTCAGACAATAGCAGAATGAATTGCTTATGTGACAGAGGTAGAAGCAATGGAATAAGGACTTGCTTATAGGAAAAATAAAATAATAGTGGCATGAGGATTTGTTTCCGCACTGCAGAGAGAAACCAAGACTACCACAAGAAGACCTACTTCAATGTCAGAGGGAGTTGGCCTTGAAGATTGAAATAAAGGATTCTGGTAGATTTGGTGGATCCCACAATGTATAGGTAGTTGATTGCATTTGTGATGTACCTGGTTAACACCACGCCAAATATTTTCTTTGCAATGAGCACCCTACACCAATTTATGGTTGAACCAAAGCATGTAAAGTGGATGGCATTGAAGCGTATTGTACATGTTGTACAATTGGATGTAGTTTGAGATATGTCTCAGGAGGAGAAATGAGGCTACAAGAATAGACAAATTTAGGCAAGGCATAGTATACCACAGCAAGTATCGCAAGTCATGACACAGTGTGGCTTCATAAGCCAAGAGCACATGGACAGGTCACTTCATCCGAGACATGATGCCAAGAGGAGCAGTCGAGCTCTAATACATATCCAAGATGAGAAAATTGTGGACATAATTCAAAGAAGCTTAGTATGATGTTGAATGCCTCCCTTATTGGAAGGGAATGATGGGCTCTTTGCAGGATTGGACAAATCATCTCCCAAAGTTATAAAGGAATTTGGTTGGGTCATAAAGGAATTTGATCATGGGAGATGGATACATTCACCTATGAAGCCAGAAGGACTTGGCTAGGTCATAAAGGACTTTGACCAGAAAGGTGAATGGCCCAAGGTAATTACCGGGGCAATTATAGGATACACTACCCTGAAAATCTAGAAAGACTTGGCTAGGTCATAAAATACTTTGACCAGAGGTGAATGACCCAGGAAATTATAGGTTTGTATAAATCTTCTTCTAACTAGGTCATAAAGGACTTTGACTGGAGGAGATAGATGTAAATCACTTTGACCATAGGAGATTGATACATTTTCCCAAGAACAATAAAGAACTTTGGAAAAAGGCCCAGGTTACTCACATTTCCCTCTCAAGGATGGAGTAATCTAGAGCACATAAAAAGTTACATTTCCCACTCCAAGGTGGACTCATATATAGACATGCATTGACATGACAAGCTCATGAACTTTTCCTAAGGAAGGAGAAATTTTTGCTAAAGGAAAATCTATTGTAGCAAAGAAGAATACCTCCCTCGCTAAGAGGGAGTGTTGATTATTGTGTAGCATCGAAAAATTATGGAAATAGAAATTATAATTATAGTTTGTGGGCTTCATGTAGGCTAAAAAACAGTCAAGTCGACCCCACCATGAAAGGATGTGATCCTTGATCAAAGTCACCCACTTGAAATGTATATATTCATGTGATACTCTTCATTTCACCTAATGAATTATTAACACATCATCTACACAAGATAGTCACAGAAAGGAGGGTGAATTGACCAAGTTTGAATTTGATTTGACCAATTTTGGTTGTTGACCGCAATATGGATCTAACTATAAGCAGATTTGACTGCAAGTATAAGCTTACTACATGGAGAAATTTTTATTGTTGTCCAGTGTTGACTTTTGGTATTTCTCGTGGTTTGACCAATGTTGATTAGCTGGTATTTGACTAAGTTTGATTGGTATCTTGCTCTTGGCACAAATTTCTAGACAATTTATGTGATTGTGAACCTTGCTAAAGAACAATTTCTCCTAAAAGAAAAGTTGATAAGTTTTCTCCCAAGTTTGGGTTTCCCAGGGATAATTTTTTGTGTCTATTGTGCATGGATATCTCGTTATGATCTTACTACTTTCATTACATTATTGTTGAGATTTTTTGTGTATATTTACTCAATGATATAAGTAGCATAAGATAAATTGATTGAAAATCATTAGGAATTAATTATCATATTAGAATATCATTTTCACTGTACATCTTAGTATAAAATTCAATAAATATAACCTTCAGTAAAATGGGGCCGCAGAGCGCAAAAATAGGGCCATAGTTGGAGCAGCGAAAGCCATGTTGCATGCCCAGGGGTTGCCCCATTTTATTTGGGATGAGGCATGCAATACAACAGTGTTCTTGCAAAATTAGAGCCCACATAGTGTTGGGGATAGTTACACTAGAGGAGGCCTTTACAGGAAAGATACCAGACATGTCACATTTCTGGATATTTGGCTGTCTAGTGTACTACCATGTACCATTATACAAGAGGTCAAAGTTAGAACCCACATTGGATAAGGGCATCTTCATGGGCTACAACAAGACAACCAAGGTGTTCAGGTTATACGTACCAGCACTCAGGAACACATTCATTAGGAGAGATGTCAAGTTTGAGGTGGAAAGAGCCTTAAGGAATTATTTAGAGTGTGATAATGATACAGTGTAGGAGGAGGAACAACAGTTTTCCAAGCGAGAGGCTCATTTAACACCTTAGACTATGGATGTACACATTAATGGGTAGGTCAAGCACCATGAGGAAGGGGACATGCAGGTGGAGAGTGGATCCCACTCAGACCATGCCTCCCAACATAGGGAGAAGGAGAGTAAGATGGGTATAGAAATTGATTCAAGAGATGAAGGAGAGATTTGGTGCTCCTAGCACATCAATTCAACAGAGAAGAAAGCCACAGAGGTGTGACATTATATATGGCATTCATGGTCAAGTTATTGGATGTCGAGCCTTCTAACTACCAAGAGGCAGCCACTCAGTAGGTGTGGAGAGATTCCATGGTGGTGGAGTATGCCTCCATCATGAACAATGATGTTTGGGAAGCGGTTTCGAGCCTTGAGGGCAAATCAGTGATGGGTTCTCACTGGATCTACAAGATAAAGCATGGCATTGATGGGAGAATTGAGAAATTCAAGGAAATATTTGTGGGCAAGGGGTTCTCGCAGGTAGAGGGTATTGATTGTGATGAGACATTTGTCTCGATGGCTAGATATTCGTCTATCAGGACTTTTATATCCATTGCAGCTAATATGGGGTGGAAGATCCACAAAATGGACATTAAAAAAATGTTCCTCAATGGGGTTATTAAGGATATTTATATTGTGAAACTAGAGAGGTTGGAGACATACAACAAGGACAGATAGAATAGTGAAGGATTGATGATATAATAAACTTGTGGAAGGCTCGGTGAAGGCTTACATAAATGTGGAGAAGTTCGGTTATAATTATGTGGAGGCTCAAACAGTTAAGGCCTGAAGCCTTAAGCTCAAACCTGTGATCATTTTGAAAACAATCACCTGTGCAAGGATAGTAGTTACACTTTGAAGAATTAAACATTCGAGCACTTGGAACCTAGAACATTGTTGAAGTATTAACAAAGGAATTTTGAAGTATTCATTGAGCTAACATTGAAGATCCTTGAAGCAGAAGTAAGTTGAAGAAGTCTTATCAAAGCATTTGAAGAAGACTTTGATGAAACTCTCTTGGAGATATTCTTGAGCAACCTTTGTGACACTTTGAAGTTTTGGAAAATATGCTTGAAAAGGATCATTGTAAAGTAGCGCTTGAACTTTTGAAGAGGCTTAGAGCAGGAAATTGTGAAGCACTTGAAGTTTGGTGCAGAACTTGGGCTGCCTACTAAAGACACCTTGAGTTTATTGAAGACAATTGGAATCTTGTAGAGCAGTTGGATTTGGCCTTGAGCATACCTTGGAGAGTCATCTAGTAGCCTACTGGAGAAATTATTGGATACCATGATGCATTGTTGATGTCATCATGAGGTGACCTTGGATAATTTGTTTGGGTAACATGAAGAGTTGTGGAGACACCTTCATGAGAATAAAAAGTTGTCATTGATGAGCTAAGTGCCTTGGAGATTGTTTGAGGGCGATGCTAAAGGTGAAGATATTGGCAGGGCTTGTTGCGGAAGAATTTGGATTCATGAAGAATCGTTGATCTTATCTTGAAGAATCAAAGCAAAGGGTTGGAGCCCTAGAGGATAGGAGTCCTCAAAAGACTAGGTTGGAGCCTATACCAGAGATAGGGTTGGAGCCCTAGAGGTTGGTGTCTCAAAGTGACAAGGTTGGAGCCTTTGGAAGATGGCGTTGGAGCCTCGTGAAGACTAAGTCAGTGATTGGCAAAGTACAGGTTGGATCCTAGTGGGTCGGAGATTGGTGTATTCATCTAGGGTTGGAGCCCTAATTATTATTATTGTACTTGATTGATTGTAAAGAGGATTAGAGTCCTCGTCATTAATTAATAAAATTATTATTCTATCATTGTTCATTTTGTGTTCTAATTATAAGTTATCTTAACTGATAAAAATAACAATTGAAAATAAATATCGATTCACCCCCCTCTCAGTGTTTCCAACAAATCACATCAAGGACATTATTCAGAGAGGTACAATTATACTCCAGTACATACAAACAGAGGAGAAGACAACAAACATTTTGACCAAGGCTTTGTCAAGGGGAAAATTTGTTTACCTCATAGACAAGTTGGGTGTATTGCAGAACACCTTCCTCTCTAGGGGAGTGTTGAATGGAGTAGAGCAACAAGGGTTATACCTGCCTAGATGCCAAGGCTAGTAAGAGGGGTCCATAAGACAACCACTTAGCTGATTATTTATTAAATTAATTGTTTCCTAATGTTGGACTTAGGAAAAAACAAAAAGGCCAAATTCAACATATAATTATATCTCAGCCCTTCATCATGAGTTAATATTAGACATTCATCATGAGTTAATCTCAGCCATTGAAGATGGTGGTGGGCCTATGTTGACTTATAAGAGGAAACAAGGTGTGGAAATGGTCAGTTTGATATGGCATAGTGCGTGTGTTAGCTCAGCAAAGAGGAGATTAGGGTTTTAACAGTTAACAACAAGATTAGCAACCAAGAAACACAGAGAGAGATTGTCAAACAACCTTCATCTCATCCGAACATTAGTGTGGTCATACATCACACATGAGTGCACAGAGAGAGGTCATATTTTGTGGTCATACAACATGTACAAGTGTGCAAAGAGGTTATATTGTGTGATCATACAATAGCATAAGTGGCAAGTCGTACAGGTCGAGTCATTTGGAGAGGGATTTGATTTGTTTTACAGTTGTTCATAGGGTTTTTGCTGCAACAGGGAAGTGTTTTGTTGTTGTAATAATTTCTTAAGATTATTTTTGTTGAAGCTAATAGAGAAACACAGAGTTTTCAGATTTTCCCTAGAGTTGGGGTTTCATGCGTATATCTCATGTTTTATGTCTTGCATGTGTTTGTCTTCGATTTTATTTACTTTCGTTGTGCATGCTATGGTTAGAAAACTCAATTGTATTTGTGATTTAAGTTTCAAAACAAAAGCAGTGGTTTTCTAGTTGCATGCTTAGAAAATCATAAATTAGTTACTAGGTTTTAAGGAAATCGAACATTCTATGTTCTATATAATTTGATACAATTTCTACCAAGCCACTAGAGCAAATCCACTTTAGATTTATCATAATTGGAAATTTTGGACATAAATGAGATGCCCTCGCAACAACTAACAACTTGAATGTTGGGTTTGCATAAAGAGGATCTTGTGAGAAATTTTACCAAAAACAACCATTAATGCTTAAAACAAATGTATATGCAATCATAACAGAGGCACAACAAACACAACCTCGGGAAACCTTAAGAACCAAAAGTTAATTATAGCATCATGTTTTTGTACGCAGAGCATTATCTAGCCATGGTGTTAGGATTCTATGTTGTCCACAACTTGCTTCAATTTCTAACCACTTAATGAAACCCACTTCATATTTATAGGGAAAAACTTGGACTCAGTTCTAGATGACCCACAACAATCAATAGATTCAATGTGGGGTTTGTCAAATTAGGATGATGTAACTAATTTACCAAAACCAACAATTAACATTTCAAACAAATGTATATTCATCACATACACAACCATTGGCAACATCAACAACCACAAGCTAATTATTGTCCTCATTTCTATTTGCATAGCATATACAAATTTGTTGTTATGAATATATGTTTTATCAATTACTACCTACAAACGACTAGAGAAATCCCACTAGGATTTGTCAGGATTGCAAAAATTGGACTCAAATCTACGAAAAATAGATAGCCAAGTTGTGGGGTTCAAATAGATAGAATGATAATGATGCTAATTGCTACCCACAAAATGCTAGAGAAAGCTCACTTCAAATTTGTCAGGATTGAAAAAATTGGACGTGTTGTCGCCCAAAGTGTACACCTAAGGTGCAACACTAAGAGTATCACATATTCCCTACTCACTTTGTTTAAGCTCTCTCTTATACAAACTATGGGGAGTAGTCACTAAAGGTGAAAAGAAAAGGGAAACTTGTTGGAACAACAAGTTCCAAGAAACTAAGGGCAAGGCATTCACCTCTCTAGACAACTTGTCTAAGGATGAGCAAGTAATATTATTATTATTATTGGGCAATGTGAGATGCTTAAAGATGAATTCAATTAAGGAATATTTGACATTTGATAAGATTAATAGGGATGAGACTAGTGCCTTAAGAACAATGCCCAAATGTAAATTAAAGATATTTGCAAAGGAATAATATCAAGTTACAAGATTGGTGATGTTGCAAGGAAATGTTAGTACAAGAAATCAATAGGCTATCAACAATTACAATCACAAGCAATAATGATGAACTTACAAGAGAATTATAACTTGCACTTCAAGTAAGAATGATATCAAATAGATTAAACGCTTGAATATGAGAATTGCAATAATTGTAAAACTTGCAAGTATAAACAAGCCCACAATTCCAATTATAGATAATCAATGATGAAATGAGGATGCATGATCTAACTAAGTGAAATGAAAGATCTTGGTTACTTTTAATTAAATTCCTAATATAAGGTGAAGGCCTTCTCCTCAATTATTTTGAAACGAGTCTTAGACAAGGTTGTTAAGAGAAGTGTTGGGGAAGGAGGCTAAGGCCTCAATAACAATACCTACCCAAGACTTCTAGCAACCCATGTGCTTCTGTTCCTACAAGAGATTGCCCACAAGAGAACTACAAGGTCACTAGTTTTAACTGTTGCCAAAGGGTCAAGATTCTCAAATTGAATAATGGGGAAGGATATCATATTTCTCTATCAACGAAGTTTATGCTTAGAGGTAAATTTTAAGATGCAAATCTAAGACTAATATGCAAATGCAATTGTTAAACAAATGCTCCAAATGAGACAAACCACAGTGCTTTAAAATTGAAATGCTTCAAAGGTATCAATAACAAAATACAATTCCACTTTCAATTGATCAAAATAGGATGTGTGTTTTAGAGTATTAATATGATCAATAGAAACTAAATTGATAGGGTGAAGCTTGAGGACTTCACTAATGCAGATTGGATAGGGAGTTCCATAGACAGGAAAAGCACATCGGGATGCACATTCAGTGTTGGATCAACAGGTGTTTCCTAGGTGAATCTTGAGGGATTCACTGATGCAAAATTGGACAGGGAGTTCCATAGGCAGGAAAATCACATCAAGATGCACATTCATTGTTGGATCAACAGTTGTTTCCTATTTTAGCCAGAAGCAATCATCGGTTGCATTGAGCTCCGCAGAGGCCAAATACATGGTTGCCAACCTGGCAGCATGTGAACTTATCTTGTTGAGAAAGCTACTCGTGGGCTTATTTGGATAAGAGCTAGAACCCACTATGATCCACTATTACAATTAGAGTTGCATAAGCTTTTCTAAGAATCCAAAGTTTCACGATCACTCGAAGCACATCTAGATACGCTATCATCACATCAGGGACATTGTTTAGAGAGGCACAATTATACTCTAGTACATACCAAAAAAGGAGAAGACAACAAACATTTTGACCAAGGCTTTGCTAAGGGGAAATTGTGTTTACCTCATAGACAAGTTGGGTGTATTGCAGAAAACCTTCCTCTCTAAGAGGGAGTGTTGAATGGAATAGAGCAACAAGGGTTATACTTTCCTAGGTGTCAAGGCTAGTAGGAGGGGCCCATAAGACAACCACTTAGTAGATTATTAATTAAATTTATTGTTTCCTAATGTTTGACTTCGGAAAAATCAAAAGGGCCAAAGTCAACATATAATTATATCACATCCCTTCATCATGAGTTAATCTCAGCCATTGAAGATGGTGGTGGGCGTAATTCGACTTATAAGAGGAAACAAGGCATGGAAGTGGTCAGTTTGATCTGGAATAATGTGTGTGTTAGCTCAACAAAGAGGAGATTAGGGTTTTAACAGTTAGCATCAAGATTAGAAACCAAGACACAGAGAGAGAGGGTCAAACAACCTTTATCTCATCCCAACATTAGTGCGGTCGTACATCACATAAGAGTGCACAAAGAGAGGTCGTATTGTGTGGTCGTACAACATGTATAAGTGTGCAAAGAGGTTTGTTGCACGACCATACAACAGTATAAGTGCGCAGGTCATACAGGTTGAGTCATTTGGAGAGGGATTTGATTTTGCTTTATAGTTGTTCAGAGGGTTTTTGATGCAAAATGGAAGTGTTCTGTTGTTGTAATAATTTCTTAAGATTATTTTTACTGAAGCTAATAGAGAAACACAGAGTTTGCAAGTTTTCCCTAGAGATGGGATTTCCTGCATATATCTTGTGTTTTATGTCTTGCATGTGTTTGTCTTCAATTTTATTTACTTTCGTTGTGCATGCTATGGTTAGAAAACTCAATTGTATTTGTGATTTAAGTTTCAAAACAACAGTGGTTGTTTTCTAGTTGCGTGCTTAGAAAATCATAAATCAGTTACTAGGTTTTAAGGAAATCTAGCATTCTATGTTCTATATAATTTGATACAATTGCTACAAAGCCACTAGAGAAAATCCACTTCAGATTTATCATAATTGGAAATTTTGGACATAGATTAGACGCCCTCACAACAATTAACAACTTGAATGTTGGGTTTGCATAAAAAGGGCCTTGTGAGATATTTTACCAAAAACAACCATTAATATTTCAAACAAATGTATATGCAATCATAACAGAGGCACAACAAACACAACCTCAGGCGACCTCAAGAACCACAAGTTAATTATAGCACCCTGTTTTTGTACACATAGCGTTATCTAGCCGTGGCGTTAGGATTCTATGTTGTCCACAACTTGTTTCAATTGTTAACCACTTAATGAAACCCGCTTCAAATTTATAGGGCAAAACTTCTACTCGGTTCTAGATGGCCCACAACAATCAACAGATTCAATGTGGAGTTTGTCAAATTAGGATGATGTAACTAATTTACCAAAACCAGCAATTAGCTTTTCAAACAAATGTATAGTCATCACATACACAACCATTGGCAACATCAACAACCAAAAGCTAATAACTGTCCCTGTTTCTATTTGCATAGCATATCCAAATGTGTTGTTACGAATATATGTTTTATCAATTGCTTCCTACAAACCACTAGAGAAAGCCCACAACAGATTTGTCAAGATTGCAAAAATTGGACTCAAATCTAGATGCAAAATAGATAGCCAAGTTGTGGGGTTCAAATAAATATAATGACAATGATGTCAATTGCTACCCACAAAATGCTAGAGAAAGCCCACTTCAAATTTGTCAAGATTGCAAAAATTGGACTTCTTGTTGCCCAAAGTGTACACCTAAGGTGCAACACTCAGAGTATCACATATTGTATCACATATTCCCTACTCACTCTGTTTAAGCTCTCTCCTATACAAACTATGGGGAGTAGTCAATAAATCAGAAAAGAAAAGGGAAACTTGTTGGAACAACAAGTTCCAGGAGACTAAGGGCAAGGCAATCACCTCTCTAGACAACTTGACTAAGGATGAACAAGTAATATTATTATTATTGAGCAATGTGAGATGTTTAAAGATTCAAGTTACAAGATTGGTGATGTTGCAAGAAGATGTTAGTACAATAAATCAATAGGCTATCAACAATTACAATCACAAGCAATAATGATGAACTTACAAGAGAAATATAACTTGTACTTCAAGTAAGAATGATACCAAATAGATTACATGCTTGAATATGACAAGTACAATAGTTGTAAAACTTGCAAGTATAAATAAGCCCACAATTCCAATTATAGATAACTAATGGTGAAATGAGGATGCATGATCTAAATAAGTGAAATGCAAGATCTTGGTTTTAATTAAATGTCTAATCTATGGTGAAGGCCTTCTCCTCAATTATTTTGAAACAGGTCTTAGACAAGGTTGTTAAGATAAGTGTTGGGGAAAGAGGCTAAGGCCTCAATAATAATACCTACCCAAGACTTCTAGCAACCCAAGTGCTTTTGTTCCTACAAGAGATTGTCCACAAGAGAATTGCAAGGTCACTTGTTTTAACCATTGCCAAAGGGTCAAGTTTCTCAAATTAAATAATGGGGAAGGTTGTCATATTTCTCTATCAACAAAGTTTATACTTGGAGGTAAATTTTAAGATACAAATCTAAGACTAATATGCAAATGCAATTGTTAAAAAAATGCTTCGAATGAGACAAACCACAATGCTTCAAAAGTGAAATGCTTCAAAGGTATCAATAACAAAATACAATTCCACTTTCAATTGATCAAAATAGGATGTGTGTTTTATAGTATTAATATGATCAATAGAACCCAAAGAAACAATTACAAATTTCTCAATAAAGCATAAGTAAATGAGATCTAATGCAAATTAGTAATGAGATTTTAATCAAATGCTTCAAAGAGATTAACAATTCAAAACCAAAAGCTTCAAACTGTGAAATGTATTTAAAATTCATCAACAGCAAATACCATTCCACTTATATGATTGAATTAGCACTTAGCACTTTGAGCACAATTTATTCAATTATGAAAGGATTAGCTTATACCAATAATTAATGAAGCAAAATGAAAAAATATTCAGTGAAATGATGCAAATTGGATCTATGAGAATATAGAAAAATCTTAATAAAGATACCAATTAGCAAATTAATTTAAATTATTAAAATATAAACTAAGTTAATAAAACCATGGATTAAGAAAAATATGTAATTCAAAGCTTATTAGCAAATGATATGAAATCTAAGATCTAACACTTAAATGTTATGAATTAATATATGCACAATGAAAAAGTTAGTAATAAAACCTAATTACTATTAGCAAGTTAGTAGAAACCCCCTACCCAATTAGAGGATAAGATACCATGGGAATTAATCCCAAACTCCCTCTAAAAAATAATTATTTTATCAAAGTTACAAAAGAACCCCTAGACAAGAGATAGGATAAAAAATATGTATCAAGAAGGGTTACAAAATGGGAATTAAATATCCCCTCTTAATATACCAATGAAACAAAAATTCTTATAATAATTTTGCAAAATTTAAATGAGAATATTTTCTCCCAAAGGAACTGGACTTTTCTCAAAGTGAAATGCTCAAAAAAAAAATGGCACCAAACCTGAGGAGGGAAATATGCAAGGAAAAACTTTAGGAAGAATAGAATTCCCAAGGCCGATCAATTATCCTTCGTAAAAATTTATTTGTTTTCTCTGCAAAAGGGTTTTGGCTCATGGAAAAAAGGATTTCACTTGTGAACACGGCAGAAAGAGAAATTGCTCAATAATGTAGTCGGCTTCCCTTCAAAATTTTGAATAATGGCTTTCAATGACTGCTCTTTTTAAATTAGTTTCAAATTCCCTTCAAAATAAATTCATTCAAGTTTCCTTGAATCTCAGGGAGAAGAGAAGAAAATTTGAGGTTGGGAGATGGAGGCCTCCAAATCGATTTCTTTAAAAAAATATTGCAGATGGTTGTCAAAGAAAATTCGGTGTTGACTCAAAAAAGAAATCGATTTTTCTTCCAGAATGAGGACGTCTCCCCATATTTACTCCATTTTGTAAACCCTAGTCGTCCAGATCTTCACGCAGAGAAAGGAGGGTTTAATCATTTTGTTTAGTAGATCTGCAAACAAAATGATTATAAAGCAGATCCAAGATAAAACCCTCGCTCTATAGCTAGATATGAAAAAACAAAATCCAAGAGACAGGTATATACGAAAAAAATGAATCTATATACAATGGTCAGAAAATATTAACAAAATAGTTGGAAAATATTTACAAGATAAATTTACAAGACTTGCAAGCAATAATCTCTAAATTCACAGATTTATCAATCGAAGTTCTTTAAAATAAGTGAAAGATCTAGTTTTTAAAAATGAGTGATCTTTGTAGAGCAAAAGACAAGAAACTCCCTTCAATGCAATCTCGTATGATAAACCTATGAGATGTCCTATTATAGGTTTTTGAGTTCTTGTCCCTGAACTAGTTGGTTGGTTCACCTAAAACTTCCTCGAGTACTCGAGATCTTATTAAAATAAAATAAAAATTCTACATATTCGAAAAATATTTGTTAGATCCACAGAGATTTGGATAGCATAGCGATAGAGGAGTCTAAGGAAGTGCACAAATTTGACTTGATCTCGTAGAATAACAACTAGTTGAAGCTTGATCCATGCTAAAATTTAATCTCGTCCCTTAATATGGAAGAAGAAATTCGAATTTGTTGAAAAAAGCTTTCATCCCGATCCAAAAAACAAGTTTTTCAAATTTTCTCCTTGAAAAATTCCCCTTCAATTAACCACCATGGTCCAAAAGTTTGTATTTTCTTTAAAAAAAAAAATCCTTTAATAAAGGTCCTCAAAAATATTTCCCAATTTCTTTCCTCAAAATTCTCTCATTCAATTTAACCACCTTGAGTAAAAAAATTGATTTTCCTTGAGAAATTATTTTTTATGGTCCAAGGAATTTTTTTGTGATTTTTCTAGCTTGGAAATGAATTCTCGGTAGTGTGGAAAAAGTCAAGATTAATCCCCAAATTACGATTTTCTTGGCTAGCCAATTAAATCGGTTGATTTTTTGCTAATTTTTTTCACTCCCGAAAAAATCGGGATTAAATCATAAAAGTCCAGATTTAATCGGGAGTTGACCCAAAAAGTCACAGAGACTTCCCAAAGCGTGCGTAAGAGGCAAAAAAGTGAAAAACCCCATCATTTTTCATTGTTTTTGCTCCCATTTGTCCCTATGGAGAGAGGAAGTGTTTTCCATTGCCCAAGAGAAGGAGATTTGCTAGTTTTGTTGTGGGGATTTGGATATTTGTCCACTGCTCAACGTGAGAGATTCAAAGTGTCGATTTGCTACTATCATATATGTATTTTAATTTCCCTCTTAGTCTTTGTTACACAAATGGCTGCTTAAATCTTTCTATAATTCAATTGGTTTGTTTTTATCTTATTTTTGTTTAGAATTTTGAATCAAAACATTGTTTAGAATCTAGATTGAAGCAAAACTTCAACTTTCAAGAATCAAATGACAAAAATGCAAACCTTTGTTTAGTGAATCTAAGTGTGTTCAAACGAGTGGGAAGAGGCATTTAAAATTTAAAATCAACAATTACATTTGTGTTTGCTTCTTAAGTGATGGGCAATTTTTATTTTATTTTATTTTTTTTGTGCCCGGGTTCAAATTCAAGTTCAAAGTTTCAAACAAAATGCCAAGGCTTTTGGACCCTATGTGGGAATATGGAGAACCTAGTACTATACCCAAATCTGGGTGGTCAATAGAATGTATTTGACTTGCAAGTTTTGTGGCAAGCATATATCAGGGGGTGTCAACAGATTAAAATTCCATTTGGGGCAAAATGTGGACCTTTGCCCAGATCCATCTCCAAAAATCATTCGGCAGGCTATTTAATTGTTGATTGATAAAGAGAAGGGCAAAAACACTAGCGCAGCACTAAAAATCTAGCTTGTATGGGCCTCAAGAGTGGCGGGAAGTGAGAGTGGTTCTTCATCATCACCTTCCACACCCACATGTCCCAACCCCTTAGCTTTCTCAACTTTTTTTTGTTCCTAGAACCATCCCTAGTGCACAACCTAGCATCAAATCGGCACTTAAAAAAAAGAAAAGGCAAAAGCTGACAGGTTGGTCAGTAAGTGTCTTTTATGGGCTGATGTTTCTTTCAACATTGCTAAGACAAACCCATTCTACCAACCTATGTTTGATGTAGTTGTCGTTGTTGGCCCGGGGTACAAAGCCCCTACCTTTACAGAATTGAAAGGGCCTCTTCTTCAAGATGAAAAGACTGATTGCACTGCTAGATTGGAGGAGTTTAAGGCATCATGGGAACACATTGGATGCACAGTGATGTCAGATGGTTGGACTAACTAGAAAGGAAGGACCCTTCTTAACTTCTTGGTTAGTTATCCCAAGGGGACAACGTTTATGAAATTTGTTGATGTATCTACACACATTAAAGATGCACGTTCATTATGTGAGTTGTTGGGCATCTTCATTCAAGAAGTAGGCCCACAAAATGTTGTCCAAGTCATAACGGACAACACTACAAATTATGTTGCAGCTAGCAAGTTGTTTATAGAGAGGTATCTTAACTTTTTTTGGACACCTGGTGCTGCTCATTGATTGACTTGATGTTGGAGGATATAGATAAGATTCCTCTTGTGAGGGATATTGTTGAATCATCTAGGAGCATAACAAAATTTATATATAATCATGCATTTGTGCTTAGCTTGATGAGAAAATTCACCAACAACAAAGAGTTGGTGTGTCCTGCCATCACATGACATGCCACTACTTTCATCTCTTCAGTCTCTGTTGAATTCTATGTGGGATGTGGAGAGCATGTTTCGTTCACAGGATTGGCGTGCTTTATCTAGTAGCCGCAAACCAAAGGGAGAGGGCATATGCATGCTAGTTTGATATGATCAAAGCTTTTGGGCAGGAATCGAGGAGATGTGTATCATTTTAAAACCTTTGGTAAGGGTTCTTCGATTTATTAATGGAGAGAAGCCCGCAATGGGCTACTTGTATGAGGCCATGGATAGGGCCAAAGAAGCCATTTGTGCTTATTATGAAAATAAGGGAGACGGGGGGTTGGGGAAACAGCACGAAGGGTTAAAGAAACAACAGGTCATATGGGCAGTGATTGATGAGCAATGGAACAACACCCTCCATCGCCCCATTCATGCTGCAGGTATCTACCTCAACCCCGCATTTTCTTACTCTTGTGGTTTCGGATTTGATGTCAAGATAATGGATGGATTCTTCACTTGTGTTGAGAGGATGGTGGTATCTGAGCAAGAACATGAAGATATTTCTAAAGAAATGGAGATATATAGGATGGCAAGTAGCACATTTGGTTTTACCATGGCTATTAAGAATAGGACAACCAAAATGCCATGTAAACTTCAGTTTGTTTCAAGTTTAGAATTTCAATGTTTTAACTTTTTCTTTTATGTTTCTCATTTTTTTTTAAATTGTAGATGCTTGGTGGATAAGTTATGGTGGCAAAGTACCCCATCTCCAAAAGCTTTCCATTTGAATGCTCAACCAAACATGTAGTTCCTCTGTGTATGAATGCAACTTGTGTATTTGACAAAATACACAACAAAAAGCGCAACAGGTAAAAAAAATTCAAATAAATTTTTAAATTCATTTGATTATTTTTAATATTTAAATTTTCTAAGTACTAATTTACAATCTATGACCCTAAATACAGATTGGAGTCCTAATGCCTCAATGACATGGTCTACATCTACTACAATCTTCGATTGTGGTTGAGACAACTTCAGAAAGCTCCTGATGTGGAAACCATCTCATTGGAAAATATTAGTACCATTGCTGCATGGAGAGTCGAGATTAAGAGATCGACCATGGACTCGATTCTTAATTGGTTAGATGTGGATCCATAGGCACTAGCGACAAAGGAGGTAACAGTTGCAAGGGAGGGAGAGCCAGAGGTAGAGGAGGAGTAGCCTCAAGGTCAGGAGGCATAGCAAGAGGAGGAGGAGTTGACACCGTCTAGGACGGACAACAACAACAGAGGATAGAAGCCACCTCTTTCATTGGCTTCTCGAGGACGACTGAGTCCATTTGTATAACAGAGGATAGAAGCCACCTCTTTCATTGGCTTCTCGAGGACGACTGAGTCCATTTGTATCCCCAAGGGCAAGGCCTTCTTCCTCTAGAGGGAAAGGCAAAGCCATTCCATATTCCCATAAAAGGGGCAGAAGATCTCAGTAACTGATTACTTCATGACATGTCGATGACTCATGATATACATTTATTATATTTTTTTGTTGATATTTTGACTCTCGAGAATTGAGACTAGGACAGGACTCAAGATTCAGGGCTTGATTCACTCTATTTTGATATGTGATGTAGCACTAGACTTCATATCCATATTATATATTAGCTTTCTTTATATGTTTATGTGGAAATGCATTTATTTGGTGTTATGGATACTTTATATGCTTAAAAAAAAATGATTATTTTTGTATTTTTTTTATTTTGCGGACTTTTTCAAAAAAACACCCAACTTTAACGAGTTTTTCAATTTTTGGACCCTTGTCGATTTAATCCCGACTTCATTGTTCCTCGGGAAGGTTTTCTCTTTCCAAAAATTCAATCTTTCACTTGCAGAGAATTTTATTTTCTCTTATTTTTAATTTTTTTTACCATTTTCCAGCTAATTTTTTGTCATTTTTTGCTGGAAAATCAAAATAATGACTCTCAAGGGGTTTAAACACATGTTTGCACCTTCAAAGTTTGTCTAGATAGAAAGTTTGAGAGTTGAAGTGTAATTTTAAGTAATCATAACCCTTAGGATTTCTATAGACAACAAATTTACATCTTTACCTTAATATGACAGAAATCCTGCTCATAAGGGGAATTTTTTGACAATTAAAAATTGACCTCTAGACTCAACCAAATTCTGCGACACTTTACAAATGATCCAGTATGATACAATACACAAACTCAATACACTAGACTGACCTAAGATCTGACCATTGAAGGAGAGTCAGAGGTAGAGGAGGGGCAGCGTCAGGGTCAAGAGGCATAGCAAGAAGAGGACGATGAGGAGGAGGTGACACCGTCTAGGATGGGCAACAGCAGCAAAGGACAAAGGCCACCTCTTTTATTGGCTTCTAAAGGACGACTGAGTCCATTTGTATCCCCAAGGGCAGGGCCTTCTTCCTCTGGAGGGAAAGGCAAAGCCATTCCATATTCCCATGAAAGGGGTAGAGGATCTCAGTAACTGATTACTTTATGACATGTAGATGACTCATGAAATACATTTATTATATTTTTTTTTGATATTTTGACTCTTGAGAGTTAACACTGAGACGGGACTCGAGATTCCGGATTTGATTCACTATTTTCATATGTGAACTTGATTCACTATTTTGATATGTGATGTAGCACTAGACTTCATATTCATATTATATATTAGCTTTCTTTACATATTTATGCGGAAATGAATTTATTTGATGTTGTGGATACTTTAGATGCTAAAAAAAAATTAAAAATGAATATTTTTGTATTTTTTTTAATTTTACCGACTTCTTCAAAAAACTCTAGACTTTAAAGAGTTTTTCAATTTTTGGACCCTTGTCGATTTAATCCTGACTTCGACTTTTTCCACATTGTTCCTTGGGAAGGTCTTCTTTTTCCAAAAATTCATTCTTTCACTTGGAGATAATTTTTTGACCATTTTCCAGCTTATCTTTTGTCACTTTTTGCTAGAAAATCAAAATAACCTCTAGAGGGGTTTAAACACATGTTTGCACCTTCAAAGTTTGTCTAGATAGAAAGTTTGAAAGTTGAAGTAAGTACTCATACCCCCTAGGCTTCTATAGACAACACATTTTACATCTTTACATGAATATTACACAAAAATCCTGCTCACAAGGGAAATTTTCTGACAATTAAAAATTGACCTCAGACTCAACCAAATTCTACGACACTTTACAGATGATCTAATATGATAAAATACATAGACTCAATACACTAGCACTGAGCTAAGACCTGACCATTGAATCCCACTCTAGCTTTGGGGTGGGGAGAAAAACTCTGCCAATTATAAGGGTTTATCAAATACAAATAATTGGTGGAGGGTAAAAATCTCCCTAGAGTGAAACTCTTTGGTAAAAATCATAGGCTTACCTAGATGTTTTACAATGCTTAATAAACATACTACAATCATTTTACAATCAAGGCCCACTCGGCTGCAGAATTTGGGTTTAAATTTTGATAAGTTATTGAAGGATGATGATGATCTTTGGCTACTTGACTGCTCAAACATGAGGGAATGCTTTGAAAAAATGTATGCTGCTATAGGGTAGTTGACACTAAGTGGTGAGCGGGACTTAAATCTAGATGCCCCCAAAAAATTGATAGCCAAGTTGTAGCGTTTAGATAAATTGAATGATAATGATATCAATTATTTTACCAAAGCAGCCATTAATACTTCACAGCTCAAACTAGTCTACACATTTCCATAACCAGCACAGCCATTGGCAACCTCAAGAATCCCAAAATATTTAACGTCCCATATTTTTATATGCAGAAAGTATGTGGGCACAGTATTGGGGTTCTATGTCGTGAACAACTTGATTCAATTGCTAACCACTAGCCACTAGACAAAACTCACTTCAGATTTATAAGGCAGCAAAATTTGTACACAGCTTTAGATGCCCCCACAACAATCAATAGCTTCAATACAGAGTTTGTAAAACTAGGATGCTACCAAAACCAGCCATTCGCACTTCAATCAAATGTTTACAGACATAACAGGAACAGCCATTGAAAACCTTGAGAAAACCGCAAGCTAATTACCATCCCAGTTTCTACATATGCCATCCAGTAACAGTGTTGGGATTCTGTGTTTTATAGACTTTATTGCAATTTCTACCCACAATCCACATGGGAAGCCCACTTTAGATTTAGCAGAATTGCAGAATTTGCACTCACCTCTAGATGTCCCAACAACAATTGATAGCTTAAAAGAGGGATAACTGGGTTTTTGCATAAATAGGATAATGTGCATTATATTACCAAAAACAGCCATTAATACTTTAACAGATGTACACAGTCATAACAGGCTCAGCAATTGGCACCCTCAAGAATGTAAAGCTAATTACAGTCCGAGGTTCCTATAATCATAAACATATTATAGTCTCAACGAGGGGTTTGAAAAAACAGGATACTGTGACTAATTATGCCTAAACCAGTCATTAACACTTCAAACAAATGTATACACTGTCAGGACTCAATAGACAGCCATTGGTAACCTCGAGAACCAAAAGCTAATCACTGTGTCCCTAGTTTCTGGTTTCTGTATGAATAGCATATCCAACCATGCTGTTAGGATTCTATGTTTTAGATAACTTGACTGAATTGGTACCAAAAAGCCACTAGAGAAAGCCCACTTCAGATTTATGACAATTGCAGAACATGGACTCAAATGTACAAAGTCATAACAGACACAACCATTAGCAACCTCAGGAAGTGCAAGGTAATTACAGTCCAGATTTCTGTATGCATAGCATATCTAGCAATTGGTGTTAGGATTCAATGTTGATTATGATGTGATTCACTTGGTACCCACTAACCAGTAGACAAAACCAAGTTCAGATTACAAGGCCACAAAATCTGGACTCGTATCTAGATGCCCCCACAACAATCAATAGCCTCAATGTGAGGCTTGTAAATTTAGGATGGTGTGCCTAATTTTACCAAAACCAGGCATTACCACTTCAAAAAATGTACACACCGTCATAACAGACACAGCCATTGGCAACCTCAAGAAGCATAAGCTAATTACTGTCCCTGATTTCTATATTCGTAGCATATCCATCCATGGTGTTAGGATCCTATGATTTTATATAATTTAATTCAATTGCTACCCACAAGCCACTAAAAGCCCACTTCAGATTTAACATAACTGCAGAATCTGGAATCAGATCTAGACGGCCTTTTAATAGCTTAAAGGTGGGATTTTGCATAAATACAAGGATGTCAGTTATATTTCCAAAAACAGCCATTAATACTTTAAACAAACGTGTACACGGTCATAACAGACAGCCATTTTCAACCCCAAGAATGGCAAGCTAATTAAAGTCCCAAGTTTTTATATCCATAGCATTTCTAGCAATGACATTAGTATTTTATATTGTACACAACTTAATTCAGCTGCTACCCACCAGCCTCCAGACGAAACCAACTTCAGATTTATCAGAAGGCAAAATTTGGACTCACTCTAGATGCCCCTACAACAATAAATAGTTGCAATGTGGGGTTTGTAAATTTACAAAGATTTGAATAATTTTGCCAAAACAAAGCATCGTCACTACAAAAAATTCACACAATCATAACAGACACAGCCATTGGTAACCTCAAGACCCATAAGCTAATTACTGTCCTGGTTTTTATACACATAACATATCCAGCCATGGTGATTCTATGTTTTCTATAATTAGATTCAGTTGCTACGCACAAGCTACTAGAGAAAGCCCACTTCAGATTTAGCAGAACTGCATAATTTGGACTCGGATCTAGATGCCCCAACAGCAATTAGATTCTTAAAGGTGGGATTAGCATAATTAGGAAGATGTCAATTATATTACTAAAAACAACCATTAATACTTCAAGCAGATGTACATGAAGTCATAACAGACAACCATTCACAACTTCATGAATGGCAAGCCAATTACAATCCCAGATTTTTATATGCATAGCATATCCAGCAATGTTATTCGGATTTTACACTGTAGACAAATTGATTCAATTGCTACACACTAGCCACTAGATGAAACTTAACATCAGATTTATCAAAACGCAGAAATTGGACTCAAATTTAGATGCCCCAACTGCAATCAATAGCTTCATTGTGGGGTTTGTAAACTTACGATGATGTGAATAATTTTACCGAAACCAGCCATTAACACTTCAAACATATACACAGTCATAAAAGACAGACCAATTGGCATCCTCAAAAAACAACAGGTTAATTACTGATAGCATATCCGGCCATGGAATTAGGACTTCTATATTTTATATAATCAATGCAGTTGCCACCTACAAGAAAGTTAAAGGAAATGTACTGCAGATATCTCAGAGTTAGATAATTTGGACCCGCATCTAGATGCCCCACGACAATATAATAGCTTAAACTAGTCGCATGACACAGGGACATGGGACATGTGGGTCCAAAGTATCCAACATAGGACATGCCGACCCCCAAAACAGGACAAAGGACATGTTATACACACACACAAAAATGAAACATGGACATAAAGATCCTTTTTTTTTAATTTAGAACATTACAAAACATTTATACAACTAGATACTATATCAATGATGATCAAACACAAGAAATTAGAATTTTCCATAAAATACATCATAAAATAGAAGTTTGGAGGTTAGAACCATAAACTGCAGTTTTCTCATTAAGATATTTGATGTTCTATTGAGTCACAAAAACTATAGGTGGGAATGTCAATGGCAAATACACAACAAGGTAGATACTAGAAACGTAGATGTGAAGAATCTCATAGCTCATTACTGTCAATAGTCCTCCTCCATGTCAAAATCATCAAAATCACCATCACTGCCACTGCTCTCTCCTCCATCCTCCTCCTCCTCTTCCTCTATATCCAATCCAAGATCTGCATCTGCTAGTGCGGAGGATGACTCCTCAAGAATACCCATCATCAAAAGTGACCAGCTCTAGCACTGGTTCATTAAGATCCAAGTTAGTTAGTGCCAATTCAACACTACTGTCCAAACCTATATCATTAAAAAATACATCCCACATTTTTTACTTCATCAGGGCATATCATTTTTTAAAAGTCCTCAAACGTCTTTTTAAAACCTTGGTGTCGGACACGTTAGGACATGTCCAAGGCATGTGTCTAACATGTGTTTGAAAGGCATCTTATTTTAGGACAGATGCCAAACACATGTCAAAACAACTTTCCTAACATGTCACATGTCCAACATGTGGGATACGCACAATGGTGTCCCGTAACTTAGCTCAAATATGAAGTTTGCATAAATAGGATGATGTGAGTTATTTTACCCAAAACAAAATTTAATACTAAAACAAAAACACACAATCATCCCAGACAACCACTGGAAACTCAAGAACTGCAAGCTAAATACAGCCCCAGGTTTCTATATACATAGGATATCTAGCCAAGGTGTTAGGATTCTATGTTGTGCACAACTTGATTCAATTGCTAGCCACTAAACAAAATACAATTCAGATTATGTGAATAACTATTAGGATAATGTGAATAATTTGACCAAAACCAAACATTAATATTTCAAACAAATGTATGCGTAATCATAACTAACATGGCCATTGAAAACGTTAAAAACCATGGGCTAATTGTTTCAGAGCGACTTATGCATAGCCCAAACATAATATTAGGAATCTATCATGTATGCTATATATAATCCGATTCAAATGCTACCTAAAAGGCACTAAATAAGATAAGATAATTTTAACAATTGCCAACAAATGGCTAAAAGGTAGATCAATTAGACTACGAAGTACAATCAGTGATATGAATCCGTAAGAGAGCCCCAGGCTACCCCAAAAGCATAAAGCAAGATAAAACCCCTTCAAATTTATTAGGAGGCAAATTTTGGACTCAAATCTAGATGCCCCCACAACAATTAATAGCTTCAAACTAGGGCTTGCAAAAATAGGATTATGTGACTTATTTTGCCAAAATTGGACCTTAATATTGCAAACAAATATATATACAGTCATAACAGATACGACCCATAACACAGGAATTAACTCAGCCATTAACACAACCATAACACCCAGTGATAATCAACGGATACTAACATAAATATTCACAAACATAAATGATTCACCAGGGTTCCTTTCAAGCCTTACCTGAGGCTACATTAAAATCAACCCCACATCTTCTATTGCCTCCCTGTGGGCTGATGAGATGAATCGAGCAGCAGAAAAGCCGTCAGGTATACCCATGAACAAAAACACCGTCTCACAATTTCCACCACAGGTTGTTGAAATATGTAAATAAGTTTGGTCTTCATAATGACATACATAATCATGATTTTATGTATTTAATGAAAAGAGAAAAATGAATTTATTACTGTTATTCTTGAAGCATGGGTTTAATGCTCAAGGAAATTTATTTTATAGGTCAAGCTCCCACTGTGAGCTCCTAGGGCTTTTCATTGAGTCTCCAAGTCAAGAAAGTCATTGTCATGTATGAAAGACCCTTCTTGGGCATGTTACATATTGTAAAGAAAATTACTTGAGTCAAAGTTAGAGTCAAAAGAACCTCCAAGACCTTGTCAAATGTGCAAGTGCAAGCTTCAAGTCGTCCTTCTCAATAGACAAGTTGGCCTACAAACATGGACAAGAAGCCTATATGTAGAAGGAATCGGCCTCATTCAAGGACACTCTCTCACTCAAGCATAAAGAAGTTCGATCAAGCTAGAAAAGGAGGCCAATTACCTAGCGAAGCAAGGAGAGATCAAGGAAGGAAGAGTGAAGCACCTTGTGATCTCTTTTTAGGCTATATTCCCCCACACGTGTGAAGGTTAAGGCATCATCTTGCAACAGAAGATACGGAATTGCAGTCACTCCAAGAGAGTCGAAGTTTTGGGCAAAGGAAGTCTCCCTTGCAAGCCTAATTGACAAGAAGAAGAATTCATCTCAAGTGAAGGAGAAAGGAGACAAATATGTCCATATTCTAGCCACACATGTGAACTAGGGTTTTTGTAGAACAAACTACTGAACGCTGAAATTGCAGAAGAATCTTCTGGGAAGTCGAAGTTGCAGAAGAATCTACTGGAGGGTTGAAGTTGCTGAAGTTGCTGAGGACGAAGTTGCTGGAAAGAAATCTCATCAAAAG